>JABTXL010001975.1:4527270-4538745 GCA_025134845.1 Neodon shergylaensis | reverse complement strand
CCCCAAAGGGCAGAATCAGGGCTGTGAGACATGGAAGGAACAACTGGGTCCGATTCTGGGTCTCGGCTTGGCGAGATCGTGGGCTAACTTCCCTCCTACTCCAGCACTTGACTAACCTTCTGTCCCTGGTCACAAACGTGTCCCGAGGGACACTGGATAACAAGCAGCATAGAGAAAATAAAGCTTGCCCTGAAGGAATTCTCGACTCTGTTAGGGAAATTGTATCTGTTATTAACAGCCACACTACTTCAGCTCTGAGACCTTAGTCTTCTCAAAGGGCCATGTAATTTTATCTAACTTCCTTGCAGGCAGCGGGACTTACAAGTGTGGCTAGTTCAGAAATGAACACTGTATTATCTTGACGTCTCTCACTGTGCTTTTGTAGGAATATTTAAACAATGGCATTTTCTTTCTTTCTAAGGAAACGGGAATGAGAGAATTGATCCTAAAGAAATAAATGTAATGGGCTGGGGAGACGGCTCAGCAGATAATGTGCAGGCAGGTGAGCTTAGGAAAGGTGCCCTGATTCCACAGAACCCGTAGAAAACTTGGAGAACCTGGAGGCCCCCAGTAATCCATGTATGGGAGGCAAGCTGCTGAACTAGCAGAATCTGGCAGGTTTAACAAGTGACCTTCCCCTCAGCAACTAACACAAAGAGCTAGGGAGATATTGGACACCAGCCTTTGGTCTCAACTCATAAGCATGCACACATGTGCACACTTACACACACACCTGAATATTTACATTGTCTTTTCAGACCCTTTATCATTGTAGTGACATCTAATAGACTAATTTGTAGACTCATACACACCAAATAGTCAGTGTCACTTTTATAAAAAAATACTTGAAAAGAGATAAAATTATAAATTCACATTGAATCTTATTTTGTGTGGCTATACCCCCTTTCTTTTTTTCTCTCTCTCTCTCTAAATATAAATATATATGTGTGTATACATATATATGTGTGCATGTGTATGGTATGTGTATGATGTCTTTGTGTGTGTTATGTGTACATGTGAGTGTGTTCATGTGTGTATGGTGTGTGCGATGCGGCATGTTTATGTGCGAGCACACGCATGTGTGTGGTATGTGTGCATATGTGTATGTGTGTGTTCATGTGTGTATGACATGGTTTGTTTGCATGAATGTGCATGTAGGGGGCTGGGAGTGGGGGGTAGAAGTAGATGTTGGATGTCTTCCTCCATCATGCCCCCTATTTTTGTAGAAGAGGTCCCTCCCTGAACCTAGCCCTTGGCAATTCTAGGCAGGTTGGCCAGCAAGCCTCAGGGATGCTCCTGTCTCTGCTTCCCCAGCAGAGGACTGCAGGTGTGGCCACCACCCCGGCTCTTTTTCTTTGGGGCCTGAGAGATCAGGTTCTCCTGCTTGCACAGCACAACTTCACTGGCCCAGCCATCTCCCAGGCCTGGGGAATCTTATTTATAGCTAAGCAAGTTAGACTTATAACCATGAAAATATCTTCCTAATTTCAACTATTGGCACACCAAGTGTTTCATGCCTTCTTCTATCTGAATTTGATATAGAACTGCCCAAATGACCTCTAACTCTACCAACTATGCCCTCAAGTTTTCTTGGGAACAATTAATTGTTCCCTTAAAAACATTCTTGGGCTAGAAAAAAAAGCCAAGCCCTTGCCTGCCCAGCACTGTGGAATCCTGGGTTGTATCCCCAGCTAAGGCTCTCCCCGTAAAGCCCCCCATCTACCCTCCATACCCACCAGTGCACACCACAACAAAGTTTATTTTTTAGCTTACATTTATTGGAAGAAATATATAATGTACAATTCTTCATAGTTAAAAAAAAGCAGTACTCAGAATTTCATGACAGAATCCAGAACCAATTGCTATAGCACTTATTCAATATTTTAGAAGGCATTTTTATTGAGAACCCATATAGAATATGCCTGAGCCCTGGAAGCATTTAAATTTTAATTTTGTATCTTATGAGCTACAGATGTTTCCCGGATGTTCCTTATATTAACTCACTTCATCTCCTTAAGCAAAATGCAAGCAAAAGATGCCTTTCACCCATTTCCGTTCTGAGTTTACAACCGGTGTGTGTGATAAGCCATTGACTGGGCCATGAGTTTGAGGCTAAAATGAACCCCTGTCCTCACTTAATGCAAGGCTGGAGGTACATGGCCACTAGGTGGCACTATTAAATTCCACATTGGTCAAGCTTCTCATTAGCAGTGGTTTTCTTCTTTACAAAGGATAAATTGCTCTTAACACATCCTTGTCCTTCCCATCAGTACGTTTGAAGCATCTCCTGACTTGAGTCTGGTGAATCACCATGTTTCGAATGAATGACAACCCTTTGATTCACAACAAAATCTCATAGGGTTAAATAATAAAATGTGGGCTTTGGAGAAGAGGCCCTGATTCCTCATTTTTTTTCATAACTGCCTTTGAACCAAACACTATTGCAGGGATCTGAAATAATCGTTTTCATAGCCAACTAGAAAATTTCAAAGAAAAGAGAGATGACATTGGGCGAACCTGAAGTTGACCGCTCTTCATGATATACGTAGTTGACAGCATAGGCTTTGCTTGTTTTCATTGCTAAGTCTTGCATGGAAAGAATGCTTTTGGTAGACAGGTGAATGTTGTCCTTACCAGTGGGATTCAAGCATCCAGTTTGTGGCTAATACCCTGTTTAATCACAGTATTGTAGCTTCCAGTGGCTCCTCTGATGGGCAGCGGTGCTGGCCTCAGCCACCGAGGAAAGCAGTCCTTTCTGTGCAGAGAACACTGGAAGCCAACTTCACTCCGCACTGCTAAATTGGGTCATTTTTCATTGGAAAAAAATTCCATACTGTTTACATGAGGTCATTTTTATTCTGGTTTGTAATGCATAGATGAAATCCCTAGCTCACTTTTGACGAATGAGTCAGAGAGATGGTTCTCCAAATCCTGCCCCAGTTCAGCTCGCAGGAACTCCTTCAGAACAAAAGCTTCTCCTCCAGGCAGCCAGCATCTGAATTATGTGTGGCAGGCCAAAGGTGCAAAGATGTTTCCTGGATTTTTTCCTTTTTGGTTTTTCGAGACAGGCTTTCTCTGTAGTTTTGGAGCCTATCCTGGAACTAACTCTTGTAGACCAGGCTGGCCTCGGACTCACAAGTTCCAGGATCATTTACAAAGAGCAAAAGCCATCAGTCTTCAAGTCTCATGTAAAACGGCACAGCGTTTGCATGAACCTAGTCAACAACCTCCCATGTAGAAATTGTCTCTGGACAACTTACAATGCTGCATGCAATGTGAATGCTTTGATACTATATTGTTTGGGGAATGATTGGCAATAGAAAGTCTCTGCATGTTCAAGACCAAGGCAACCATTCCCTTTAAAATTTTCTGTCCACAGTTGTTTACGCATGTGCGAACAGAATCCAGGAATACAGAGGGCTGATTGCGTAGACAAGGTTCTCTTCAATAAGGAATACATTGGATAAATAAATTACAAAATTAAATAGCTGAAAAATATATTTGCATTTAGACATCTATTCCTACTTCCTTCATCAAAGAACACATCCCCCAAGCACTTAGTTCAGTACCTTAAAAGCAATTCTTTATATATTTTTACACATAAATAGAGATATATGTATTCCAATTTAAAAATACTGCTGTCCTCATGAACTCAGGCAATTGTGGTGATCTACACAAGACCAACAGAAGAACAAGTCAGTCAATACTCCAGCATGGACTGGGGAGAGGCTTGAGATCTTTACCCTAGCTAAGGAGCCATTGATAGTCGATGGCTCCTCCAGGAGGAAAAGTTGGTTTTCTTTAAAGGTGTGGCCCTTGATAAGTTAGCCATTCACCAATGGATGGCCTAACACCCATAAATATAAAGGTAGCATATACTGGGATAGGTGAATTATTTAAAAATAAGAGAAAGGGGGGCAAAGTAGGGAAGTATAGAGATGAAATGGAGGATCTAGGGGAGAAATACAGGTGAATGTGACCAAAACATATTATACACATATTTGACGCTCTCAAAATATTGATTAAAAATTGTTTTTTAAGTGATAGTTCCTACCCTCAAGAACAGATATCACATTAAAAAACAACAAGCCTGAAATTTTAAAAATAGTACAAGGCTACATAAACCTAGATGCCAGCATGACCATTGGCAATGTTAGGTGGTCGAATACGAGAAGGCAGAGAGGGTTTCCCAGAAGTGAGTGGACTACGGAGTTTATCCGTCATAGTTCCTGTCCTGGTTGTATAGAATTATGATAAGACTTCAGAACTCACCAGGGTCCATCCCTTGCCAGAGGACTCTGGCTGTCTCGGGCCTGTGAGGGCATTCCAAGGAGCCACTGCGTCAATGCAGGTCATTCTTCTGGATGCTGTCTGGGAAACAAAGGATGAACCACGAGATATGTCAGTCACATCACCCAGACAAGGGTACTATTGCCTTATACACATAGAACATCTATTTCCCAAGTTGAATTCAGTTTCATCTCGTGCATAAACACCTTCAATTTTAAGAAGAGCTGTGTGCTCTCTCTGGTTCCAGAGACCTCCTTATAGCCAGAAAAAAAAATGGGCTTGCACCACAGCCTTCCAGATATATTTGCCTTTTATAAGTCCTGTTCCAGGCAGGCCCCACAGGTGCCGAGAAGGCAGAAAGAGCTCTTTTTTGCCATTTTCTATTAAATGTTTTCATTTATTTTACATTTCAACCACGGATTTCTCTCTCTCCTCTCCTCCTACTCCCTCCCCTCCCCCACTCCTGTCTACCCCCCTTATCCACTCCTCCTCCCTTCAGAAAGGGGCAGATCTCCCATGGGAATCAATAAAGTATAGCATATCAAATTGAGGCTGAACTCAAGCTCCTCCCCCTGAGGAGGTGCACCCTGTTAAGGAGATGTTGTATGGGGAAAGGGATGGATCTTTCCCTATGGTACTCAGGTCAGTGGCTTGAGAGGCTGACAACCTAACAAGACTAAGCTATGCCATCGAGTGACAAGCAGAGATGTACGGAAAGAGGGATTTGTTATTGTATTTGGCCGTGAGACTGTTGAAAGGGGTGATGAACCCAGAAAGTAGGATGTCTCTTTTCGTTTATCAGACACGTTGGAGATGTGCACGAAGGGAGATTGTTAATTAGGTCAATCTGAATGGCTGGGTAAACACTGATGGTCCAGATAAGACTTAAGGGCGGGCAAAGCCAGCAGTCCCTTGGAAGAGTTAGATTGTGGCATCTGAGGAGATAGTGGGACTTTCAGAGTGGGTGGGAAGTGGAGACAGCTGTGGGAACCGGGGGAGGAATAGCAGGAGAGAGAAGGTTATAATAGTTTCAAGGATTTGACCCCTGTGAGGTTGGGGTGAGATCGCGGCTTTAGAAAATTTATCATTAATGTCCAGGTATAGTCAGAAGGAGCCTGAAGGGGAAGGTCTGGGATTAAGTGTTTAAAGCAAGCAGGGCAGGTGAGTCAGTAGCAAACAGAGAGGGCAAATTTATAAAATGGTATCAGAGTCCTAAGATAAATGAGAAAGAAGGAGGTTTCGTTCCAGGGACGTAGAGGGACTGGAAAGTCCCGGGTGAACTGAACTGCTATCTCCTTAGCACTATGGCTATTAGAACTGTGGCTCTTGGTTCCCGAATCATCCTGTAAGTCCCATCTAATGTCCTGAGGTCCAGAATGGGGTGCTGCACAGTGAGTTGGAGAGATGTGACAGCTTGGTGGCCAGGAACTTGTTAATCAATGACTGCAGATTCATAGGGGTATCAGGTTTTGATGGGTCATAGGATCGTCAGGGAAAGACACGAAGGTTTGCAAGATTCTGAGAGGTGTGGTGGTCAAGAATGGCCCGAGGTTTGATGGATGGTGACGTGACGGGATGGTCTCTACACAAAGGACTAGGGAGTCAGGAGAGACATTGAAGTATGGGGGCGTGCAAAAGTAAATTAATCTGTCATTTTGAAATGATGTCTCTCCCTAGTAGAGAAACCAGGCAATTTGGACAGACCAGGAGGGCACAAGTCATTGTTTCCTCCCACACATCGTTAGGGAAGATTAGCCAGCCAGCCAGTGATCTGTCATCGGTCTTGGTGAGGAGAATTGGGGACTAAGAGTATAGACCTGGGAAATCAGTCAAGGAAGAATATGTGGCTTTGGCGTTGACTAGAAATGGTGCTTTGGGGGTCATATCTAAAGTCACTAAAGGCACATTTATGAATCTAGGCAGCATGGCATTTGCAGAGCTGTGTGGCCCATCAGCCCCCAAGGGATGGATCTTTTCTGATGAACTCCTAACTGTCTATGAACGGAGTCAGGTCCTTAGTGATATCTCTTGTGCAGAACCCCTGAGAACAGAATGTCTGTCTCTCACGAGGGAGGCCATTCCACTTTCATTAGTCTGACTGTTTGCAGCTGGGCATGTGCTGGAGGTGGGTTACGGCAAATCATATGGCCCTGTTTGCCACCAAAGGAATGAATGAAGAAGGCTGATTCGAGCTGTGTGGGTGAGGGTCTGAGTGGTCCTGAGATAGGCAGGATGCCCACTGTGTACTGGGAACATCATTTGTCTTTATCATGCTGCTTGTCTTATCGTGATGGCTAGGCCCATCTGGTCCTCCAGACCTCTTTTGCATTGCTACGGACCATGAAGGTTGTGTCTAACAAAGACATGAAAAAGAGTGGGGAGACCTTGTTCTAGTTTTTGATATTTTGTCTGATGTTGACTGGTTAGAAAAACAGATAGCTAGAACAGTCTGGCCCCTTTGGCTCTTAGGGACCAGGTCATTACAGTTAGCCTGAACGGAAAGAGGTCAGGCTTGAAGATGGCCTTTCTCATTCCTTCAATCAGGGAAGTGATCACACAGTCCTAGTAGCCCTGTCAAAAGCATCTAGGGTCTGATATGACCAGGTTAGTTCCCATCTGCGCCTGCATCAGCACCATGACCAGCCTTCCTAGGTCATGGACACAGGCTTCATTGGCCCATCTTTGTGCCAATGTCCATTTGTGAGATTACCTTCTCCACTGTATAGCAGACAGTTAAAATAACGCAAAATCTCCTGCCGGGTAAATTCTTTAATCTCCCAACGAAATAGAAGGGACCAAGAGTCGGATTTTTGTCTCAGTCTGTGGCAAGTCGACCATAAGAAATGGCTCATGTACCCTGACGGTTCAAGTTTCATGGCCATTTCATGAGGGAGAAGGAGATATTTGAGGTTTGGTTTTGGCTGTCCCTAATAAAACCTTTCTCTGTCTCTGTTTCTCCCTCCCTCTGTCTCTTTCTTCCTCCCTCTCTTCCTCTCCCCTCCATCTCACCCCATGTGTATGCATGTGTGTGTGTGTGTGTGTGTGTGTGTATGTGTGTGTTTGGGGGTATCTAGGTAAGGTGAGGACCCTTCCCACAGGTGTCCCTTGATAAGCAGTGAGCCACTCTTACTATCTATAAAGGACCAGAGGCATCCTTCATTAGGGGGGTTCACCTAGTAGAAAGGTTTTCTCCAAATGCACAGACACCAGTACAAAGTCAAACCATCTACTATCACAAGGACGAATCTACCTATCAGTACAAGGTCACATTATCCAAGTGTGCAGTCTGGATTTGTGTGGGGGAAGGAAAGGCTTGCTGACTTGATGGAAGGTGTACTCTCGGTTAGATATCTCAGGAATGGGTGTTGTAGGAGACCGCTTGTTCGTTCCCGGCTGCCCAGACTCGAAATAACCACACAGAAACTGAATTAATTAAATCACTGCTTGACCTATTAGCTCTAGCTTCTTAATGGTTAGCTCTTACATCTTAATTTAACCCATTTCTATTAATCTGTGTATCACTACATGGCTGTGGCTTACTGGCAAGGTTCTGGCTCATCTAGTGTCCCTTTACCCTGCCCTCTTTCTCCCAGCATTCAGTTTAGTTTCCCCCACCTACCTCTATTCTGCTCTGCGCAGGCCCAACACAGTTTCTTTATTAATCAATGGTATTCACAGCATAAAGAGGGGAATCCCACATCAAATGGGGGCTTTCCAAAAAAAAAAAGTACTTGAGAAATGAGACAGGAAAGAAAGGGTTAAAAAGCATGGGAAGTTGCCCCAAATCAGCTACCACTCTGTTGGGAGTTGAACAGACACCATAACCACAACAACTCTTATAAAGGAAAGCATTTCCTTGGGATGGTTCTCTTACAGTTTCAGAGGTTCAGTCCATTATCATCTCAGTGGGACATGGCAGCATACAGGCAGACACGGTCCTAGAGAAGGAGCTGAGAGCCCTACATCTTGCAGGTAGCAAGAAGTAGACTGAGGCACTTGACAGGGCTTGGGCACATGTGAGACCTCAAAGCCTGACACCACACTGGTACACTTTCTCCAACAAGGCCACAGCTACTCCAATAAAGCCACACCTCCTAATAGTACTGCTCCCTATGAGCTTATGGGGGCCAGTTACATTCAAACTACCACAACGGGAGAAGGACTAGAAGGCAAAACACCATTCTACTCCAAGGTGCAGTGGCAGCAAATCTCCTGTCGGGGAGAGGAGTGAGTGGGTTGAAAGAGGAAGGAGTCCTCCAATGATATGTGTGCTCCGCCTGGATGAGCTGCTGTCAGCCATGCTGTACATCAAGAGCTAACAAGGAGGAAGGAAAGTGTTCCTTGCCATGCTGGGCTGTAAAAGCTGCCCGCCTTTTCCGTTGCTTTCATCTACCAAAGTGTAGCCTTGGCCAGGGTCTGTCGGTTATTAACGGGAAGCAAGGCTTTCCATGAGAGGCCGAAAGGAACTCCCTGGCTCACACCCTGATGGGTGATGGCTGTCCAGGGGTCCAGGGTCACACCTTGGAAGCCTTTGGGTGTCTCTGGAGGGGAGTTCCAGCTGTGGTCTTTCATTTGCCCATGGGACAACAGACCAAACACCACTGACACTACTGGGAGGGGAGGCAAAGAGAGGTGACCACATGTGGGCCCCAAAAAATGTGTCAGGAAGTAGTGGTGACGGGCCGGTGACATGCAGTATGAGAGGGTTTACCGGGGCATGAAGGCAGAGGTGGAGTTTATTGGTGCGCTGTGGCACACACACACACACACACACACACACACAGGCAGGAGAGAGCAAGCTGTTCGCACAGGGACATCCCTGGGGCTGCTCTGATGCAGAGACTTGCAGGCAGGCAGCATTTGAGTCTCTGAGATAACTGCAGTTGGGTTTGCTGTGGTCCAGTCTTTTGGAGGTGATAAAGATTCTGCTCAGAGGCTACGGCAGACTTGTTTGTCTACACCCAACCTGTCCTTGGGCAGTAAGCCCATTCTGAAGCTAAAATAGCCAAGTCTAGCCATCACTCCAAAAATAGTGTCCACATAAAGAATTGTGGGTGCAGAGGGCTCAGGGTAAGGGACACACTGGGCAAGCAGGTTGGCATGAACGCGTGGAAGCCCTGGGGAGCCAGGAAACAAGACTTCTACTCTAGTTTCTTGGCCGTAAGTCAATGGCCTGCTTCCTAATTGCTGGCAAGAGCCTGGGAACTGATTCTCAGCCCCACATCCCACTCCTCGCTGCTTTCATGACTCACTGCTGTGCCACGGAGTGGTGGCGCCAGTTGGCAGCTCTGCTTGGAGCTGGTGTATTCACATCTCCCTATGAGGACCACACATCTGCCAAGTTCCATCCCGTGCCCCCCTGGAAAGACAGGAAGACGAGCTCAGAACTTGACACATGCCTGTGACATGGTTTCTGCCTCCTTGAGGCGGCAGAACTGGAAATGAAAAGGTCACGGGGTAACAGTTGGGGAGTCCTTGCTTTGGTAACTCAGAACTTTATGTTTCTGGAGGATGGAATCTGAACACCTTTCAGGGATGGAATGCCCAAGCTATTTCGATTTGTGTGGGTACTGTGCAAAGTCAAAAATGTAACTCAGCCATGGGATACAGCTGCAATTATAAAAACAACTCAGCCAACTAGATCGTCTGAGAAATGCACAATCCAGCTCTGGGACCGGAATCCGGGTCAGGGATGCAGAAGAATACCATGAGGCTCTAAGCCGAGTTTGGGAGCACCAGAAGTGCAAGGCAGAAGATGAGGGGAGCGTTTACTTCCAGAAGGACTTGGATCAAGATCAGACTGGAGAAACAGCTTCAGAACAGAGAAAAGGGCATCTGGAGGCTTGGGTAAACTGAGCAACAGGCTTCTCTCTCAACAGCCCAACCTTCCATCAAATTCCGGATGGGCCGAGGACAGCTTCCAGTAGTTGGCTAGGATGTAGGTATGGGAAGGTATCTACTGACAAATAGCAAACTATTAATACAAAGTTGGTGATAACTGAATCACGGTGCCTATGGGCAGGACATCTGGACACAGGTTACTTGTGTAACCAGCTCCAGGTTTCTCTAAAGGCTACAGTCAGGGTGTCAGACGGGCTATGAAGTCATCTGAAGGTTCCACTGGAGGACTGCTTCTAAGCTCACCTGCGTGGCTGTTGGAAGAATTCGGTTCTGTGGGATGTTAGAATAAGGGTCTCGCTTCATTGGTGGTGGGCTGGAAGCTGCCTTCAGTTTCTCGTCATGAGAATTTCTCCGGCTTACTTCATCTCAGCAAGTATGTGAGAGGCGTCAGAGAAAGAATATATGAAGGAGATGGAAGACAGAGTCTATCATGGTCCCGTCTCAGAATGGACACCCATCACCTTTGCTGGATTTTACTCATCGAAATTGGGTCATTGGGTTCATCTCACACATACAGGGAGAGGCTCTATCCAAGGTATGGATATCAGGAGTTGGAGATCCACTAGGAGCTGGTTGCCACACTAGGAGACTGGGAAAACAGAAATATCTTGGGCCAACATGTAACATCAGGATGGAGTTATTTAGGACTCAAACCGTGAGTTCAGATGTAGGTGAGTGTGAGGTGAGATTGTGGCTTTCAGAACCGCAGCCCACAACCATCTGAGACACCGGAAGTCTCCAGTAGGGAAGCAGACTGCAGACACGGGTTAGGGAGCATCCTGCCCTGGTCACAGGCATGTTCCTTTAGTTTCATTACACATATCTGTAACATAAGAGAGTGCACCATTGGGGCCAGCAGGTCTTTCTTGAGAACTCTAACAAACCCCTCCAGCTGCTGTCCATTTTCTAGAAAATTCCTTTTGATTCCAAAAGTGATGTATGCACCCTTTAGAAAGTCATCTGTATTTGTACTGTAATTTATCAAGTATTGATAATTTTAAAGGGATAAATGAAGTTAACTTCTGATCACTGTGCACATCTGTATCTGGTCACAGTGCACATCTGTACCTGGTCGCTGTGCACATCTGTACCTGATCACAGTGCACTCGGTACCTGGTCACAGTGCACATCTGTACCTGGTCACTGTACAAATCTGTATCTGGTCACTGTGCACATGTGTTCCTGGTCACTGTGCACATGTGTACCTGATCACTGTGCACATCTGTTCCTGGTCACATTTGTACTGGGTCACTGTGCACATGTGTACCTGATCACTGTGCACAT
>JABTXL010001975.1:4515510-4527260 GCA_025134845.1 Neodon shergylaensis | reverse complement strand
TTTGTACTGGGTCACTGTGCACATGTGTACCTGATCACTGTGCACATCTGTACCTGGTCACAGTGCTTATAGGTACTAAGCACAGACATTGGTCAGTTAGGTCTGATGCTACATTAAAGGAAGTATTGCAGTATCTTAAAATTCAGGCTTTTACATGAATAGACTCCAGAGTGTAATACTCTCATCTATAAAAAGTACGAAAAGTAACCATTACCATGGTAACATCCTGCATTCATTAGTGGGCCTCAGAGGCAAAGCACCTTAGGGAAGCAGCATTGCTGAGCATCACTGTGGGTAATCAACTCCATGGGCAGATTTGAACTCATCCCTGACACCGTGACTCTCATTCCCAGATTCAAACAGCGTGTGCATTGATGCTGTCCCATCTCTCTCTCCCTACTATGTACTTGACATGGTGACCCTTGTGCCTCAATCTCCCAAGTGTTGAGATTATGGGTGTGCATCACCATACCTACTTCTTATACTGTGCCTTAATGAAGGAAGAGTATAATGGCACTTATTTCATAGTAAGTGATTGTTAAATAAATATATGTACATACATTCATACATACCATATATGTCCATATTTATATGCATATATATACACATACATACTTCCACATGGAGGAGAGCAGAGGACAACCTTGGATATTTTCTGAGAGAAGGTCTCTCATTGGCCTAGAACACACTAGGTAGCCTAGGCTGACTGGCTCGCAAGCCCCAGGGACCCACCTTTGTTCCCCCATAGTGCCAGGATTACAAGCATGCAGCACCACACCTGTGTTTTCTTTCACATGGGTCCTGGGGACCAAACTCAGCAAGCATGCACTTTAATAACTATGCTATCACCCCAGCCATGATACATGCCTGCATGCGTGTATGTGTGTATGTGTGTGTTTGTAAAACACAAAGACCAGATTTAAAAATCATCTATATAAGTAAGGTCCCTGGAGAGTTATGACCACTTAGTAAAGTGAGAGAGAGAAGGGCCCTTTACCTCGGCAATGTTTCTACCTGTTTCCACTGCAGGAAACTCAAAAGCATAGATATTGTCAGGAAGGGGGCCACAAACTGCCTCACACAGACCCAGGAAGTGCACAGTGGCACACAGGGCAATATGTGAGAAGCAGCAGTGGCCTCGCTGGGTGAGAGGCACAAGGTTGTGCCTTATCTTGAACTGTATTAAAAACCGAAAGTCCTTCTGGACTTGGTACGTACATCACAAATTAAAGCCACAAAGCTGGCCAGAAAGATGAGGTCCTGAAGACCTTGGGGTGGAGATTTTTTTCTCTTTTGCAATGTATTTTTATTTTCTTATTCTTTGATAATTTCATACATATATATGCTGAATTTTTAGTCTTTTCCCACCTCCCATTACCTCCTCTCATCCCTTCCTCCTGTATCCCACCGCTACATGACAAGGAGGAGACTTCTTGCATGAGGCACCAGATATATACTTTACAGAGAAAACATACAGATGACCACATAAAAATAAGCATTTCTGCTTGATAAAGTCATCTTAGTAAAAGTTAGTATAAATATTCGGGATGAAGGCTCTTGAACTGGGGCGGCATCTCCAGGGAGTAACACACAGAGTAGTACCGTCCCCGAGAACTGCCTGGCATGAGGGAAGGGTGCTAGGTCTGTGCTGGCCACTGGCTTCATGTGGTTCCTAAAATAAAGGATAAATAAATAAATAATAGTAATTAACAAACCATAGATATAGAACCATGTAGGCTACTGAGGAGCTTTTGGGATTCAGTAAGAAAGATAAAAATTCAAAATATGACCTCACTTTGTTTTTAATTTTTTAAAATTTGTATTTACATTTTTATTTAATGTGTGTGTGTGTGTGAGAGAGAGAGAGAGAGAGATTTGTATGGAGGCCAGAGGACAGCTCTCAGGAGTCAATTCTCTCCTTCCATCATGTGGGTCCCAGAGATCCAACTAGGTTTCCTGATTTGGCAACAGGCACTTTTGCCCACTGATCTATCCTGACAGCCTTTATTTTAACTTTTTCATTTTCATCTCCTATTACCATTTGTTCTTAATCTCTGATTAGTGTCTATTAGCCACCTGTTCTCTAAGCAGATAGACTCAATAGGGTATAGAGAGATCTGTGGGAATTAGCTCAAATGACTATGGAAGCCGAGAAGTTCCATAATAGGGTTTATACTGCTGCCAACCTTAGGATGCATGAGGCATAACTGAGCCCAGGTCCAATGGCCTCAGAACCAGGGAAACTGATGGGGAGATTCTGGGTATGGGGATCAAAGTTCAGTCCAAACACTAGAGAGCCTGGAGTTCCGGTGTCCATGAAGAGTCATGCATCCCAGCTCCAGGAGAAAGACACATGGGCTTTTCCTCTGTTTCTGTTCTAGTAAGCCCCAGACCACTGGATAGTGCCCATCCACAGAATGATGTTCCCCGACTTACTGCCAGGCTCTATGCCCATCTCCTCTGGCAACACACCTCTACACAAGCCTAAAAGCTATGCCTACAGTTGCCAAGTGTCCCTCCATCTAGCCAAACTGACATCGCAAATGAAGCATCACTCTGCCCCACATTCCTTTCCAGCCATGGAATGAAACACAGGGCACAGATGAACCCTGCCTTTTCATGGGCTTCTCTGGCTGAGGCTGGCTTCACAGGGTCTTTGAGCTTTTACAAGTAGGCATTCACTGATGGGGACACTCTATATTCTCACATAATGAGTGCAAAATGGGTCTTTCTTTGCGACTTTCTTGTGACTCATCAGTCAGAGGAAACATTAAATCTAACAAAAGTTTAATACCAAGTATCCAGGAAATATGGGACAAAATGGAAAGACCAAACCTAAGAATAATAGGGATAGGAGAAGTCCAACGCAAAAAGCACAGAAAATATATTCAACAAAACCATAGAAGAAAACTTTCCCAAACTAAAGAAATAAGTACCCTTGCCACAAAGCAATCAAAGCACGAAACATACAGAATAAAGAAAGAATATTAAGAGCCGCAAAGGAAAAAGGCCAAGTAACTCATAAAGGCAGACCTATCAGAATTACACCTGACTTCTCAGTGGAAACAATGAAAACCAGAAGGTCATGATCAAGCGTTATGCAGACATTAAGAGACCACGGATGCCAGCCCAGACTACTATGCCCAGCAAAACTTTCAGTCCCCATAAATGGACAAAACAAGATATTCCATGACAAAACCAGAAATAACCAATACCTAGCCACAAACCCAACCCTACACAAAGTACTAGAAGGGAAACTTCAACCCAAAGAAGGAAATATAAACAGAAACCCAAAAGACTTCTAAGACAGTAAACAAAGGATCAGAAATCTTCCTGGCTCCAACCAAGCTAATGTTTTAAAAATTAAAATTTACTTATTTATTTATTCATTTATATGCATACAGGTATTTTGTCTGCATGTATGTCTGTGTACCACTTGTGTGCACAATACCAGAAGAGGTCATCAGATCCCATGGGCCTAGAGTTAGAGACAGTTGGGAGCTGCTATGTGGGTGCTCATAATCAAACCTGGGTCCTCTGGAAGGGCAACTGGTGCTCTTAACCTCTAAACCATCTCTGCAGCCCCCAGGCTAACTTTTATAGAGCATATCATATTCTCTTACGGTTTCAGATAACTGAGAAAAAATTCAATGCCCTGTCAAGCTAATGGATCTTTTAGTCAAAGAGAAAATAGAAGAAATGGTAATTTGTCACTTAACAGAACCAAGATGATATTTCATGTTCTTCTTGTCACGGTCCTCAGGGACATATAATTTACCTAAAGAGATCCAGAATAAGGGAATTAGTGACAGCCACCAAAGATCTCTCTATGGGAGGGTAGGAAAGTTTGGACCTCCATGCTAGGTGGAAAGGGTGAGACCTATCTTGAGACTGTTCACACCACTGAACAACACAGGAGTGTGCATGACACAAATAATGCTTTGCTCAGAATAAAAATGCCTTGGGAGGACTAAAAAGCAACAGGGGCCTACAAATGGTTTATCCCATTGTTCCCTGTAATACAGCCCTCAAGTTGAAAAGACATCAGCACTTTCTGAAGGTCATTGACTCTCCAGGTTGAGAGGCCTGGGACCCTGACCTGGGAAGAAGAAGGAATCCATTGGCTCCTATATCCAGAGTTAAAGTCTCAAGAAATAAATGGACAGGCCAACTCAGTCCGAAGGAGTAAACGGGAAGGCAAAAGCAAACTACAAGCAAGAACCTGAGGTAGAACTCAAGACCACAGCTATGGATCAACATATTCATAATCACAGTGTTAAAAACAGGAGCCAGGGAGCCCTCAAAGCACCCAGATCATAGATGCCATGGATGTTTAGAATCCAAGTCTAGAACCCAGACTCAAGTACACTGTTAAGAGACAGTATTACAACCAGAGAGTTTGACAGTATTAATTGGTTTTAAATTTATTCAGCATTAAACAAGGTTTCATTTGATAAAAAATAAAACAAAGTAGAACTGTGGTGTAGTTTGGTGGTGGAGCACTTACCTAACATGAATTAAGTCTTGGCTTTGAAATCCAGCACCAAAATTAATTAGATAGTTACTTGGGTAACTAATTAATTTAAAGCAAATAAATAGGATAAATATTCTGGTTAACTGAGCGTGAAAGGTTAGTTTTATAGAAGAATGGGGATAATAGAAGCGAAACAAATAAAATGAAAAGCAGGCTGGTCATTTCAAAGTTACTTTTAAAGAGAATAAGAGAAAAGCAGCTGGCAAAAGGCAGGCTATTTCTGGCTACATTCTCGGTGTAAGGGATGACAGCAGGAAGAACTCCATTGTCACAGCAGTTGAAACGGGCCTATTTGTGACATCTTGCCTTTCTCTCTCTAATCCCGATTTCTTGGAAGGTCAGATAAAGAGCTTACCCCGAGCTTGGGGACAGGGAATTTTCGTGCGACTCCATTTTTATTTTTAGCCTGGTGTGTTAGTTCACAACAGCGGGACCGTGAATGTTTAGTGAGTGGTGTTCTGCCATACTGGTGAATCAGGGACTAAGTGAAGGCAGTTGGGGAGCACGCCCTGGTTTCTATTTGTTTTGCTTTTTTTCCTGTTGTTGTTGTTGATAACTCTATGAAAGATACTCCATCTTTCCCAAGGTGTTCCTGGCCTAACTGTCTGGTAGCCCCAGCCAGCTGGTGGCCTTGGTGCTCAGGTCTGATACAGAACCCCGAAAACAGAAAGAAAAAAAACTTAGAGGGAAGCAGCTGAGAGGTTCTGAGGATATCATTCTGAACTTCAGTTCGATCAGCTGCGACTCCTTCTGTTTTATATTATATCCTTAAAATATCAAGATGGGGCCAGGCGGTGATGGTGCACACTTTTAATCCCAGCACTCGGGAGGCAGAGGCAGGTGAATCCCTGTGAGTTCGAGGCCAGCCTGGTCTACAAGAGCTAGTTCCAGGACAACCTAGGACTGTTACACAGGGAAACCCTGTCTCGAAAAACAAAACAAACAAATCAAGATGCAGGAAGATGGCTTGTGTACTAGCTTGCTCCTTATATCTGTGATAAACACCACGACCGAAAACAACTTGGGAAAGAAAGGGCTTATTTTAGCTTACAGTTTGTCATTGAAAATACATCTTGAAAGAAAGTCAGGACAGGAACTCAATGGTAGGAATCTGGAAGCAGGAGCTGAAGAAGAGACCATGGAGGAGAGCTGCTACCTGACTTGCTCCTCATGACTCACTCATGGCTCACTTTTTTTTTATGACCTGCCCAGAAATGGCACTGCCCACAATGGACTGAGCCCTCCCACATCAATCATTCATCAGGAGACTGCCCCACAGACTAGCCTACAGGCAATCTGAAGGAGGCATTTTCTCAATTGTGGTCCCCTCTTCCCAGATGACTTTAACTTAGGTCAAGTTGAAAAAAAAAAAGCTAACCAACATAGCTCTGCAGTTAAGCAATCACCATGGGAGTATGAGGACCAAAGCATGGGTCCCCAGAACCCATGTAAATATGAGGTGTGCAGGGCAGTCACCTGCCATTTCAGTCCTAGATGGTAGAGACAGGGGATCTGAGAGCAAGTTAGCTGGTGAGACGAGCCATATTGGTGAGTTCTTGGTTTGATTGAGAGCCCCCACCTGAATGAGGAAGGCAGAAGAGCCGTCATGGGTGATTCTTAATGTCAGTTTTGGGTCTTCTCAAACAGGCGCAAACATGTCTGAACATGTACACAAACATTGTAGTGGGAGGCTGCTTGTTGGTTCCTGGACGCCCAGCTAGCTTAGACCTGAAGTAATCACACAGAAACTATATTATTTAAATCACTGCTTGGACCATTAGTTCTAGCTTCTTATTGGCTAACTCTTACATATTAATTTAACCCATTTCCATTAATCTGTATATCACCACGTGGCTGTGGTTTACTGGGAAAACTTCCGGCATCTGTCTCCAGTGGGACTACATGGCTTCTCCTGACTTTGCCTTCTTTCTCCCAGCATTCAGTTTAGTTTTCCCTGCCTAACTAAGTTCTGCTCTATCAACAGGCCAAGGCAGTTTCTTTATTCATTAACCATTAAAAGCAACACATAAACAGAAAGACCTCCCACACTAATACATACATGAAAATAAGAAAAGAAAATATAATCAGGCATCCAAATAAGCATAATCTTTATTCACAAACATGATCTTACATATGTATAAAAAAAATCAAAGATTTCATAAGCAAACTATTAGAGCCAGGAAATGAATCAGCAAACTTTCAGGGCACAAAATCAACACGCAAAACTCAGTGGCATATCCCTGGGTTAACAATGAAAAAAATCAGAAAAGGAAATTAAGAAAATAATTTTACTTGTGACAGAATTAAAAAGAATAAAATACTTAGAAATGAACCAGGCGACAAGAGATTTTATACTAAAAACTGTGAAATGTTCCAGAAAGTTATTAAATAACAAAGTAGATAGAGATGCAGCAGATGTTCATGGATTGGAAGAATAACTATTGCTAACATAGCATTACTACCCAAAGCAATATACATATTAAATGTGATCCCTATCAAGTTCTCAGAGGTGTTTTTACAGAAAAATGAAAATATAGCATGGCTAACGAGCATACATAGTAATGCTTAACAGCCCTAATCAATAAGGAAATGCAAATCAATGTCAAAGTGAGGAGCTGGGGTGTGGCTCAGTGGCTTAGGCTACCTTGAAGCTTTGTAGTTAGAATTTTTCTTTGGACCACCAACTAGCTCCCAAATAAAGACATGGAGACTTATTATTAACTATGAATGTTCGACCTGAGCTTAGGCTTGTCCCACTAGCTCTTTTAATTTAATTTAACCTGTTTCTGTTCATCTATGTTCACCTTGGGGCTTTTTACCTTTTTTTCATTCTGTATGTCCTGCTTTCCTGCTTCCTCTGTGTCTGGCTGGCTGGCCCCTGGTGACTCCCTGTTGTCTCCTTTTCTTTCTTCCAAGCCTAAATTCCTCCTCCTACATACTCTCCCTGACTAGAAGTTCCACCTCTACCTCCTCCCTCATTATTGGCCATTAAGCTTTTTATTAGACCAAGCAAGCAAGGTAAAATAGCAACGCATCTTTACATAATTAAACAAATGCAACAATCTTTCATAGTTAAACAAACATTATACAATAAAGCTTGATCTCCACCACATCAAAATGTTGCCAAAACTGAAAAAAAAAAGAAAGAATGATGAAAGGGAGGGAAGAAGGAAGGAAGACACAAAGAAGAGCAGAATACCCTACTGAGGTACCATTTCTCATCTATTAGTATGTCTAGCTACTTCTGGAAACAGAGAATAACAAGAGTTGGTAAAGGACGCAGGGAAATCAGAATCCCTGTGACCATCAGTGAGGTGAGAAATGATGTCACCGTTATGGAAGACTGAAGAGTGGTCCCTCAAACTAGAGCTCTCACATGAGCCAGCAATTCCACTTCTGAGACAAAGGACTTTAAAGGAGGCTCTCCAGGGATACTTGTGCGCTACTTTCAAAGCAGCGTTTCTCGGTCACCTAAAGATGAAGCAGCCCAGCCACCCACGGATGGATGAATGGGTGGCAAGGATGTTCACCATACAGTGAGATAGTCTTCACCATTAGGACATCTCAGCATGGGTTACAACATGGGTGAGCCTTGAGAACACCAACGGACAAATGACACATGGGTCTGCTCTTGAGCAGTAGTCAAAGTCACAGAAGTAGAAAGAAGAACATTGGTTGCCAGGGGCTGGAAAGACGGGAAATGAGAGGGGTTACTTGCAGGTATAGAATTTCTGTTTTTCAAGGTGAGAAAGCAGGTTGGCTGTGGAACTAAATACACAAGCAGTACTGAACTGGACTGGAGAATGGTCAAGATGCTACAGCTATCTTCCTTGTGCTTTAC
Source organism: Neodon shergylaensis (assembly GCA_025134845.1). Classification (NCBI taxonomy): domain Eukaryota; kingdom Metazoa; phylum Chordata; class Mammalia; order Rodentia; family Cricetidae; genus Neodon; species Neodon shergylaensis. The sequence continues at coordinate 4,518,885 of JABTXL010001975.1, read as the reverse complement.
AATTTAAATTTGTATGGAGACATTAAATGTAGCCCATTCTGTTCTGCAATAATTAATTTGATAACATGCATGGTACATATGGTTTGAGCGCTCAGAATGAAGATGATACATTTGCATAAAACTCCTTGTACAATGAACAACAAATCTCATACACCACTGAGATACATTCTGAGAGATGAGTTGCTAGGTGATTTCATCACTGTGTAAGAACAGAGTGTCCATAATTGAACCAAATGACGGCAACATAACATTAACTCTTTGTGTATGTGTATATGCATATATGTGTTCATGCATGTGCATGTACACACCTGTGCATCTGTGCATGGAGGCCAGAGGTCAACCTTGGCTGTTGTTCTTCATGTGTTATTCACTTTTATTTCTGAGACAAGGTTCTCACTCACTTACCAAGTAGTCTAGGCTGGCTGGTAGTGAGCCCCATGAGTTCACTTCTCTCTCCATCACTTGTGCTGGGAATATAAATATGTTCCACCACACCCAGTTTTGGTTTGTTTTTTGTTGGGTTTTTTTTTTTTTGCTATGTTGTTTAACATGGACTCTCCATTGAACTTGAACCCAGGTCACCATGCTTTTAAAGTATCATCTCACCCACTGAGCCCTCACCTCTGCCCTTGGTGATATAATCTTATAGGTACAGCATGAACACTGATAAATAGTACATGATTGCACTTTTAAGCCTTTCTTTGTGAACTGCATGGAATAGTTCTCTGATAATCATGATGTAAATTATCTTTGCCCACTCACTGAAGTGCCATCTCCAGCTATTCATCTATATAAATCTGTTTCCTTATCTGTAGTATTGATTGCTTTGACAGTTGAGCACACCTATTGATACCTGTGCACTTCTCCCAGCACCAGATTTTCCACCACTGCCTCTCTCTTTCTTAGGCTAATCCTAAAGAATTTGTTCTACAGTGTACACAGGATTCGACAGAGTGCTTTAACAGAACCTTCCAGAAGGGCAGTGAGGTCAAGAACAGGCAACAACAGGGCAGCAATACAACCTTCCTCACCCTAAAACTAATGATGGTGGGGTGTTCTGCTCTGTGGTCCCAACCTTTCCTCACCCTAGAGTTCATGACGGTGGGGGGTGTTCTGCTCAGTGGTCTCCACCTTTCTCCAGATCTGGGCATGACAACAACTGATGTGACCTTTATCTTCATGGCTTCAACTCCAAGACCTTGGAAAACACTGAGTGAAAAGAGGATATTCGCCCTTTCAGGGGATTTTGAAATTTAGCAAAATAATTATAATTTGTTTATTTCAGGATTTTGTTGTCATTGTGGTAGTAACGGTTTTTCTGTTTTGTTTTTTTTTGAGACAGTGTCTTTCTATATAGCCCGCCTGGCCTCAAATTCATGATCTTCCTGCCTCAGCCTCCTGAGTGCTGCGATTACAAGTGCGAACTGCCCTGGTTGGTGTAGAAAGAGAATTTCTTCTAAAAGGATCTTTAAAACCTTTTTGCTCCATTTTCCCGTTTGTCCAAATGATTCTCTTCAGCTGACACTGCAATGCAGTGACATGGAAGCTGTTGATGCTCAGCCACCCAATAACCCACTCAGAACCCTGGAGACAAAAATAGAGACCTCGACCGCAGAGCAAAGAGTCGCCTAGTATATTTATTTAGTGTGTTATAATTAAAACTGTTGTGAATTCTGCAGCTTCGTTTTGAAGAGGCTGAGAAAACCCTTTTTCAGGTTAGTTCAAGCAAATTCACACTTCCTGGATTCCAGTTTGTGTTTTGGGATCCAAAAATGAACCTGAGGTTAAAAACAAAAGGCAGCCACACCATTGTGGTATGCCCAGTCTGGTGCGGACAGAAAAACATGCCCCGTGCACATCCACAGGACACACGCTAAACTCAGCCAAAGCTTGGCAAGTCTGTTTTTAAACCAAGGATGTTATTGTTCACACATGTGTTTTTTTTTTTCTCAACTGTGGATTGAGATCAGCTCTGTGACCCCTATCATCAACTCTATTCTCACCTTTTGGATTGAATTCTTTTTAGATTAATTGAAGCAGTAAGAGAAACAGCAGGAAGAAAAGACTTCCAGCAAGATGAGGTAGCTGAAGATAGCCACAGTTTTTAGCAGCCTGCATCTTTGGAGAGGGTGGGGCCCCGGGAGGCTGTGGGAACATTAGTCATGGGGAATTCTCCAGTCCAGCACTTGGCGATGGTTTGAATGCACTCTCCAGAAGCTTATGTGTCAAAAACACAAGCTCCTAAAAATCGTGTGTTGATGGTATTTGAGGTGATGCCTTTGGGAGGTTACTAGGTTGTATGCCCGAATGGTTGAGGGCATGGAGAGAGATCCTCATGGCCTCATCTGTGCTTTGAAAGCCAAGATGGAGCATGCTGAGCTTCATGCCTGCTCTCTTTCACAGTGTGAAACCCTTCACGTGTCACAATGTATCAAAAAAGCCCTCAGCATGAGCCCCGCAGATGCTGCCATCTTGCTCTTGTCATCCCCATCTCCTGAGCTATTATTGAGCAAATTAACTTCTATCTTAGAGGTACCCCTGCCTTTGGTACTCAGTTACAGCATCAGAAAATAGACTAAGGTGCAGGACAACTCTACCATGAATAATGGAAACCATATCCTCCTCTCTCAGCACAATGTACACCAGGGGCTGGCCCATTGATGCCTGAAACATTAAAGCTTGAAGATGCAATTTGTGGTTGGAGGTCACATCTTCGGAGCAGTCACAGCCTTGGCAACCATGGTGAATCCACTCCTTCTGGAGTGTCCACCACATCTTCACTTTGTTCCAAAGTTTTAGAGGTTGTATGTAGCCAGATCTCCCCGATTCCTGATCCTCAGAGATGTAACAAACCATGTCACAAGCCACAGATGCCTTTCTTGCATGAAACTGAGTCAAAAGAAATCTTTCCTCCCTTACGCCGTATTTGGTCATGGATTATGAAAAGGTAACTAAAACACTAGCTTAAAGAAACAGTTCCAAAAGGCTACACCCTGCGTCCTATTATATAATAGTCTGGAAAAGTAAAATCAGATTGTAAAAAAAAAAAAAATCATTGGTTCATTGGTTGTCAGGAGCCTAGCAGGTGGAGTGAAAGAGAACTATTTTATGTAGCATTATAATAATGGTAGGTATATGACATCATGCCATCTATAGGCACAAATATATAGTATTCTTCTACATAGAGTAATTGCTTCATGCAAGCCATGAAGCTATCTTTAAACTAAAGGCCCCTTTGTATTGAACTCCTTTCCTGTCTTAAAGTTTATATTGTTTCACAGTATCACAGGCACCCACAAAGTTGCTCTCACAAAGTTACTATTTGCACAATTTGCCTTTAGTCTCTTACTTCTGACCTTGTTCAATCTAAACTCT
>JABTXL010001975.1:4460049-4515110 GCA_025134845.1 Neodon shergylaensis | reverse complement strand
TGGAGACCATCTAGATCCCACTCTGGCCTATAGCCCAGTCTCCAGGCTGAGCCTGAAGCATTCACACCTTTTGATCTGGGCTCCTTTATGCCTCATCAAACATGACCTCAAAGCTTCCTAATGTTGGAGCATCCTCACTCATGCGCCAGGGGCAAGTCAGCATGCTGCTTTTCCAGTGCAGAAAACAGGGCCTGGATCTGATACATTTGGAAAACAGACCTTTCAAACTTTATTATCCTCTGCTTACCTTAAAATGGTGGAAAACATTCTCACCCCACACTGCTGCCACACTTCACGTCTTTACATCCCTCCCAGTTAGCAGTCGTATGCTTGAAACACCTCCTCTCCTTTTAGCCCAATTTCAAATAAATCATTACTGAGATTCTAACCATTTATGATGTGATTATTTAGTTAGATTTTTATGCGGTAAAATGACAGACTATCTTACACATGTTTTCTGATAGATCTAGGACACCAAGTCCCTTCTGGATATTTTCCTCTGAAATTACACTGAGAGAAATAAACAGCTGTCAGGAGTAGGAACTGTGAGCGCCGGACTGCTGACTCAGGGCTCTGCCAATCTCATGTGTGCCAGAGTGCTAGGCGCACGCCCTAACATCCACACACTTATTTTCCTCTCTGAGGACAACATATATTTGTTGTGTGAGTTAGAAAAGAAGACAGGGCCACACATGGAAAACAACAAATGTGTGTATAGGGAACAGCCAGCATCTGAGATGCTCAGACATAGTCAAGATGCAGCCAATATGGAAAATAGCTCCAACACCTGATTTCATAATTAAGGAAGTCTGTTCTTGTCATGGTTTACTGAGCCACACAAGTACTCGTTGATTTGTCTTGGTTTTCAATCTAAGACTCTATAAAATAGATCCATGGAGACAATACTTAACACATATAGACAATACTTAACACATATAAGGCATTTAATTCCAGAGCTACTTTTTATCTTAGACTCTTATCTTGAAGTAGAGGCAAGAGGTTTATTGCCTGAGGCTGAGAGCCGTTGCTAGACTAGTTTTACTCTTCTTGTTGCTAGGACAAAGACATGACAGAACTACTTCAAATAGGGAAGGTTGATTTTGGCTCATGGCTTCAGAGGGCTCACTCCAGGGTCACTTGATCCCAGTCACTTGGACAGAACATCATGGTGGCAGAAGCTTGTGACCTAGGAACATCTCAGTTCATGGTACACGGGAAACTGAGGGCAGGAGAAAGGATTTTGGTACAAGATACAGCTTTCTTAAGAATACATCCATGGTGATCTACTTCATCCAGTAAGTCACACCTCCTAATGTTTCCAAATCTTTCCCAAATGGTGTTACCAGCTGGAGACCACACCAAAAACGTGAACCTGTGAGGGGCATTTCACACTCAAGCAGTAATGCATGCTTTCTTTGGTGAGATGAAAGTCTCAGAATACAAGCTATAGATTCCTTTTGTTGCCATCAGACGTCCTGCTTCGGATCTCTAATAGTCAGTACAGATAACATCTTTTCTCCATCTCTGCCACAACTTGGTGTTTTCTTCAATGAGGCATAAGGAGAATGTCCTAGAGGAAGTGTAATGAAAAATCTCCTTGGTCCAGTCAGAGGGATGGAAGAGCAAGAAAAGAAGGGTCCAGCAGAACTCTGGTGATGTAAGCACAAGTATCCATCCTGAAGCCCTGCCCAGAAAGGAGTGAGCTAATAGCACCCAAGCTCTACCCCGTCAGTGTTCATGGAGGGAAGCTAGGGTAGGTCAAGGGTCGATGAAATTGTGTGGAGGACTATTAGCTCTGGAGACATTTCCAATAGTGAGATAAGGGAGAAACTGGGTCTGTTAAAGGCTGTGCTATACAAGAATGACTTCTGTACCTTCTAGTTTCACCTGCCCTGGCCTCAAATTAGAAGAAATCATGGAATCAACACACAGAAAGTCAAGGGCATCACCAAAACCCAAAGCCAAGCCACTGGGTGCAAGTTTACCCTTCCAGATCAAAGCTCACGGTGCACAAGGGACAGAAATAATGCATGCATTTAATGTTTAAATCAGATGGGCCATTTACTTGAGTCTTATTAGTTCTTTTGCTTTGTTTGGTTGTTAGCAGTAAAAGGTACTTTAGAAAGGCAAGGACTGAGCTTCTGTCTCTTCCCTTCTCCCCCCTTCTCCCCTTCCACACCCTCTCTCTAGTTTCTCTCTCTCTCTCTCTCTCTCTCTCTCTCTCTCTCTCTCTCTCTCTCTTTCCCTCTCTCTGCCTCTCTCTGCTCTTCCTTTTCTCCCCTCCCCCCCAAAAAGAAAGGAAGGGATTATACAATGAAACAAGAAAGTGTTTTCTCTGTACATCCAAATTGTAGCAAGTATCATCCCAGGTAGGTAATACACAGGCACACACACACACACACATACAAGCTGTGATGTCCTAATTTGTGCAGCCAAGGTACAGGATTTTATGAATGTGAATGTTCAGCCAGGGCAAGGTGTCGTTTGCAAATGTCTGAGTATTTCCTGGCTTCGAACTGCTGCTGACAGCAGCTTAGAGAGTTCTCATTCAGAGAAGACAGTGTTGCCATGGCCCTGATGACTGCTGAGCTTTCTAGAAGGCCCATGTACAAAAAACACTTAGTCTCAGCACTCACATTTCCCTGAGTTTGTGTGACCATGAGGCTACAAACACATATTATTGTAATTATATAACCAATTTAAAAAATCAAACTAACAAATTTAACAATCCTTATAGATGTCAGATGTCATAAGATGTGACATCTGCTATGAGGCTCTGCATCATGATAAGGGGGAGCCTGGAGTCTAAACATGACCACACTGCTTACCTAGAGTGCCAAAGACATGTTCATTCTTCATAGATGTTTCTAAGACTAAGCCAACGTAAGTCAATCTTCTTCAGACTGACCCATATTGACCAGGCAACCTTTCCAGAAGCTTCCTTGAACTTAACATGAAGGCTCAAAAAGATCTGTTGTCTCATTGTTTACTTACTAGTTTCTCAAACATCAGTTGTGAAAGCCTGTGTGTGCATAAGTGTGTGTGTGTGCATGTGTCCGTGTGTGTTCACATGAAAGGTCAAAGAACACACCACATCTAATATGCTGTGTGTAATGTTTGACATCATCTCTTGGGATTGACTTTTAGAGCAATAATCAGGTTAAAACTCCCAGGAAGTTAGTAGACGGTGCTCATCAAAGTGGAATGGTGCTAGCTTCTCTCTTACCAGCTCCGAAGTCTCCAGGAACCTTGGGACTTGTAGTGCCCCCAGGACCAGATTCCGAGAATTTGTTAGAAGTGCAACATCTACCAAGTCAGGAACTGCTTAGTATGCACACTGCGGCTTGAGACACAATGCTCCACAGAACAGCCTAGACAATGTCTTGGTTGTTCATGTAGTTAGACCCCTGCCCCGATGGCACGAATGTTTTGGATCCCAACCTCCAGTGGGAATTTGATCTAATTGGAACTTCTGCCCTGGAGTGAAAGTAGAAGCTTCTTCACCAATGACCTATCATATTCCTACCCTGCTTGAATTCCACCATTTTCAAATTATGAAACACTAAGACTATTATTATTATGTTATTGTAACATAATTACTCATACAACACACTGTCAGTTACTCATACAACAGTCAAAGCCACTAGTTACACTTCAACATTTGCTCAGGAACCACCACACTGTCTGGCATTGTCCATGTTTCTTTTTGTTATTAATTTTTTATCGAGACTTTTCCTAGCTGGAAGAAAACCCTACAGTGGGGATGGAGAGACAGCTCAGTTGGCCAAGTGCTTCCTGTGCAAGCATGGAGACATGAATTCAGATTCCCAGCACCCACAGAAAAAAAAAAACAGGCACAAAGGAACCTTGTGTACCTGTCATTGCATCCCTGGGGAAGGTAGAGACAGAAGCACCCTGGAGCTTGCTGGCCAGGTAATCTAGATTAATTGATGAGCCTCAGGTTCAGTAAGGCATCCTGCCTCAAAAAGTAAGGTGGAGAAATGACAGAGGAAGACACTAAACAGTGACTTCTGGTCTTCACATATAAGCACACAGTGAAGACCCATCTCCACCATGTACTCATGCAAACACGCGTACACGCGTGCACGCATGCACATAGATACACACACAAGAAAATTTTACTTTGTGACAACCATTTACCACACGGCCTGTCCTCTTCAGCAACCCAAATCCGAAAAGTCCTAAGACTGCAGCCTCCAAAGGGAAGGAGTGAATTGGAGATTGTACCTCGGGGATACTAGCAGAGATTAGCATGAAGTGCGGCTTGCGCTGGCCTCCGTGCCCACCAGCTGCCTCTGGGCGACATCACGAGCATGGACAGTTCTCCGAGCTGCTCACTTCTGTCTGCAGCTGGCCCAGCTGGGCACGCACACCAACAGTCTGTCCAAAGACTCTCTGTCTTACCCATGCCCCACAGAGCTTCACTGCTGGCTCGCCTCTGCTGAGCAGACTCTTATTTGACCAGAAGCTAGCTGATGTTTTTCCTGTCGTCAGCAAAGAAGGTGATGGGTGATCCAGCAAACTCGGCTTAAGTTTATCTTTTTATTTTAATTAAAAAAAATGTAAGTTCCTGGAATATGTGTCTGTGTGTGTATCTGTATCTTGCGTGTATGTTTGTGAGTATACACCTGTGTGTGTCTGTGTGTGCCTGTGTCTGTGTGTCTGTGTGTGTATCTGTGTATGTTTGTGAGTGTGCGCCTGTGTGTGCCTATGTCTGTGTGTCTGTTTGTGTGTGTGTCCGTATCTGTGTATGTATATTTGTGAGTGTGCACCTGTATATGTGTCCTTGTTTGCATGTGTCTGTGTGTGTCTGTATCTGTGTGTATGTTTGTGCATGTGCACCTGGGTGTGCACACACGTGTGTGTCTGTGTCTGCGTGACTGTATCTGTGTGTATGTTTGTGTGTGTATGCCTGTGTGTGTACCACATGTGTGTCTGTATCTGTGTATGTATGTTTGCTGTGTGTGTCTATATCTGTGTGTATGTTCGTGTGTGTGTGTGCCTGTGCACACACATGTGTGTCTGTGTGTCCTCAGATTGCTTCCTCTTTCATATCCATTCCAGAACCCCAGCCCAAAGAATGAAGCCACTCACATGCGTTATGGGTCTTCCTGCCTCTCATATTCAGATACTCCGTGTCGTGTCTCCGAACTGGTTCTAAATCCTGTCTCATTGACAAGGCAATCTATCATAAACATGTCATGCAGATGCTCTCATTGGGCCACTGAAGTGTTCAGCTCAGAGGTGTTTAGTACATTTGCCTGCTTCTGACATTGTCAGTACTGTTTGGTTTCAGAATCAATTTTGGGGAGACTTCTGTAATTCCACCCACATTCTATCCTTCATTTTATATCTAAGGAAACTGGAAGTCTTCTAAATTACTTTTTGTGCTCAAACAGGATGCACTTGATGTATCTAATTTTTAAGATCAGTACCACTTGCGTGCTAATATACAGAAATATCCGAAACTATAGTCAAACTAGATACACCCAAAGGAGTATTTTCAACTCATTAATAACCCATGTGGTGCTTTTATTATTATATACACATATCATTTTCTCCCACGTTTTTTCACTGAGTCTGAAGAACTGAGACATGTAGAATACAGACAGAAGAGGAGCGTCTTTAATTACACATGTGCTACTCCTCGTGAATTCAGAGCAACTTATTTTTAATGTTTTAAAAACATTATACAACGATGAATATTTTTAAAGTTAAGTATGGGTGACATAAATATTCTTTTCATGTACCCACAAGTGCGTTTCTATTTATAAAACTTAAGCTCACACACACACTTTAAAGCTGCCTGGCTTCATTATGAGGCTAGGATTTGGAGGCAAAAAACCAAAAATATTGGCACCCAAAAAAATGTTGTCGGGAAAATTGGGGGTTGTTGACTTAATAACATAAGACATAATTGAGACTGCCTGAGGCCCTTGTTGTGGGTGATAAGGCTGTGATTAGGATTTCATTCTTTCTATTGGTCATAGCTTCTTCCTTATTCTTATCTTTTTATAGTCACCTTCCCAAACTAGTAAAAGCCTCATCCTAATTTGGGATCTCAGTCACCTTTTTTTACATAAGCCCTGCCCAGAGGGGAAGTGAGCTTCCAACAAGTTACTAATTCCTACTTGCTCCCTAGATGTCATCTGGATTCATAAGCACCAGATAAAGAGCTTGTCATACCTGGGGTTTTTCTGTCAGTTGTAAAAGTACAAACTGCCTCGGTGTCTCTAAGAATCTGAATGTTGTTCTTCCCTACTTCCTTAACTTCCTTCCCCACTCGATACCAACCGTGCGGACCACTACACTTAGACAGATATTTTGATAAATAGTGGCTGAGTTATGAAAAAAGAAATGAGACAAAATAAATTCCAAACACTGGATTTCCAATATGATCCAACTAAATGGTTGGGCCAGGTCAACGTTTTAACCAAACCGTTGGTTTCAGTATTGGTTTGCTCATCAGCTTTCCGTTACCGCGACACACCGTGAGAGACAGAAAGGTTTGCTGTGACTCTTGGTTCTACCAACTCCCAATAGCATCATGAGGAGGAATCTTCAAGATCTAAACCTTACAAATTAAATATTTGAAAACTTTCAATAATGTGTTACACATCTTGTTCTCTTGCTAAACACCAAGGAAAATTCATTCTGCAAATTATGTTTTACAAACACGTATTCCTGGAAATAATCACTCTACCTGGAACACAGGTAAAAAGTTGGTGAGTCTTTAGCCCTGAAACAAGACTATCTTAAAAGACTTGGGCTGGCAAAATGGCCCAGTGCTTTCTGCCCAGCCTGGTGATCTGAGTTCAATCCCTGTGACTCCCATGGTGGAAGGAAGAACCAACTCCTGCAAGTCGTGTTCTGGCCTCTCCCTGAAAACAAACAAATGAATATAATTTTTAAAAATTTAAAAACAGGGCTGGAGAGATGGCTTAGAGGTTAGGAACACTGGCTACTCTTCCAGAGGACCTGGGTTCAATTCCCAGCTCCCACATGGCAGCTCACAACTGTCGGATCCAGTTCTAGGGGACCTGACACCTTCACACCAATGTACATAAAAATATAGTTAAATAAATTATTTAAAAATTAAAAGCAACATTTTAAAATATCTGAATCTAAACAAGTGTTGTGTGCTTAGAAGGAAGTGTCTCACTTCAATGACTCCTGAAGGCAGATGTTTGACCATGGGGAGGAGTCACAGGGAGACAGGCGTTTGGCCATGAGGAGGATCCCAAGTTCATGGCCAATCTGGACAATATAGAGAGGCACAGCCCCACCCCACAAAAAGAAGAAAACAGGGGTAGGGATGTGGCTCAATACGAGCATTCTTGCCCAGAATATTCAAGGTCCTGGATTTAATTCACAGCTACACACACCAAACACTACACACACACACACACACACGCATGCACATGCTAAAATAAATAAAACAAGGAAAACTCCTAGAATAGCAGCAAGAGCAAAGAAACTTAACTCCAGGGCCTTTAAGAACAACAGATCGGGCGGGGGTCATTTACTTAGGGCTGGATTCTAATTAAGGCCTTTTTTTCCCCCTGTCTTTGGTAAATCTGTGCCTGACTCACTTCGAAATAGTAATTTTTCTAGGGGTGTATAATTTAGATGTTAGAAGATTTATATAGGAATTGCTCACGCCTCTCATCACAGGTGTGGAAACCCTGTGTCCATGTGTCCTTCTCGGTGGAGGGGAGGCACGAGGTCCGTCCTGATTGAGTTTAGTGGGGGGAGGTTCCCCGAAATCTCTGCTCACACTGGAACAGACACACAAGGCAGGCTGTAAGAAAGGCAGGAGACTGGGGGTGCTCCACAGGGGTGGAGCCCTTGCCTCACACTTGGGAAGATCAGAAGTTTAAGGTCACTGTTATTACCCAGTGAATTTGGAGCCAGTCTATGATATACCAGACCTTGTCTGAAGAAAGACTTTTTTTGAAGCTAAGGAAAGCCTATTAGTAGTACATGGAGTCCCCTTCTAATGATACACAACTATTCCACCACAAGCGTCCATGTGTTTCATCTTTGCTGGGCATGGTGGCACATACCTGTAATCCTAGCATTTAGGTAACGGAGGCAGGGGGATTGAGAGTTCAATGCCAGACAGGGCTGCATAGAGAAACCTGGAATCAAAAAGCAAACAAACAAATACAAAACAAACAAACAAAAAATGGGACGAGGTAATAGTGAGGATGGGATCGCCTCAAGCCTGTAATCTTCTTCCTAAAGCATCCCTAGCCGCATTTCCAGCAGCTCAGGCCCCGTCTCCAGCTAAACGATTTTACCTTTCTTTCCTGTCTTTCCATTCTGTCCTCCCCCTCCTCCTGCTTTTACTTCCCCCCTCCCCTTTTCTCTATGAAGCTCTGGCCACTAGAAATTGCTGTATAGACCAGACTGACCTGAGTCTGCCTCCCCAGTGCTGGGATTAAAGGAAGGCAAGGCGTTCCACACACAGTGCTCCACGGTGAGAGCTGACGGACCCTCTTCGTTAGCTTTGTGGACCAATAACGGACCCTTATCCTATACTTCTAAGTCCTTGTCCATTTCTCTGGTGGATGCGGGACTCCACCTGAAGGGTCAAGGGAATACTCCCTCCCAGCCTACCCTACCCCCTGCTCTTCCTTTTAAAGGAAAAAGATGTAGACATTTCTTAAAGGCAGAAGTGCTGGAGGATGATTTCTAGCCCCGCCCCCTTGCTTTTAGATAGAGCTAAAGAAAAGCAACAGCTTTTGCAAGAATTGACAGGATAACGCAGGAGGTTGCAGAAACGCTTGTGCGGAACATTACGGAAGAGCTCACTAAGAGAGAGAGCCCATATAGAAAAGTTGAGGTTTCCATACTCCCGGAAGGGAGTGCTATGTAACCTTTTTAAATTATGACCATAAAGAATATAATGAAAACTGAAATTGAGATAAATGCTGCTATTAGGGACAAAAATAGGACAAATGGAAAGGAGGCTGAGCCCCTCCAAGGTCACTACCCACGGCCCTGAGATAATTGCTTCACCCTGGTCATTAATTTCTGTAGCTCAAAAGCTGAATAAGCACCAAGTGGGAGTGGATGTTCTTTAAAGCCCTTGGCTCGCATGCTTATTCTAATCATACAATTTAAATTATAACATTTAAAGCTAGTTACTGTTGTATAATTTGGGCATATTTATAATTTCGATATATTTGTGTAGATACATACAAAATGCCTTGTGCCGTACAGACAAAACTGTTGAAAAGTTGCCAAAAGGATCCTTGGCATTCCAAAAACCAAGCATAAATTATAAAGCAGTAGATGAATAAATTGTGCCACATGCAGACACACAACGTCGACTGATCAGAGAGATGCTTGTCCTCATAAACCGGGAGGACGTATTTGTCCCATGTGTAACCATCAAGGGACCAGTCTAGAAGGCATGCCTGCCAACCAGAAAAAGAACTCACTACGCAGCAAATAGAGACACAGAAGAAGACACAGTAACAGCTCAAGTCTACCCTCAGGCAGAAAAATGTAAGCTATGGGGACTCCTTGTCCCAACCATCATGCTGGCATCAGCGCTCTCCCAATTGAGTGCCAGTAGCCTGCAGAGCAGAGTGTGCAGGCTTCCTTCCTCAGGGCCTTTGTGGAGAGCAGCCTGAGACTTTCAAAACTGGCAATGCATGCTGGTCAGCATCTGGTAGTTATACCCCAAGATCTATAGCGAAGGGTCTTTGTACCTAGGCAAACATTCAACAATAATGCAAGAGGGGAAGAAAAGAGAAAAGAACAAGCATGATCATGAACCTGTTTCTGAAATTTAAAAAATTTAAATCATCTATAATCTGAGTAGGGTCTCCATATATTCCTCGCAGGCTTTAAGTCCTATTGTTTGTTATTTAGAGACAATGTCTCACTTAGCCCAGGCTAATATCAAACTTGCTAGGGCTACATAGAGCACTTGTGATATTCCTGCCTTCTCCTCCCAGGTGTTGGGCTTATGTGCCACCATGCCTGATTTTATGCTGTGCTTACAGGCATGTGCTACCATGCCTGGTTTAATGTAGTACTGGAGATCAAACCCAGGGCTTCAGGAATGCCAGGCACTCTATCAACTAAGCTACCTCTAGATCCAATCTTTAGACTGACTGCAAGGAACAAGAGCCTTCTTAAGGACCTCCCTTTATATCTATTGACCACATCTGCTTCATCTGCTTCCATGAGAAGGTTGGCCCCCTGAGTGCCCCTGAGTTCGCCATCTTGGAGACAATCCAGGGTTTATGGAATGTTGATGTTGCTGGAGCTTCCCTTTGCCCCAGGTTTGTCAAGGGATGGGGTCCTGACCCTGAACTTCCTGAGTATTCTTCCCACCAAGAGCCCGAGTCTCCTAGCCTCTTTACTGATCCAATGTTCTTGCTCTGGAAACAGGGGAGTCAATAATTGCAAACTGAGATACGAAAAAGAAAGAAAGAAAGAAAGAAAGAAAGAAAGAAAGAAAGAAAGAAAGAAAGAAAGAGAGAGAAAGAAAGAGAGAAAGAAAAAGAAAAACCAGGTGGGACATTAGACCAGAAGAGTGTTTGAACCAGTAATAGGACTTAATGGGCCATCCTAGTGGGAGTCTGGAAGGCAGTACCACTGAGAGCAATGTGGACTAATTGAGGCCCGGCTCAAGAGTTTTCAGAGGGAACAACATAAGACACTGGGCTAGGGACCTTTCTTGTGTATTTTAGCAAAGAACATAGCTGCCTTTTGCCCTTGTCCTAGAATCTTCCTGGGGCATCGTTGAAGAGTTATGGACTGGTTTTGTTGGCAAAGGATGTTTAAAGACAGCTAGATGTAGACTCTGTCCTGCGGTTATCGTCACCCTCTTTGGGCAGATATACAATGAAAATGAGCAGCAGACAAGGCAAATGAAATGCCAAGTGTACAGCTGGAGGAGGAAAAGAGCAGCAGGAAATGCAATGCTGGAGCCAAGTCTGGTGCCCAACGAGAGGCCTTTAAATAAAGGCCTGAGGTGGAAAGGGATAAATGTAGTGATGCCCTTGGGGTGAGAACCCACCCAGCTGATACTGCAAATTGATAAAAGAAAAAAAAGAAAGAAATGGCCTTAGGAATTATCAGTTTCTTAAGAGCAACAGCAGATCAAAGTTTATGCAAATGCAATTCAAGGAAGGGGCCAGGCTCTATCTCAAGCAGGCAGCAGAACTTGGCAGCTTCCCCTAAGTGGTTCTGGCTTTAGAGTCTTGAAGGATACATAAGTAAAGGGGCTGTGGAATTCCCTCTGCGGTAAGGAAAGCTACTGAGGCCTGGAGTGTGTGTGGCAGGGGAGTCTGAAGTGCTCTCCTAATTAGTATTAATAATAAAAACCTGGAGTCAGATATCGGCGCAAAAGCTGGAAGATCAGAAAAGTAAAGGATCAGTCACAGTTACCTCTTAACTCTCAAACTGAAAAAGGTCAAGCTCCTGAGTGTCAGAACACTCCTACTCCATGTAGGAGTCCCTGCATGGAAACCTGGAGACGCCATTGTGTGAAAGCGAAGCCTGGGTTGCACTGGGGATCCCAGGATGTTGGAGGCACCAGAGCCATAGGGTGTCTGCCAGGGACAAGCTGCGCACAGGGAGTGGAACCAGCCCAGAGAGGGAAGTGTGTTGCAGTCAGTAAAACTGGAGGGGCAGAGCCATCGAAGTCCTTTGACATTAGACCTAGAATTGCAGAATTTGGGGTTTCCCCTGCTGGTGTCAGCCTTGCTTTAGCCCAGTATTTCCTCACTATGCTCCCTTTTCTCCTTCTTTGAATGGTAAATGTGTATTCTGTGCCATTGTATGCAGGAACTTTGTAACTTGCTTTTGACTTTATATAGGAGGTTTCAGAGATTGTCTTGAGTCTATGAAGAGACTTTGAACTTGGAAACAATGTTGAGATTAAAAGACTATGGGTACTTTCGAAGTTAAACTTTTACATTATGATACGGACACAAACTAATAGCTTTCCTGCCCCCTCCCTCCCATAAGTATCTCCACAGACACAGTGAGCCAAATCAAGCCAAACTAAAAAATTATAACAGCAGGTTTATTCAGCAAAACAACTCCCAGGTGAGTTCACCAGTCTTAGAGAAGGAGACCAGAGAAGCCACGTACCCAGGCCAGGGCAGGAAAGTTTTATAGATTGTAGGGGAGGAGTGATGGCATGTCTGCCACAAGCTGGGTTTGTGCCCAAGTATGGTCAAAAGCTGACCTCTTAGATGGGGACTTGAGCAGCTAGTGGCCACAGGGGAGGGAGCTGCAATAGTCGCCAAGAATGTGGAACTGGGCTCTCAGTTTCTTTCCTTTGTTCAGAGACTCAACCAAACACAAACCTGTGGCAATCAGACAGTGGAATGTGGTGCTTTGAATGAGAATGGCCCCACAGGCTTCTATTTGTGAGTGCTTGGCTCTTAGTGGAACTGTTCGGGGGAGGATTAGGAGGTGTGGCTTTGTTGAAGGAGGTGTGTCACTGGGATTTTTAAAATTTTATTCTTCTCTCATATACTACATTCAGACCACAGTTTTTTCTCCTTCCACTCCTCCCAGCACCCCCTACTTTCCCTTTTCCCTAAATCCATTCCTCCTCCATTTCCCTTTAGAAAAGAGCAGGCCTCCTGTCTTAGCTAGAGTTCTATTGCTGTAAAGAGACACCATGACCATGGCAACACTTATAAAATGAAACATTTAGTTAAGGGGGCTCACTTACAGTTTCAGAGGTTCAGTCCATTATCATCATAGCAGGGAGTATGGTGGCGTGCATGGCAGGCATGGTGCTGGAGAAATAACTGAGAGTCCTACATGTTGCAAGCAACAGGAAGTTGACTGACTCACTGGGCGGTGTCCTGAGCATAGGCACTTCCTCCAACAAGTGCCACTCCCTTTTGAGGGCCATTTTCTTTCAAACTATCACACCTCCTAAGGATATCAGCCAAACATGGCATAACAAGTTACAATAAGACTAGAAACACACCCTCTTATCAAGGCTGGATGAGATAATCCAGTAGGAGGAAAAGGGATGGGGGTGAGCTTTGAGAGAGCAAAAGCCCACGTCATCATTCCCAGTTAGCTCTCTCTCTGTCTATATATATGTGTGTGTGTGTGTGTCTGTGTCTGTGTGTGTATGTGTGTCTATGTGTGTGCGTGCGTGTGCGCGTGTATTGTGTTCATGGATCAGAAATGAGTTCTCAGTGATTTCTCTAGCACCATGCCTGTCTACCTGCTGCTCATGCTCCTTACCATGCTATCATAGACTCACCCTTTTAAACTGTGAGCAAGTCCCCAGTTAAACACTTTCTTTCTATAACTTGCCTTAGTCATAGTGCTTTGTCATAACTCATGACTAGAAACTAAGAAAAATTCACCAACGTTTTTATATATTTCCAGGCAGAGCATAATAAAATACTTTCCAGTAAACGCAAGGGAAGTTGTGAAACCAAAGAAGTCTCTCAGAAAAGTTTATAAACTCTGTCTCTAAAGGAGAAGGCATCAAGCTAAAGAACACTGCCACAGTGTTCAACAGCAGAGGGCCAGCAAGATGGCTCAGTAACTAACAGTGCTTGCTGCCAAAGTTTGATATCCTGAGATCCCCACACCCATGGGTAGATGGGGAGGGTTGACTCAGAAAAGTTGTCCGTTGTCCTCCACACACGCATGTGTGCGTACCCAGAAAAATGCAACCATACACAAAACACAAAATATAATAGGTATACGAAATAAAAAACGCACAGGGCAGAGTAGTTCCAAAAGACCTGTAAAATTCGAGGATGTAGCTCAGTGGCAGAGAGATTGCCCAAGATGCTCTGGGGCACCAGGTCCAACCTCCAAGAAAAACAATGCCATCTTCATGTTGAGAACAAAAGAAACGTGGGAATCTATGTTAGAATGTCTGTGGTGTCGATGCTACAGAAACAGAAGCGCTAACATCAGTGTGCAATCCAGCACGTTGCACAACATGACTGAGCCAGGCCACGCACAGCGTGGATTTTCTGAGTGTGTGGGGCACATGTCTAAAGGCTCAGGCTTAAAAACTTTTCCGTAGATTAGTTTAATACTGTTAACTGTGACATTAACCGAAAGTAGGTGGGGGTGCTTAGAGATAAATAATTAAGAGTCATCTGAGACAAGCGCAGTTGGGTTTCTGGGCGGGAACCCAGGACACACACCCACATCCCTGCTGTTGGCACCATGCAGAGGCTGTGTGGCCATATGCCGTAAACTGCTAAAAGAAATAATGATGCTACTACTTTTGCTCTTCAGGGACCATCTAGTGGGGGTGCTTTGCGACATATGAACTGGAACTGAATTATTTTAGCTTTGTTGATAGCAGGAGAGGTTGTGTCCAGGTGTGAGTTTCTTTCCTGTTGATGTAACGAGATGTGTTGGTAAAAGCAACTCAGGGAAGGAAGGTTTTACTTTGGCTCATGGACCATGGGGGTGGAAGTCCCGGCAGCAGGAACCTGGGACAGCTGGTCACATTGTACTCACAGCCAAGCTGCAGAGGGAGACTGAATGCTGGTACAAGTTTTCCTCTCTTCATTCAGTTCAGGGCCCCACTGCTCGAAATGGTGCCACTCATTTTTAGGATGGGGCTTCTGGCTTCAACTAACGTAATCAAGATAACCCCTCACTGCCATTGCAGAGGGTAATATCACGCAGATAGTCTCTCCCAGGTGTGATGGGAGATTTGTCTCATGGGTGATTCTAGATCCGGCCAAGTTGACAGCCAACATTAACCATCATATAGGTCAGCTCCACAGTATTTGTTTTGGGAGACAGTTCATTGGCTGAGCAGAGATCTTCAACTGCAAACCCTTTCTGACTGGTTAGCTAACTGGGCTCTCTCAGCTGAGATATGTTGAAGGTGGGGATATTCACTTAAATGATTTTCCACTGGAACATTTGTGGTTTAATCCTTACTGCATATGCACGCAAGTGTCTCTCAGTCTCTGATGTTTTTGCCATACAAAAGCTCTTCAGTTTCATGAGGTCCCATTTATTAACTGTTCTTGATGCCTGTGCCATTGATGTTCTGTTCAGAAAAACAAACAAACAAACAAACAAACAAAAAACCTCACAAACATTCCAGTTAGTTCATAGGGTATTGATTCAACTTAATGCTTTCATTAGCCTAGATTTTAGAGACTTGCTTTTTTATGTATGTGTATCTGTGTGCAGGTATGTGCTGGGGGGAGGGTAAATGTGGTGTCTGAAGAAGCCAGCAGTGTTAAATTGTCCTGAAGCTGGAGTTCTTGGCATTTTTGAGGTGCTCTACATGGGTGCTGCAAATCAAAGTCAGGTTCTCTGCAAGAGCAGTGTGTGCTCTTAACAACTGAGCAATCTCTCCAGCCCTTATTAACATGTATTAATTATGGATAGTGGGTTTAATTATGACATTTTCATAGGTGTACATAATGTGCTGTGACTATATTTGTCCCCCATTACCCTCACCCCATACACACTCCGGATGGTCCCCTTTCTCTTCCCAACTAACTCCCTTCCAACTCCCGTGTCCTTTTGTGTGATCCACCCTGAGTTTTCTAGGGTTGCCTACAGGATCCCGGGCATCCTATAAGTGGCTACACAAATGGAGAAGATGTCTCTCCCTCCTCATTCACTTTTTTGTTTCTTTTAGTGTGTGTGTGTGTGTGTGTGTGCGCGCATGAATATTTTCATTTTTCTATTTCTGCTTCATTGCCTAAAGTATTGGACTTGAATCTAAAAATATCTTTGCCTAAATCAACGTCATGAAAAAAAAGGGGGAAAAAAACAGATTTCTAGAAAATTTATAGTAAGTTACTAGAAATGTAATTTCTAGCAAACAGAAAATTGTGCCAAGTACTCTAAGCCAAATCCAGAAAGAAAACTGACACGTTTTCACATGTGTGTGCCATCTGCAAACACCAAAAACACACAGGCAGAGAGCAGCATGTTCCGCTTAAGGCTGGGGCTGGGAGAATCGTGACAGGAAAGTCGCAGGGTACCAGGCAGCAGGTTAGACAGGAGCAGGAACTTCACACTCCGCTGAGAGCTGTCACGTGACCTGCCCAGCATATCGAAGGGCTGAGTCCTTAGTTCCCAAGACTTGAGCACGTGGGATGTTGGGGGAGGGGGGGACAGGGTTTTGCTGACCGTCTTTGGCTACTTCTCTCTAGTCCTCGTTTCTAATGTCACTCTTTTTTTCTGTTTTGGCTTTTGGTTTCGAGACAGGGTTTCTCTGTGGCTTTGGAGCCTGTCCTGGAACTAGCTCTGTAGACCAGGCTGGTCTCGAACTCACAGAGATCCGCCTGCCTCTGCCTCCTGAGTGCTGGGATTAAAGGCGTGCGCCACCATCGCCTGGCTTGGCTTTTGGTTTTGAAAGTCATGGTTTCTCTGTAGACCAGGCTGCCGTCTGCCTCCCAAGTGCTGAGATTAAAGGCATGGCCATCACTACCTGGCTGTCTCATGTCACTTTTTATATCATTAATAGATACAGCTGTGACTTTCCAATATTAATGTTTGTAAATGCATATATGTCATTCTTCTTCTTGTACCCCAGTGATGGCAGCATCTGTGTTTGCTGTTGGTTGATTGTTGGTTTGACAGCTTTTGGGGGGGGGGAATGACCACCACACTCAGGGTGTTGTTGTGAGCCTAAGAGATCTTCCTAATGACTCATTTTTAATCTCTTTTATACTAGTAAAGTTACAATGTAAGAATTTTGATTCCTTTAAATATTTAAGCTTGACAGGCAACTTACTTCTACTGATAATTTTGTCATTTTTATTAAACCCATGACCATCTTTTTCACTTACTTTTCAGTTAGTTCATACACTTAGCATTAAATATCACATATATTTGAATTGAAATTTATGCCCTGGCAATGCTGAAGCATGCATGGGCAGCCCATATATGGTGGTTCTGTTGAACTTGTTCATATCGGGTTTCACAGTCTAAGCAGATGAGGACGACTGACCAGGTCTCTTCCTCATCACATATAAACATATGTGAAGCTAATCCAATTTCCTTGGCTGCTTCGAAATCCACATGAACGTCATTGACTGTCTCACACATTGCACAGCAAGCAAAGGAGAGATGCAGATATGAGAAACAAACCCTCTTAAGCATTTAAACCTCCCATCAATCTGCTAAACCAGTCTCATATTTTTGTACATAAAATTCCTTTAAGCCTTTCAAAAATCACTTTAAAAATGAACAGAACATGCACAGGACAACATACAGTTATATTTAAACAGAACTTACACAAGAGCACACTGCATCCGTGTACCTCCAGAATTATAAACTATCTATCCAACGAAAGAACAAGATGAGCATAGCAAACCCATAGGCATTACAAGGTGGCGTGATCTCTAAATCAAATGCCCTGGAGACCCCAGGCCCAGGACCCCAGCTGCTTTGGGATCAGAGTCTTCTTGCAGGCACACTTTTATGTCCTGGCCTCGGCAGTAGAAAATTCATGACCTTCAATCGTATCAATTAGTTAATTGAAATTTCTGACAAGCCAGTGGTTTCTACCCTCCACCCCAGTGACCTGCTCCTGAGTGATTAACAGTTAAGTACTTTCTAGATCTAGATTTGGGTTTTAAATTTCATTTTTCTGTGGTTCTTATGCAAATCGCTACCCTAGCATTGGGATAGTCTCGTGGAATTCCCAGCCACTTAGCTGTCGCTCTGTCTCTCTTACAGCCTTATCCTGAGTGCTGACTATCCAAACCTTGCCAATTCTCTCTTTGTTCACTGAGAACATCTAATCTGGCTATGCCAAAAGTCCCATATTAGCAGTCCATGTCTGAGTCTCCTCAGTATTTCTAATCAAATTTTGTGCGGCTAAAAGAGAGTTATAAAACGCCCAAGCTTAGATGTTATGCTAGGCTTCCTGAGATTACGTGTCTAGGGAAGCTGAGTTCAGCATCTCGCCTCAGCACCCTGCGGAATGTTCATTTTGGCTCTTGGTATATCTTTAGCGTTGAAATGAGATGTCTGCATATGAAAATTCCCTTTCGTACCAACAACTAAACGCAAGGCCTGGCCAACCGTGTGTCTTCAGCAAGTGTTGGGGGGGGGGATGGAAAAGGTGATACGACAGATGAAGAATTGTTCTCCTGAGTCACTTCTGCTACACAAGGCTCTTTCCCGGGGGGAGTCATGGTTACCAGAGGTAGGCTAAGCAGAAGCTTGTAAGAAATGCTTCTTCCATCTCTCGTTTGGAAACCTGACACGTTGGGTCAACCGCAGCATCCCTCTGACAATTAGACCCTGCTTCTGAACTTCAAACTGATGCTGCTGAATATTTCAGAATTTTATCCAAACCCCACGACGTTTGCAGGGAAGGAACATAATGACCAAGTGACAGTACTTCTGACCCATGCCCGACCCTACCCTTCCATCTCTCAGCTAGCCTGATGATGCCTCACGTGGCTCTAGGTCAAAGGCGGGAAACGCTAGATGGTGTCGAACCAATTAGCAATAAGGGATACAAATGAAGCTCATTGATGGGAGGGTTAGGTGTTGAACAGATTAAATTAGATCACGTTCCTAGCCTGGAAGATTGAGGCTATAGGCCGATAAACTCTAGTAATTTGCTAGAGACTTTGAGGAATTTTTGTAAATGAGGGAAGCAACGCTTTTAAAACATACATAATGCTGACAGATAATGTCAAGACCCTTTATGGAAAACACTGCAGGCTGCTCATTCAGTTTTCTCCTTTTCTTCCTGAGAAGCACAACTCATATTTTGTTGAGGGAGAAAGAGCAGCAAGCTAAAACGCTTTATTCCCCAGCTTTACTCTCTCGTAGTCAAAAACTATCTAGCGAAATTTAAATAGAAGTCTTCAGTGGAGATAGAATTCCCTGAAAGTTCTTTAAGAGGGGACTAACTTGTTTTAGCAATGAGTCCTTCTAGCCCTTGTCTTTCCCAGTCAAGTCAAAATTTTAGACATTCCAGCTGGAGCTCTGGCTGCTGTCTTGTGTGCCTGAAGCTGGAAGTAGAAAAAAACCAAAAGAAATGCTCGGGTCCCTCATGACTTTGTTGAGCCTTCAACGCTGAACTGGTGATACATTTGGTTCTTAGTAACTAGCACTTCAGAATTCTCTATTTTTGTCTAAAATGATGGGTGCGTGTCACTTAATAAATAAAGGATAAATTAACTCATAAAACAAACAGTAAGAAACACAGTGTACAATGAATTGGAAAGACTATGCGGAGTCCAGATATAAATCCTACATGCTAGGCGGTCACTGTCTACAAGAGGAGATACTGTACGGAAGATAAAACAACAAGAAAACACTAAAGCCTTTCTTGCTTATGAATTCATGATAAAATATAGAATTTGCTTATATATTAGCATGTACCAGATGAGTATTGCTGCTGTTTGAATTCAAGCAGATCTGATTTCATAAAAAAAAAACCTCCTTTGTGATAAGTGCTCATAAAGCACAAGAAAAATATATAATGTGAATGACTATATTGTATTTATAGACTACATGGAGCTTTTTGTAAATGTGCTTTTTCTTGTAAGTTTGAGGTCGGCCATGACTATAGCAAAACTCTGCTTTAAAAAAAAATTCTTGGGTGGATGAGCCAGTCCTGAAGTTGTGAGCATGGGAGAGCTAACTCCACTATTCATCTGTCAATGTGGTGGCATAGGCTGGGGAGAGAAGCCCTCCCTCACCCCACTCCCACCCTGCCTATCAATGCCTGAGGTAGGTGGAAGAGCTGGCCCTGAGGTCCTAAGAGCTAGGAGCATGAGAGCTGTTCCTGTCCCTCATCAGCTGCAGCACTTAGGAAAGTGTCCCTGCACCATACCTGGGCAACCACAGTAGAGCTGACCCCGAAGTGTAGGTGTGGGAGAACCAACCCTGAGGACATAAAAACCAGAGACCTGGCCCCACTCATTGTTCATTGCTTCAAGGGGTGAACTGGCCAGGGCAATTCAGGAGAGCTCACCCTGGTGGTGAAGACAAGGGAAAGCTGGTAGGCTGACCCTTCAACTACCCAGGCCCTGAACCAGCGTTATGAGTGGACACATCCCAATATCTACCCCATCTGTGATTTGCTGGAGCAACACATAGACAGAAGACTCTCCCACACCAAAGGTACACACACAAACATTGCATGTTCATGGATTAGAAGAATTGGTTTGTGGATTGGTTGTTCTAATTTATTCTGTATTGCTGTAATGAATACCAGGGTCAAAAGCAACTTGAGGAGATATTCATCTTACAACTTCCAGGTCACACTCCATGACTGAAGGAAACCAAGGCATGTTCTAAAGCAGAGAGCATGGGGGGATTGCTGTTCACTGGCTGGCTCAGCCTGTCTTCTCATATAACCACCTACCCAGGTGCTACCACCCACAAACGGGCCCTCCCACATCAATCATTGGTCAGGAAAATATCCCCATAGACATGCTCACAGACTAAACGGAAAGAAGCAATTCCTCAATTGAGGTTCCCTCTTCTCAGGTGACTATCGTTTATGGCAAGCTGACAAAAACTAACCACACAATGGCTGAAATATTCATACTATGCAAAACAGCCTACCGAGTTGATGTAATTATTATCAAAATACCAATGGTATTATTACTAATACAGGAAAAAAAAACCTCCTGAAATTTATAAGAAATCATAAAAGACCCAAAAGAGCCAAAGCAATCAGACAAACAGGAGGAAAGCTGGACCATGTGGTACCTCATTTCAAATACATCTAGAAACTGTTTATCGATCAAGAGGTTCATTTGTAGAATACATAAGAAATCAAAATCAGCAGAAAATGATTTTAAAAATTATGGATTACCTGAATAAACATTTTTTTCAGAGAAGGATTTGCAAATAGCCAACAAATATTATTTCAAAAATACTTTGGGCTGGGAGTAGGGCTCAGCAGTCACGTCTTCACCTAGCAGTTCCAGGATTTGAGATTTGATCTTCAGGACACATATGTCAACATCACTGACCAGAAAAATGCAAATCAAACCACACTGAGTGCTGACCTTACCTAAGCTGCACAGGTACTCTTAAAACGAGTAGAGAGAACAGGTGCTGGCGAGCGTACCGTTAGCTCCTCTTTCATCTGTGTCGGCCTTTGCAGCTTCTGTTGGAGCACAGCGAGAGCTTTGCCAATGTTGCTTGTCTCTCGACAATTCACACATGTAATTTTCTTCTCAGGTGTGATCTAGCAGGCTTTATTCCCCCCCCCCCGCACACACTTTCTCCCTCCCTCCCTCCCTCTACCCACCAGCTCACCCATCCATCCATCCAACCATTCATCAATCCATCCATCCCACTCTCTTTCTCCTCTTTCCCCTTGTTCTTTCCTCCCTTTCTCCCTCCCTCCCTCCTCCCTTTCTCCCTCCCTCCTCCCTTTCTCCCTCTCTCCCTCCTCCCTTTCTCCCTTTCTCCCTCCCTCCTCCCTTTCTCTCTAACTCCCATTAGTTTGCTTTCTTGTTCTTGCTCTCATTCCTTCTCTTGAGCCAAGGTTTGAGTCCAGGGCCTCATACACACTAGGAAAGTGCTCTACCTCTGAGTTGCAGCCCCAGGCTTCCGGTCAGATGTTAGTCTCAAAAGTTAGAGTGTATTTTCTATTTTATAAAGAGTTGCCTATGTTGAAAATGGCTTCTCCCATCATGTTGGCTAGAACTTGCTGGTGAACACGAGCCTGGGATTTTTTTTTTTGAGGAACATTTTGGATTGCAGATTTAGTTTCTGTAATTATTATAAGCAGGAAGGCTGAACATATGGCTTATCCTCTAACTGGAGCATGCTTGAAAATTAAGGGAGTTATGAAAATAATCAGTGGGCATTAATATTAGGTGTAAGCTGGGGCTGTTGTGGGCAAAATGGGACATTAGGGATCCTAGAAGGTTCCTCTTTCTTGTGTTTCTGTTTGTAAGCCTAGCTTACAGTACAGTTCCCTATTTCTTATTATAGATTGCCTATTTCTTTCCAAATAAGTTTTGGTAAGTTACGTTTTAAAGGAAATTTTACATGAAATGTTTTGTTGTGAATCTTTTCAAAATAGTTTTTGCTATTTTATTTTGATGTGTGATTGTTTTTTAAAATTTCTCATACATAGGTCCCATGTCATTTTTTTTGTTTCTTTGTTTGCTTGTTTTGTTTTTCAAGACAGGATTTCTCTGTGTAACAGCTCTGACTGTTCTGGAACTTGTTTTGCAGACCAAGCTGACTGTGAACTCACAGAGACCTACCTTCCTCTGCCTCCGAAGTGCTGGGATTAAAGGCGTGCGCCACCACCGCCCGGCTTTCCCACATCATTTTTCTAAGAACTCTGTGCAATTTGAAACCTCTGGGAATATCTTGAGACTCTATTTGTGTTTCCTTTGTATTTAGCCAATATCTGTACATGAGAAAATAGGAATTCTATAACAATGAAAGGTATCACTATGTCAGCTTTGTTATTTTATCCAAATCTTTGACATCTTCACTGATCTTTGTCCGCTCTTTATATCAATAACAGAAAATAATGTGAACACTTTTTTTTATAGATTTGTGTTTCATATTGAAATTTTATCAGTGTTTGCTTGATACATCTTAAAGATATCGATATGGAATTCATAGCTTTGCAGGTCTCACACACTCCCAGCGAACTGAACATTTTTTTTTTTTTTTTTGGTTTTTCGAGACAGGGTTTCTCTGTGGTTTTGGAGCCTGTCCTGGAACTAGCTCTTGTAGACCAGGCTGGTCTCGAACTCACAGAGATCCGCCTGCCTCTGCCTCCCGAGTGCTGTGATTAAAGGCGTGCACCACCACCGCCCGGCCCGAACTGAACTTTTTAATCAATGTGAAGTAATATGTACTTCTGCAGTTTTACTTCTCCAAGCTGAGTTGTCTTGGGATAGCTGTGTACATTGTCCTTGGTTTAGAGTTGGCTGTTCCATCTTTCCTAATCCCTTACCTCCCAACTTCTGCATTCCTCTATTGTGTTTTCAAAAAAAAAATGTTTTGTGTAAACGGCACCTTAAGCGATATCTTTCATTTGGAGCGTTTCATCCATTGACAAGAACTGTAGTGAAACCTACAATATCCAGACTGTATCATGGAACTATTCCTGAAAACACGGTTCACATTTCATGGCCACTTTTGTCTGCAAATAGAATTTGTAGTTTCTGTTTGCTTTGCCTGTTCCATGGGTTTTCTCCTTTCTTAGCTTATTTTGGATTTACTGGGTATTTTTAATTATTCAGATATTTTCCCTTCCAAATATTTTGAAACGTGTGCACTCTGCCAAACCCAGAAAGGCAAATGCCATGTGATCTCACTTGTATATGGAATCTAAAAAGGTCAATCTGTAGCAATGGAGATAGTGGTTGCTACCAAAAGCCTTAGGAGGGGAAATGTGGATCAGTGGGTTACATTTAGAGAGGAGGGATAAAATTTATTCTTTGGCACCGAGACTGTAATTAAATAATACGATAAGGTATTATACACTTGAAAATAGCTCAAAGGGAAGATTTAGAGTGCTCTTGTCACAGAGAAATGATGTGTATGGTGTGATAAGTACAACAGTTTGACCATTCCACAGTTCAGCAACTGGACCCACAGTGTGGCAGGGGTTAGTTAGTGGCACTCAGTCACCAACTGGCAGACATAGAGACCTACAGCACTGGCTCATTAATCGTGGCATCCCTAGAAGTGAAGTAGATTAGAAGCCTATTAAGCTTTCAAAAGAATAAAATCTAACTTAAATCACAAAACAGACTCACACCCTTTGGAGCAAGTCCCGGGGTCAATTTATAGAGCCAGAAGCTGTTAAATGAAAGGGAACTAGACTCCCTTAAGGAAGGACCCTGTGACATTCTACTCATCTCCCTCTAAGGGTAATGTCTACTTGTGACATTACCAAGATAATGGTACATTGAGGAGGTGAAAAGAATCAGTTCTTTGGGATCCTGTTGCCTCTGAACTGACCCTAGTTCTAAAAGACCCAAAATCATCAATGGCCTCCCAGTAATAATATGTGCTGATGGGGGTCAGGTGATCATTGCATTTCTGGAGTAAGTCCACTCCCAATGGAACAGGAGGTTCCCTAACCCCACCTCATGGCTCCTTATCCAAGTTCCAAAATGCAAAGTTGAAACAAACATCCTCAACCACAGACCCAATCCCAATTTGTTTCCCTGACCTGTGAAGTGAGACTATGATGGCTACACAGGCCAAGAAGTGGGTGCAAGAACTTTCTCTACCTAGAGCAATGATAATGTAAAAGCACGCACCCACCACCACCTTCCGGGGGGGGGGCGTGAGGTGCAGGAATTAGTTCCAACACCAAGGACCAAATGATGCAAAGGTGGCAATTTCCGCCCCATCCCCATTTGGCAGTCCTGCTGGCCCACACAGGCAGATGGTGGATACTCATAAACTTAAGCTTAACCAGGTATTACCCCATCTGATGTTGTCTCCTTAGCAAACGTGGTTTCCTTGCTTGAGCAAATTAACACACCCCCTGGGAGCTGGTATGTAGCTATTGATTTGGTAAATGCTTTTTTAATGCATCCTTATTAATGAAGACCACTAGAAGTGTTTTGCTTCCAGCTGGTAAAGTCAGCTATGTGCTCCTACTACCCTAGATCAGGTCTCTATCGCCGTGTCAGAATTTAGTCCACAGGAAACCTCATTATGTTTCCCGTCACAGGACAGCACAGCGGCCCATGGCATAGATGACATTCTGCTTGTTAGGTCTGGTGAATGATCTGCACTTACTGATAAGACGTTTGCATGTCAAAGGGTGATAAATAAATACTTTTTTTAAAAATTCAGATGTCTTCTACCTTAGTGAAATTTCAGTTTCTGCCAGGTAGACATATTGTGGTGTCTTCAAAGATGAAGCTTGTGTGTTGCTTATGCACCCTTCTATAAGCAAAGAGATACAATGCCCAGGGAGTGTGACTTTGGAAGAGAACGCCTGCTCATGCAGGCCTGCTGCTCCAGCCCACTTACCAAGTAATGTAAAAGGCTGTTAGTTTTGAGTGGGTCTGAGCACACTCCAGGCTGCCAAGCATGCCGCTCTGCCACTTTGCTTTGCCACACCACACAGCAGGTGCAATCATGCTGGAAGGTTTTGGTGGCAGAGAAGAAGGCTACTTGAAGCTTTTGGCAAGTGCTGAAAGGTGAGCGCGAATCTTGGAACAGAGACTGCTGTGCTCTGCCGACAACTGTTCCCTTTTGGAGAAGGAGATTCTTGGCCAGCTGTGTGTAGAGCACTTACTGGAGTCACCAAGCTACCACGTGACCTAAGCTAGCTATCCTCAACTGAGTGCAGTCTGATCATGAAGTCATGCAGGCGAGTGTACACGGTAACAATCCATCACGAAATGGACCTGGTATCTGTGAAACTGAGCCTGACTGGGCACAAATAAGTTACGTGAGAAGGACCCAGTGTCTGTGGTCCCCCCCTCCTGATGCCCTGCCTCTTCTTCCAGCCAGAACTGTGACTGCGTAAGAAGTCTTACAGTTAGCAGACATGAAGAGCAGACTTGGGTCTAATTATGTGTGACATATAGTCACCACCAAAGAGTACACCATGGTACTTTCTGGGACACCTGTGAAGAACCGTGTATAGGAAAATACTCCCACTGAGCAAAGAGCTGAGCAATGCCCCTGGCTGCTCATTTTACATGGAAGAAGTGGCCAGATATATACTGACTCGTGGCTTGTGGCCAATGGTTTGGTTGATGAGACTTGTATGGAATCTGGCTAGAAAATTGGTGACAAGAAGGTATTTGTGACCTGATAATGATCGCCAAAGAATGAAAAACAAAGGAGGCTTTTAATACCAAGTGACTAAGACAGCGTGTTCTGTGGAAATCAGTCAGTCTCTTTCCCCAGTCTCTGTAGTTATTGCCAGTGAGCTCAGGAACAAAGTGGCTGTAGGCCAGGAACAGGGGCTACACATGGGAGGGGCAACATGTACTTCCATTCATCAAGATTGTTGTGGTTTCCATCATTGCCAAGTCCCCAATCTTCCTGCAGCAGAGAACAATACTGACCCCAAATATGAAACCATTCCTGATGTGGGATTCCCCTCTGTGTGCTGTGAATACCATTGGTTAATAAAGAAGCTGCTTTGGGCCTATTGCAGCACAGAAGAGGGCAAGGTGGGAATTCCAAGTAGATAGAGGAGGAGAGAGTAGATGGAGTCAAGGAGAAGCCATGCAGCCCCACAGGAGACAAACACCAAATGGAACTTTACTGGTAGGCTGCAACCACATGAAAATACACAGATTAATAGAAATGGGTTAATTTAAGATGTAAGAGCTAGCTAGAAATACTCTTAAGCTAATGGTCAAACAGTACAGCAAATAATCTAGTTTTTGGGTCCGGGCAGCCAGAAACGAATGAGCAACCTCCAACTTCACATTCCCTGGGACGATTATCCAGCTACTTGGTGGCAGGTTAACTCCATTAAGCGTCTTCCACAATGTTTTGTTCTAAGTAGAATAGATAATTAGTCTGAACATGGATCTATCTCCCTACACAGTGTTTCTGCGAAAACTACAACTGCGGACTTACAGAACACCTTCTCCACAGTCCTGGGAGACTCATTGCTTTGCCTTTGAACAAGGAACTCACTGGCTGCAAAGGGAGCAATAGCAACGGGCCCGCTGGATTTACCATGTTCTCCATGACTTTGTCAAAATGCCATGAACTCATAACTTACTAACTACAGAGTTTTGTTTTTTACAGTCCTGGAGGCTGAGAAGTCCAAGATCAAGTCATCGGAGATTGGGGTTTGGTGAGAGCCTACTGGTGGTTCATGCCCAGGTGGTAGAAGGGGAACACAGCTTTTTATGACACCAACTTTATTTGAGAAAATTTAACCTAATCACCCCCCCCCCCAAAGACCTCAGTACCTAAAGGCATCACCATTAAAGGACATTCACTAATATATACATTTTGGGGAACACACATTCAAACTCTACCATCTATCTTGATAGAATGTTGGATATTTTTTAATATTATAATGAAACATCTAAGTGGGAATGACTTATCCAACTGAGCAAAGTTTTCCAGAAAGTTACCAATGTTTTAGACTAGCATCCAGCAAAGGTTGCCATCTTCCAGAGCCAGGATTTGTAGGTCCAAAAATCGTGGGAAAGAGATCAACTCCTGTAGTGGCAGGCTGCTTGTTGGTTCCCTGCCTCCCAGCTAGCTTAGACCCGAAATAATCACACAGAAACCGTATTATTTAAATCACCGCTTGGCCCATTAGCTCTAGCTTCTTATTAGCTAACTCATATTAATTTAATAATAATTTCTAGTAATCTGTGTATTGCCACAAGGCTGTCTGTGGCTTACCAGCAAAGTTTCAGGATGTCTGACTCTGGCAGCAGCTCCATGGTGTCTCTCTGACTCTGCCCTTCTTTCTCCCAGCATTCAGTTTAGTCTTCCCCACCTAGCTCTGTTCTGCCCTATCAGGCCAAGACAGTTTCTTTATTCATTAACCAATAAAAGCAACACATAGACAGGAAAACCTCCCACACCAAACTCCCAGTGCATCCTTGGCCAAAAACTTCGCTCCCTGTCCCTCAGAGCAGGTGCTCCATTGTCTCAGAGGCCATTACACCAAAGGAAGAAGTGCTTTGATCAGGAGCCATAAAAAAAGTAGTTTTATTAGGCTGGAAAAGCAGGCACTTTGAACTATTCATGCCTTAGAATCGGTGAAGAGAGGAGTTATTGAGCTGGGTAGAAGTGGTTGATGCTGACTCCTGGCTCAGACTGGGGACCCACGATGCTTATTACAATGGAGGTGAGGAAGAGGGCATCTGAAATGAAGACATCCCTCCAAGCAGCTCGCAGTGTCACTATAGTGATTAAAGCCGATGGAGAACTAAACCCCAGCTAATGTAGGACGACTAATGGTCTAGACCCTTTAGAATGAAGGTGTGGGTCATTCCACCAAATGAAGGACCACATCCACGCAAGTTTCGTCATACTGTTGGGCTCAGTCACATGCATTTTATTCCTGATTGTGATGCTTGCTTGGTAGATTGACCCCTTCATCTTTATCCAATGCCTTTGTTTCTTCCTGTAACAACTTTGTTCCCGGTAGCTTGTTTTGTCTGGTATTCACACTTCCAGCCCAGATCCTTTATTACTATGTGCATGGACTGTGTTTTTCTAGTCCCTCTTCTTTGTATCTTTCAAACGTGTCTTTTGCTGACAGATTGGAGAAGAGAGGATGGAGGTTGGTCAAGTCAAAATGCCATAAACCTCATCACTCAGTAGTTTTTTTTTTTGTTGTTGTTGTTGGGTTTTTTGTTTTGTTTTCTTTTAGTAAACCTCCTTGGAGTGTTGTAAACCTGATTAATGTCTATAGTTCTCAACAAGCTAGGTTTGCCCCCCCTTTTTTTTTTGCATTGCTCTGCCTTTTATGTCAATGAAGATTTTTCTGCCATTCTGAAGGTGCATCACTCGTGTTTCCTGCTCTCTCGTTTTTCTGAATGGGTCCTCCTGCCTTCGGTTGTGTACAACACTCACCACAAAGTTGTGTTTCACCAAACACCCCACAAACAGCAAAAGTCATGCAAAAGGGCAAACAGATAGAAAGAAATGGTGCCTGTTTGCCAGTGGGGAGGGTGATGTTGGGCATGGCAGTCTCCAGCAGACAGGAGGCGGAGGCAGGAGTATCGTAATGGAATTTAGCAAGCACCTGTCTCAAAATGACAACATGGTGGTGTAGCTCAGTGATAGACTGTTTACCTACCATGCACTAGCCCCAGGGTGTGAGGTGTGATCCTCAGCACTGCTCCGAGGCCCTCTCTTGCCTGTGTGTATGTGTGTGTGTGTGTGTGTGTGTGTGTGCATTTTAGGGGCTGGAGACCTACCAGTTCCTTATTTTCTGTGGGAGCTAAAAGCCCTGGACAGATGGAGGTGAAATGGATATAGATTTGCTTTCCTACCTGAGTGTGAAGTAATGTTGGGAGCCCAAACCACAGGAAAATTGATGTGTGCTAATCTTACATCCCAAATTCGAAACTAAAGGGGGAGACCCTGTGGAAGGCGAAGGTTAACATTTGACATTTCTTCCTGATGGACATTATAGGCAACTTGTTCCTGGTACTCTTCACATGTGCATTATGCACACCACACACACACACACACACACACACACACACACGGTTTGGGCTGTGCAGGAACGCCCAGTATCAGCACCAGTCCCTCAAAGCATGGTTCAGATTTCAATTCCAGGACTCATTAACTCTGAGCAAATGCGTCTGACCCAGACTCTGCTCTTGCTCATTCGGTTCACAGTCTATTCAATGGCATCATGATCATCATAATCAGTGATTAATCACAGCGGATTATTCGTGACTATGTGTGTTGCATACCATATGTGGTAGTTTGAATGCTAATGCCCTCATAGGCTCGTATATCAGAAGTCTTGGTCCCCAAGTTGGTGGGAAGGATTAGGAGGTGTGGCCTTGTTGAAGGAAGTTTGTCACTGGGGGTGGGCGTGGAGGTTTCAAGAGCCTATGACATTCTCAGTACTCTTTTTCTGCCTCACACTTGTCTCAAGATGTGCGCTCTCAGTTACCATGCCTGTCTGCCTGCTGCCATGTTTCCTACCATGATGATCATGGACTCACCGTCTGCAACTGTAAGGAAGCCCCCAATTAAATGCTTCCTTTTATAAGTTGCCTAGGTCATGGTGTTTCGTCATGGGGCTAGAAAGGTGACTGAGACACCATACCTGTGCGCAGCCTTTGCTCTGGTGACCTGCTCCATCACTCTCCATCTTGCTTCCTTGAGACAGGGTTTCTCAGTGAACCCAGAGTTTTCTGGGTTTTGTCTAGACTAATGACTAGCAAATCCTATGGCTCTTCCAGTCCCACCCTCCACTGCTGGGATTCTGGGGTGAGAGGGTCATAACCTCTGTGTGTGGGGAGGTGTGGGGGGTATCCAAACTCAAGTCATCTGGGTGAGGAGTGCTCATATCCACTGATCCACTTCCCCAGACCCACAGAGGTTCTTTCGCAGCGCGTCTGTGCGTGGCCAGTGGACATCTGCTGTTGGGTTAAGGTGCTGACAGCAAGCTGCCATTTCTTGCTGCGGTTGAGCCATGCAGCACTGCATAAAACTGGGAAGAAGAAATTGACCAACAAAGATGAAGGTTCAGCAAAGAAACAAGTCCAGCAAGGATGGACTTCAGGTGGAGTCCCTTACATAAGGGGAAGTTCAGAAGAAACTTCTGTGGCAACCATGGTAGGAAGAGTACTCTCCAGGGGCCACAGATAGGAGGTCAGGAGAACTTACTGAGTGAGGATGAGAACTCAAGTAAGGAGTGCTGTGTAGCCAGGCATTCCAGCGTGCACCTGTAATCCCACCGCTTAGAGGCCAAGGCAGGGGGATTGGCTTGAGTTCAAGGTCAGCCTAGGCGAGAGCGAGCTCTTGCCTCTTACAAGAAACAAGCAAGAAGAGAAGCAAAATAAAAGAACCTTGTTCTAGTTTGTTTTCTGTTGCTGTGACAAAACACTGACCAAAAGCAACTTGGGGAGGGAAGGGTGTGTTTAAGTTTGCAATTTCACATCATAGTCTGCCAGTGACGGGAGTCAGGGCAGGAACTCAAGGCAGGGACCTGGAGACAGAAACTGAAGCAGAAGCCACAGAAGAGTGCTGACTGGCTTGCGCCTCGTGGCTTGCCCCACCTGCTTTCTTATATATCCCATGACCACCCATCCAGAGGTGACACCACCCACAGTGGGCCAGGCCCTCTCATAGCAAGCACTACTCAAGAAAATGCCCACACTGACATACCCATAGGCCAGCCTGGTAGAGACAACTCCTCAGCTGGGGTCCCTCTTCCCAAGCGATGTTAATTTAGATTAACTTGAGAAAAACTAATTAGCATAAATGTTATGACTAAAAGAATGAGGACATAGTAGAGGAAATAAAACGGCCAAAAACCCAAAATTATGTGAAAGGACCACTGAGATCCTGCATGGTAGCAGCCCAAAGGATAGAACACTGAGAGGAATCCTAACGTGAGAATTTGCCGAAGTGCAGAAAAAATACTATGAGAGTACATAGGGCCCGTGAGGTCAAGCAAAGTTCAGCTCACTCTCAATAGCGTGCATTTCTTGTGTGTGTGTGTGTGTGTGTGAGAGAGAGAGAGAGAGAGAGAGAGAGAGAGAGAGAGATAAAGAGAGAGAGAGAGAGAGAGAGAGGGAGAGAAACACCATGTGGGGGTCAGAGGTGATTCAAGTGTCTTCCTCAAATCACTGTCCACCTTCGATGATTTGGCGAGACTGGCTGACAAGATCATTTTCTACAGGGGTGCTGGGGATGGAACTCGGGTCCTAATGCTTCTACAGCAAGTACTTGACTTATTGAAGCCCCTCGCCAGCTCCACTCCCTTCTGGTGCTCTCAGGACAACTCCGGATCCAGAGAGACAATTGCAGGCATGTTACCTGCATATGTTGCTTTTAATTCTTAATGTTTGCAATATTTGAAATCATAGTATAAAATGCATCTGATGTCTACTTTTTTTTCTTTTCCCTATACATAGTCCCACAATAAGTTTAATGGTCATAGAACAAACTCAACTTTTCACAGCTGATTATTTGTCCGACTCCAGTATTTCCACTATCTAGAACTAATTGCATACCCCCCATGTATAACATTGTATAACATATATGCAACGCACCGAATAGAAATATAAAATCGTCAGTCACATCAGGGCAGAAAATAAAACACTTAGAGACAAACCACAAAGTAGTAATCATATACATTTTTTTCCTGCTCTGAGATTTTTTTACGGCCGTAATCAACTGAAAATGAGTTTACAGCCCCTGGAGAAACTGAGGCACGTGGGTGCAGACCTGCGCGTTGCGAGGCTCGCTTAGCGCCGCCTCCAGGCCGCGCCCGCCGGTGCGCAGCGGTGCCGAGCTCGCGCGGGGCGGCGGAGAGCGGGCGGAGGGCGCGCACGGCGGCGGTACCGGGCCACGCACGGCGGCGCGAGCGGGCCACGCACGGCGGCAGGAGCGGGAGCGGGGAGCGCGGCGGGGCGGCGGATGGCCCAGAGCTGATCTATGCGGCGCTTGGAGGGGCTGTGTCTGCGGCGGCGGCGGCGGCGGCGGGGCCCTGCCCGCGAGCGGAGCGGGGACAAGATGAAGTACCAGAAATACCTGACGGTGCTGCAGATGGCCATCGGCGTCACCCCGTCCAATCGCGGCAGTCTCCTGCCGCTCAAGAGGAAGCTGTGGTAAGGACTCGGGGCTGGGGCGCGCCAACAGGGCAATGGGGATACTGGAGGAGCACAGAGACAGGGGCACCGGGGGCAGGGCCGGGGCGCGTGGACAGGGGACAGGGGCGCAGGAGCAGGGCGGGGGCGCAGGGCCTGGCAGCGGTAGGGCGCGCGGAGCTAGCGGAGCAGCCATCGCCCAGCGCCCGGGCCGCGCGCCGCGCTCCTGCAGGCGACTCCGAGAGCGCGCGGAGAGGGAGCGGCTGGGACCCCGCGCCCCGCACCCTGGCCTCGCTGGGGCTCTCCTTCCCCTGGGCGCCGGCGAGTGCTGCTGGGTGGGAATTGCACGCCAAGCTCTGCAGCAGACCGCGACCTAGCTCTGCAATCCCTTGGTTCTTGTCGGTGCGTCTTCTGTTATTTCCCCGAATGCACCTGCTGTTTGGGCGCATAGTAAAAGATGAGCCGTTCCCACGCTAAAGGGAGGAAGTTGTGATGTTACCGTCGTTTTGTCGAGGACTGTCATTTTATCTCCACGGTATCTGCTTCCTCCGACCTGGAAGCTGTTATCGAGGTAATTGAAAAGAACACCGGATTAAGTGAAAATGTCTAGGAATTATTCAGATCTGGTTCACACGGTCGTTTATCCTTAGGTTGCATGTTGTATGTATTAGCATCTAAATATGCCGCATGGGCTCCCATTGCCACCTGGGCATTCCATTGGCTGGAGATACAGGCTTAAGATTCAACCACAAAAGAAGAAAGGAAAAGTAGTGGGGTCGGGAACCAGTAATTGAGAGAGTCAATGACCATTTTAATTTGAAAATTATTAGTCAGTGCTCAGTATAGGATATGAATATTTTATTTAGCTGTTCGATTCTATTGGCTATAGGGTAATGTAATCCTAAATAGCGAAATATGAAATGAGGCTGCTTTTTTGAAGTGGAGAAGTAACTTCTGCTATATAAAACCTGAAACAATGCTTCCAAGTCTATAGGGGTTGATCAATCGAGGAATGTAGGTTTAAAAAAAAAAGAATTCCAATAGTGGTCAATAGTGAAGGAAAGACTGTAATTGTGGGTGTGAGTGCAGAGTTCAAATTTTCCCTGTGCCACTTACAGTGTGACCTTCAGCAAGTTATTGTCATGCCTGTTTCTCCCTGGGTAAGCCGAGACTCTTGTTGTCTCTCTATGATGTTACACAGAGCATCTCTGATGTCCAATAAGCCTGTTACTACTGCTGTGCTGGGTGAGCAACACACACTTAGGAAATGTTAGCATCTTCTAGTCGTCCCCCTCACCCCATACACAAACTTTTTACACTTGCTTACCAGCCGAGGGCAGCTCACAGAAGGCTAGACTGGTAAGGCTGGCAACCGTTGAATTCAGATGTGTCCTTGGTGGGCTGGCTGTGGTGTGCACAAGTCTTTAATTCCAGCATGAGGGAGGCAGAGGCAGGTGGATCTCTGAGTTCAAGGCCAACCTGGTCTACAGAACAGGTACCAGTACCACCAGTGCTATGCAGAGTAACCTGGTCTTTAAAAAAAAATGGCAAAGAAAATCGATGTGTCCTTGGGGAAAGGGGGTGAGGCTCCAACAGAGCGTTTGCCCAACACATACAACAACCTGGACTTGAGCCCAAGCACTGGAAAATAAAATGTCTGTGGAAGATGATTTTTAGCAAATAATTAAAGAATGGGTCATTCTTAGGCAGAGCAGGGTGGTAAGTGCCCTTAATTCCATCACTTGGAACGCCAAGGCGATAATATCATGAGTTCAAGGCCAACCTGAGGTCCCATCGCAAAAACAAACAAACAACAACAAAAGCTTGCAAGATGGCTCATTGGGTAAAGATGCTTGCCTCCAAGGGGTCATTGGGTTTGGACTCTCTCTCTCTCTCTCTCTCTCTCTCTCTCTCTCTCTCTCACACACACACACTCTCTCTCTCTCTCTCTCTCTCTCTCTCTCTCTCACACACACACACAGAGTAAGTTAAAAAACAAGTAGGTCCGGGGCTGGAGAGATGGCTCAGAGGTTAAGAGCACTGACTGTTCTTCCAGAGGTCCTGAGTTCAATTCCCAGCAACCACATGGTGGCTCACATGAGATCTGGTTCCCTCTTCTGGCATGCAAGCATACATGGAAGGAATGTTGTATACATAATAAATAAAATTAAAAAAAAAACAAGTAGGTCACTCTTGGCTGTATTGATGGCATACAGGAAGAAAATATGTCAACACCAGCAGGTACTCTAGCCTGCATTTCTTTTATGCATTTAACAGATGAAACAAATAAAATCTTACTGATTTTTCATATAGATTCTCTATCTCTCTACAAGAATATGAATTACATAGAGAAGGGTTTTTCATAATTTAATCC
Organism: Neodon shergylaensis; assembly: GCA_025134845.1. Classification (NCBI taxonomy): domain Eukaryota; kingdom Metazoa; phylum Chordata; class Mammalia; order Rodentia; family Cricetidae; genus Neodon; species Neodon shergylaensis. The sequence goes on along the minus strand of JABTXL010001975.1, from coordinate 4,480,514 downwards.
ATTGCTAAATCGCTTACAAATGCTCTCTGGCCCCAAATAGCTTCTCAATAAGTATTAGCTGAATAAATATGTGAATTCTTTGGAGCAGTTCCGGGAATCAAACCCGGAACCTCACATGCTAGGCACGATGTCTACTACTCGGCTACATCCCCAGTCTAGTAAATGAATTCTTAATTAGGCGTGGTGAAGGACGACATTTAAAAATCATTTTCTTGATGCTTCATGCGGACTGGAGAAGCTGCTAGGCATGGACATCAGCATTTGATGCAGTTGATTCTCTCATCATTTGGATGGCTGCCTGTGAAGATACAGGCCCCAGACACAGAGTCTGTGAAGACACGACTCGGAAATAAAATGCAGGTGATTTCTGTATTCCAGCAATTCACAGTGGGGGCCAAGAGTAAATCAGGGCCAGGCATGAAAACCGTCTGACTAAGAAATGGCCTACAAAAAGCTGCTGCATTTCATATCAACTTCTCCATGTTAAAAACAAAACAAAACAAAACAAAAACATCTCAGTTTCCATTTAATGCTAGTTTTCAAAGACTCATCTTATTTCTGCAGTGACAAACTGAAGAGCATAAGATAGGCAAAACTCTAGTGTAGGTGACACTTCTCAAAACATACATAATTCTTCTTTTAGCATTTATTTAGTGTGTGATGGGGTTGGTGTGTGTGTGTGTGTGTGTGTGTTTGTGAGTGAGTGGGTTCTCTCTTTCCACATGTGGATCGTGGGATCGAACTCAGGTAATGAGGCTTGGCAGTCCCTGAGACCAGAGCATCTCGTTCAGGTGGGGCCTGAATCCATTCATGAATGTCTGCAAAGGACCAAAGGGGAGACGAGGGACACAGAGGAATAGGCCGCGTGAGAACAGAGCCATCTCACTGCCCTACCCTCTTTTAAGTTGGAGAATATTGTGCTACCCAATTCGTGTATCCAGTTTTTCTTCCGGAATTTTCTTCTAGATAATATTTCGTTTTGTCAGGGTCTTGTAGCAATTGCCAGGGGAGATAGTGTTCAGTGTTACAGTGTTGCCTTGGGAGAAGACAAATCTCAACTCCAGCGTGGTAGATGGGAACTTACAGGGGATTCCAGCAGCGTAGCCAAACCTTGGAAGGCGCCAGCGTCTGCCCACTTACAACATGTGAGTTTTACTATAAAAATTTGCATACATGAAGATTTGTGCCAAGATATTTATGAAAGTGTGTGTGCTTCTTGTCCCCCACCCCCACCCCTTGAACGGTTCCGTTCTGTGTGAAAAGACTTCGCGTTTGCTAAGCTTCTGCCGCCGTGAAGGACAGAGGGAGTGATCTCATGATTTGTTCCCGCACTTCTGTCTAGTTTGGGTGTTTGTAGCTATCAGCTTTTCTTTGTGGGGTGCCCTTCTCTTCGTCTTACCGGTTTTGCAAATGTTTCAGGGAGTGTCGTATTTGTGCACCGATGAAGGTGGAAACCAAAACCTATGGCCTCCCATTGGAGGCTCATTCCTTCCTCTTAGATCCTAGAAACAGGAAGTGAGAGTGTTTTCAATGGTCTGTTCAAAATCACTGCTGTTGTTATGGTTTGGGTAAAAAGTGCGCCCCTCCCCCAATAATCATGGTCTCTGATCCAATCTGTGAACTCCTCTATTGTCAGACTTAACATTTGAAGGGATTATTGGGGAGTGATAGAAACTTCTAGAACAGGGAGTGGAGAGCGAGTTGAAGGAGGACAGTGGGGCATGTCCTTGAGGGCTTTCCCTCGTCCCCAGCCTCTCCTTGTCACAGTGCAGTGGGCAGGTTTCTTCTCTCTCATAATGATGCCCCTACCCATAAGCCCAGGAGTCAAGCACCCGGACTAAGTACCTCTGAAACGAGCAGCTCAGAAAAAGACTCCCCGCCTTTGAGATCGCTTTCTCCAGTGGAGACTGAAAATCGCTTAACACAATGGCTTTGGAACCTTGGGGCCTGTTAGCCCTGCCCTAGACAGAAGCATGTTTGTGTGGCTAGCTGCCTTTCTTTGGGGGCCACCTTTGGTTGCCATACTGTATTTCCTAGGACTCTGAGAACAGGTGACTGTCCTTTGACAGCTCTGGAAGTCAGGAGTCCCAGGTCAAGGGATACGTGTCCTGCACGGTCTGGGCTGGACCCTCCCTTGTCTTTCTTGTTTCTGGTGACCCAGGTATTCTCAATGTCTGTATCACACCAGTCTCTGGCTCTATTTGCAATTGGCCTTTCCCACTGTGTCCTTCTTCTCCTGTCCCTTACCGACATTCATCACTGGATTCAGGACCCCATCTGGGTAATCCAGGATGCTCTCATCTCAAGAATGTCAACTGGGTTACATTTGCACACACTGTCTTTTCTAAAGAAGATAAAATTCTTCCACAGGCCCACATAACAATTACCCTGATCTATTTTTATGTGCGCTGTAACAAATGTTTTCATAATAATTTTATTTTCAACAGTCTTGAGTTTTTACATCAACTGCTTTTAGGAGTGCTTGCACTGTGGACCTAGCTGGTTCTCTTGATGCATGCAGTCTAAGAATGCCCCCTGCTCATTGGCTGCGGTGGTTGTTGGAAGTTACATAGTCTCAATACACTCATTCAGGCAGCCTCCCGGTAACAGAAGATGGGAAGAGCCGCTCTTTAAGTTACTCCCTGCAGCCGCCCGGAAGTGCTTTCCGTGCATCCTGGCATTTCACTTAAGCACCTCTGTGAGGTAGGTACTGAGTTTCCCATTTTACATTGCCCAGACACAGGTGTCATGCTGGCTATTGGGGTTAAAAAGACAATTGGGCAGGAAGAATACAGCGCAGAAAGAAGAGAATGGCTGAGAAGGGATACATAGAAACCAGAAAGTACCTTCTAGAACAGTCTTTCTCCAGCGACAGTTCATGGTGCACCCATGGGTCACCAACGTCTTCCTGCAGGAACATGCAGGGCTCAAAAATTGAAGTTCTTTTCATGGTTTTTTTTAATCTTATTTTTGATATTGTAATGCCATTTCTCCCTTCCCTTTCTTCCCTGCAAACCTTCCCAATATGCCCCTGCCTACTCTCCTCCACATTCATGGCCTCCTTTTTTTCACAATTGTTATCGAATGCTTATGTGTATCGAATACATACATATTCCTGCATATAACCTGTTCGGTCTGAATAATGGTATGTGCATGTGTGTTTTCAGGACTGACCATTTGGCACTGGACAGCCAGTTGTCCTGAGGAAGAACCACTTCTGCTTCCAGCTTTCCTCGGTTGCCTCTGGTTCTTTGTGTAGGATTGAAGCCTTGAGGGCTTTTTCCCCTGTCAAATATGGCGTGTCCATTGGCGCTGTCTTTGTACATTGATGTCTATTGGCTCACACTGGGCTATTTGTATTGGTGAGACTTCATGGGTGTAGCTTTTGATATTACAATCTCCCAGTAAACTCCCCGATCCTCTGGCTCTTTCTGCCCCTCTTTCACAATGCTCCCCGAGGATATCTTGTAGATGCTACCATTGGGACTAGGCTTTCCAAGTCTGCATTTTGATTGGTTGTGTTTACCATCGTGGTCTCTGACTACTGAAAAGAGAAGTCTCCTTGATGGGGGTGAAGACTCTACTTACCTGTGGGTATAGAGACACATGTTTATAGGTTATCGCTAGGGATTGTGCTGGTTTAGTAAACTAGAGGTTGTAGATTCTCTTCCAGTAACCCTGACTTCACTAGCACTGTGGAATCAGCTGGATTCCCAATACCAGGCATGGCTTCTCTAGTGTTGAGAGGGTCTAAAGTCCAACTGAGACACTATTGGTTACCACCAAGGTAGGCCACCACTCCTGTGCCCTTTGGGTTCTCGTACTGTGCTGGTCACTGATGTGGTTCGTAGGCATTATAGCTGGGTAGGACTCCCCAGCTGTCTCCCTCCCTTGGAAGTTTACAAAAAGCTTTCTAGTATCATGAAAGCTACTTGTCAGGGAGGGGCATCCAGGACAGTTTCAGCTCAGGGGTCTCTGGGCCCTGACTGAAGTGCACTGTGTCTTCAGCACTAGGGACTTTCACACAGTTTTTATTTTTTTTTCACACAGTTTTTAAACGAGCAAGTTCCAGACAGTTATACACATTTTATACACATTGTCCTCTTCATAAATGTAATGAATGACTAGTTACTATTAATCAGCGACATGAATCAGTGGGGCTTCTCCAGTCTGGTAACTATAAACTACAAAGAAAGTTTACTAGCTTTAAAAAAGATTTTAATGACATTTGTCTGTGTTTGTGTGTGTGTTTGTGTGTGCATGCGTGTGTGCTCATGCATGCACGTGTGCATGGCACATGTGCAGAGGTCAGAGCACAGCTTGCAGGAGTCAGCTCCTTCTTTCCACCAGGGTCCCTGGGACTGAACAGAGGTATGCCTAGTTGGAGTTTACTGGTTAAGCCATCTCACCAACCCTTTACCTTTCCTACTTTTAGTGACCTATCCTAGTAAGGATTAGTGTCCTTTAAAAGCTGCCCTACTGTCCTCAGCAAGCCTCCCGTTTGCACAACTGCACACCTCTGTTAGAAATTCCGCTTTGGGGCAAACACTGCTGTACTGTCATTCATTGGCATTGCCTTGAGTTGATTATGGCTGTCAGTTGCTAGTAATGTTAAATTAATATCTTTAATTGTATTAAATAATAATATCTTTTATTTTTAGGTTTATTTATTTTATTTTATCTGCATTAGTATTTTGTCCTCATGTGTGTATGTGTACCGTGTGTACGGTACCTGTGGAGGCCAGAAGGTTTTAGATTCTCTGGAATTGGAGTTATGATGGTTGTGAACCACCGTGTGGATGCTGAGAACCAAGTCCCCTGCAAGAGCAGCCAATGCTCGAAACTGCTGGGACATCTCTTCTACACCTAAATTAGCATCTACTGTAGAGGGATTAGTGATTAACCGTGTGGATAATTTTCTTCTCATGTAATGGCTTCCTTTTTACCATCTTACTTGTGTATTTGATTCTTTGTTGTTACTAAGTTCTTTTACACTGGAAATTGGAAGGGGATGAGGCAAAAGAACTGAGTTGTTTGTACTCTGTGGGGTGTGGTGAGAAATGGCCATGAGCAGAGCTCCTGATTTGCAGACAGACTGACTGAAGGCCAGAGAATTCCGGGATGGGGAGCAGAAAGACATTCCAGCTGAGGGAAGGGTCTGGGAGGGACAGTGGACAACCAAGGAGGTGCGCTGCATCACTGTGCCTCTTAGAGGAGTGAAATATGAGTTTCCTGGGGGACTTAGAGCCGAGCATCACTGGCCCAGGTCAGAAGTTTAGCAGGCTGGGTTTGGGCAGCAGCCAACAGCCAGCCAGGGGCTTGTGACTTCAGGTGTGACATGATTGATAGCACAAGATCGGTGTTTACTTTTCCCTGGTGGCCTCAGCCAGGAGATCACACCCAGAAGATCTAGAAGGAAATGGTAAACAGTTTACTGGGTTGGTGATAATATCTGGGCAGGAGCCAGCTAGTCCCCAAATGAGGGCCTCTCTGGGAACCTGACTGCATTACACCTCAAGCCCAGGAGGATGCATGCTTCCTCCCCCTCCTCAGCAGCTAAAAGTGCAGCATAGATCACAGTCTTCTTTTAACAATGCCAGCCAATGGGAGCCAGATTCCGGGAGCAGGGGATAGGGCCAAGTTTGGAAACAGGAAGTCAAATGAGAGGATCCTTGTGGGCACATTGGCTATGCTCAAGAAGAAACTGTGGTTGCGTGAGAAAGATGGAGCGAGCACTAGAGACAGAGAGAGAGAGAGAGAGAGAGAGAGAGAGAGAGAGAGAGAGACCCTATCCCCACCCCACTCACGTACTCACTACACTTTACTATCCCACTATGGAGGCCAGACTGGCCTGGAACTCACTATGTGAACCAATCTGGCCTCAAACTCAAAGCAATTCTCCTGCCTCAGTCTTTCATACACCAAACCCCGCAGGAAACTAAGATTTGGAGGGATTCAAACTGTTGCCCAAAGTCACACAGCTACTCCAGAATGGATGTCCAGAATGTGACCCTGGTGTCCTTCCACCCCCACCTACCCCTGTGTCTAATTGCTGCTGCCCCGCTGTAGTCGAGTCTGGTATAGTAGTCTTAACTGAGGTGATACTCTTAATTTTGTAACTAATAAAATTTAAAATTTGGGAAAGAACAACTTTCTTATAAGTTAATTATTAATTTCTCCTTAATTTAAGGTAAGTCCTGTAAGGTGCTTAGACCTGCATTCTTAAACATACGTATGACTGTGCTTCTCTTTCAGCAAAAACTGTTCCTCTAGTATTTCTAGAACTGTCCTCAGAGTTTGAGACTTTTGGTTGACCTCTGTAATACCAGGGTTGGAAAGAGAAAAGGCGGGGGGGGGGGGGGAGAAAGGCATGGTAGAGAGGAGATTGATTTCAAGAGTGTCGGGTGAGACTGTGTTTGGGTTTTTTTTGCACTTACTCAAGGAATCGTGGGCAGCCTAAACATTATTGTGAGTGTCTAACAGAAAACCAACCACATACACAGCCCCCTGCAGGGCCCACATCGATGCACAAAAAGGTGAGCAGGAAAAGAGAAGCCCTATTTCACCTGCTCAGTGTGTGCACGGCCGCTCTGCTTCCCCTGGAGCTAGCATCTTCCATTGTTACCTGGGTCAGTGTTCCTTCTTCCCCACCGAAGAGAGAGAAGTTTATATGAAGCCTTCTGCCTTTTAGCGCCTGTAGTTCAATCATCAGAGAGCTGGTTAGAGTTTCTAAGTTACAGTTCTTAGCCTGAGCAGGAGCCTGGCTAAAAACAGACAAAATGCTGTGTTCTTGGGAGTCTGTGGGCAACGTTGGTCCTGATGATGACCACCAGATATACACTAGTCCCACTCACCTGAATATTAAATATTTGTATTATGACCCTGGTGGACCTGAGGGGGGTCCATTCTGCTGATTATATTTATGATGGTTTTTTGTTTTGCCTCATCACTGGATTTTATATTTCACTGAATCATCTCTGAGAAGCATGGTGCACCTTAGCCACGTGTAACTATGGATATAAATTTCATGGCAGGCTTTAAGTTTTAGGCTTACAAGTTTGAGGAAATAAGAAAATTGTATGACTTTCTAAAAGAGAAGTTAGAAAAACCTTGTGAAAAATCTTAAATTTCTTCACCCCAAAAAGCTGGCATTATATTTATATTAATTTCCTAAAATACAGTCAAACTATGTAACTAGCAGACAAGAAATGAAAAGGAAAGCTGGATTGTAATTTTTTTTTTTTTTTGGTTTTTCGAGACAGGGTTTCTCTGTGGTTTCTGGATTGTAATTTTTAAAATTATTTTCTTATTTGACTAAAATTCTTTTTGAGTTTAAGTTAAATTTATTTTTAATTGGTATATAAAATTAAAATTGTACATATTTATATGGTTTGTATGATGCTTAGTACACTTATACATTATATAGTATTAAACTGTGTTAAATCTATGCGTACACATCTCCCCCCAAATTTATCGTTTCTTTATGATAAAAAACATTCAGTATCCTAGCCAGGCAGCAGTGGCTCAGTACTCGGGAGGCAGAGACAGGTGGATCTCTATGAGTTCAAGGCCAGCCTGGTCTACAGAGCAAGTTCTAGGACAGCCAACACAACACAGAGAAAAACAAAATATGTCTCAGGGAAAAACAAAAATAATTACAACAACAACAACAACAAAACATTCAATATCCTTTCTTCTAATTCTTTTGAAATATGAAGTACATTGTTTTCCTTGGTAGGGTATCTTAAATATTTCCCACTCCTAATTCATTTTTACTAAAAAATTTTTAAGTGGCCTCGGCTATAAAGGCATATAAAATATAGGTATACATATAATATTTCAATGGTAATTGTACTGGCTGGTTTTGTGTCAACTTGACACAAGCTAGAGTCATCAGAGAGGAAGGAGCCTCAGTTGAGGAAATGCCTCCATGAGATCCAGCTTAAGGCATTTTCTCAATTAGTGATCAATGGGGGAGGGCCCAGTCTATCAGTCCCATCCCTGGGAAGGTGGTTTTATTTTAAAAAGCAAACAAACAAACAAACAAACAAAAACATGCTGAGCAAGCCATGGAAAGCAAGCCAGTCAGCAGCTCCCCTCCGTGGTCTCTGTATCAGCTCCTACCTTCAGATTCATGCCCTATTTGAGTTTCTGTCCTGGCTTCTTTGGTGATGAGCAGCAATGTAGAAGTTGAAGCCGAATAAATCCTTTCCTCCCCAACTTGCTTTTGGGTCATGGGATTTTGTTGCAGCAATCTAAACCCTAAGACAATAATAAATCATGTGAAAATGATTTTAAAACAATGATTTCGTATACGTATGATTTGGTTAACATTGGATGGATCTAGTTTGCGTACAGTGGGAGGGATTTGCTTGTTTATTTTATCAGTCCTGGCTGAAAATCCATACTGCATGACACAGCACCTTTACTGTGTTTCAGAGCTGTCCGCATCTTGATTTGATAATCAGGCATAAATCCTGAGAGTGTTACTTTACATAAATACAGAATATAAAAAGGATACAAGTATGTTTAGGGCCATTTCAGTAACTGTTGCAAATTCTGTCTTAATCCCAAGCCAAAATCATTTAACTTTTTTTTTATGAAATATAAGTCAGCAACTTAAAGAACAGGTATTTTAAATTATTTATTTGGTTGGTTGGTTATTTATTTTGCCCTGGAATTTGCCATATAGCCCAGACTGGCCTAGAACTCACAAAGATCTGCCTGTCTCTGCCTCCCAAGTGCTGAGATTAAAGGCGTGCGCTGCCATACCCATTCATAGAGAAGTTTTTAAAACTAAACGTTCTAATACCACACAATCCAAAGATATGCTAATTTGGTATTTACCCGTTAAGACTGGCAGCAGGAAAGTGCCGTGCCTCATTTCTGTAACGAAGACATTTGTGTAATGAAAGTGTATTTCTAGTAAGGCACGCAGTGAATCGTGAGTGGGGGTGGTCTGGAATCTGAGCTGGTGTGCCCACAGCATTCACCGGTGTCACCTCACATCATGGCACAGCTGTCAAACTGTGTGTTGGGTGTTCAGAAACAGCACTGTAGTGAAGTCAGGCACAACCCAGGCGAGTGCTGCCTGAGACGTTACTTTGGCTTTTGAGTTAAGTTTTGGCTACTGCCGGTACAGAAATGTTTGTTTATTGTTGTCAAATTTTCCATGGCCTGCACGTTCCGTTAAAGACCTCACGTGGGTTTTGATCCACAGTTTAAGGAGCCGTGAGATGTAGTCACCCACCGCCCACCACTGGCCGTTCTTTACACTGGAATATTTTCTTTTTTATTACTGAGTTTTTGAGCTCCTCGTATACTCTGAGTGGTAGCTCTTTTCTCCTTCTGTAGGCTGCCCCTCCGCTGTGGGTTGTTTCCTATCCACAGGTTGCTGCGTTTGATGTCGTCCCATCTGTTTATTTTTTGTTTTGTTTCCTGTGCTTTTGAGGTCTTATCCAAGAAAGTCCTTGCCCATCCCAATGTCCTGAACATTTCCCTGTGAGTAAAGCTCTTCATTGTTCTGGGAAGGACTTTGACTGCAGAGAAGACAATTGAGCTGTACAGTGTGTTTCACTACATGTTGAGAATCCTGGGCATGAAGTCATCAAATTTGTACTTTGGGAACTGAACTGGAAGGAGGCCTTACTGCAGATTCATCAAAAATTTAAGCGCTTATTAAAACTAAATTAATGGGGGCTGGAGAAATGGCTCAGCGGTTAAGAGCGTTGCCTGCTCTTCCAAAGGTCCTGAGTTCAATTCCCAGCAACCACATGTGGCTCACAACCATCTGTATTGAGGTCTAGTGCCCTCTTCTGGCCTGCAGGCATACACACAGACAGAACATTGTATACATAATAAATAAATAAATATTTAAAAAAAAACTAAATTAATGGCAATCTGAGTAAACCGTAAAGAACGCCCTCTGTGAATAGCATTACTGAGAATTCTGGCATGTGCTTAGGAAGTGGGGTAGCTGTACCAAGAAGAAGGTTTGTAGAACCACAGTCCAGGGTACAGCTGGGGTGTCTGGCTTCAGGGGGAACCCGGGGACAGAGTGCTGGGAGATCTGGAGCACTTCAGAATTAGTTAATGTGATGACCCGGGTTGGTGGCTCTTCACCCTCTCTGTTTGTGACAGTAGCTGACAGAGGTACTGCTTTCTGACTTCTTAAAGTAGCCTGTGGGTGCTGGGCAGGAGAAATGTGACTGACTCTGAGGGCTCTGCCAAGTCTCTTGACCCAAAGTGTTTTCACAGACCTCCCCGCAGCACGTCTGTCTCTGTCAGAGTCGAGTAACGTAACAGGCCAGTATATCTCGGTACAAATACAAGTAACCTAGTACTCCCAGGATTATCAAGTCCTCGAGGAGAGAGAAGACATTGGATAGACATGGCAATTTGGAGACGTGGTAGAGAAGGGCATTGCAGTAATTAGGTCTAGACAGTTGCTCATCAATAGAAATGAGAATGCCAAATCAAATTGGCAAATTGATAAAACAAATGCTGGAGGAGTGAGCTAAAGAGACCAAAGAAGGGCGTAGCAGTTAGAAAGCCGGCCAGCCTCTCTGAGCCGGTAGAGCTTAGCGGGTGTGGGAGCACTAAGAAGGAGTGGGGAGGTGGATGTGAGAATACTGATGGATCTGCTGTTGATAGGAAAGGTGAGTTTAACTACTTACAGTCAGCCCTTAAAACACTGGGTTCCCTGTTCCCAGTTCTACAAGCTGTGGGTAAAAATAGGCTAATACTTTCTTTATAATTATTCTCCAAAGAGCACAGCACGACAATTCCTTGAATGACATTTTCCTTCTGTCCAGTGTTATAAGTAATCTAGAATGACTTCAAATGAATGGACAGTGCACATAAATTGTGTGCGAATACTTCATCATTTCCTATAAGGGAATTGAGTGTCTGCAGATTTTAATGGCCACAGGGAATACAGCTTCCTGTATGTGCATATGTGATTATGTTCATTAGTTAACTAGCTAGTGTTAAGAGTTGCCTGTAGGTAGAGTTTTCCTTCTAGACTGACAGTCATCTCTGTCTGGCAAGGTGCTATGAAAATTACTGCACAGAGACATATTATTAATTATAAATGCTCAGCCAATAGCTCAGGCTTTGTCTCCAGTCAGCTCTTACAACTTAAATTAGCCCATTTCCCTTCATCCATGTGCTGCCCTGAGACTCACTTACCTCATCTATGAACTTCCCATGTTGCATCTTCTGCATCTAGCTCTTAACTCCTCCTGACTCCGCCCTCCTTCCCAGCATTCTCTCTGATCCAAAAATCCTCCCTAGATATTGGCCAGTCAGCTTTTTTATTAACAATGAGAGCATATGTCCTTGTATGCTTGAGCATTTTGCGGGTATATACCCAAAAGTGCTACTGCTGGGTCCTGAGGTAGATTGTTTCCTAATTTTCTAAGAAGTCGCCATACTGGTTTCCAAAGTGGCTGTACCAGTTTGTACTCCCACCAGTAATGGAGGAGTGTTCCCCTTACTCCACATCCTCTCCAGCATAAGTTGTCATCAGTGTTTTTGATCTTGGCCATTCTTTCAGGTGTAAGATAGAATCTCAGAGTTGTTTTGATTTGCATTTCTCTGATGGCTAAGGATATTGAGCATTTCCTTAAGTATCTTGCAGCCATTTTGGATTCATCTGTTGAGAGTTCTATGTTTAGGTTTGTACCCCAATTTTGGATGTTCAAGCATACCACAAAGACATGTGCTCAACTATGTTCATAGCAGCATTATTTGTAATAGCCAGAACCTGGAAACAACCTAAAGGCTCCTTGACTGAAGAATGGATAAGGAAAATTTGGTACATTTGCACAGTGGAGTTCTACACATCAGAAAAAAATAATGACATCTTGAAATTTTCAGGCAAATGGATGGATCTAGAAAACATCATATTGGGTGAGGGAACCTAGACCCAGAAAGGCAAATATCATATGTACTCACTCATAAGTGGGTTTTAGACTTAGAGCAAAGAAAAACCAGCCAACAAATCACAATCCCAGAGAACCTAGACAACAGTGAGGACCCTAAGAGAGACATACATGGATCTAATCTACATGGGAAATAGAAAAAGACAAGATCTCCTGGGTAAATTGGGAGCATGAGGAACATGGGAAAAGGTAGAAGGGGAGTGGGGAGGAAGGGAGGGGAGTGGAGAAAAATGTATAGCTCAATAAAAACCAATAAAAATAAAATAAAGCAATGAGAGCAGCATATCCTCACAGTGTGCAGAAGGATTATTCCACAGCAGCCGTCCTAAAGTAACTAAACTATGACTACTGAGAAACAGAATGAAGTCCCAAGGGAGGTAGGGTACTAATTAAGCAAAAAATAAAGAAGAAAATATTTACATAAAAACCCATAAAACAAGATGGTGGGAATACATCTAAATAGATCAGTACCCACAGTAAGTTCAGATGGACTCATATCATCTCAGAAGACACATGCTCTCAGATTGGGGGGAAAAAAGCATACACTACTTCATGCCAGGAGTTACAAGTGCAGTGTAAGAAAAAGAAAAAAGACGGAAAGATTGAAAATAAAGGCAGGCAAAAAAGATAAAATAGAAAAAAGTAAAGATTAAAACATGGATAGAGGAAATTGTCATAAAAATATCATTAAAGAAAAAGTTGTCATTGGCATAGACTTTAGATCCTTAATATATGAGTCACAGACATTAGGGAAATAAAACTATTTGGAATATATACGCAAAAGCTAGCAGTTACATAAAGATCAATTGAAAAGGCCATATTCATGGTGGGAAATTTTGCAAAAAGTCCTTTTTGCAGAAGTCAGTCATTCGGCAATCCAAAATCACGAGAAACATAGAGAAGTTGGGCTTTAAGCCACTGAAGCGATAGAGTTGCTGTGCTCCTTAAAGGTTCTCAGTGGGCGCTGTCCTGCACCTCTGTTGGACACGCACATTCGTAAGCACCCATCCTGCACCTGCCTTCCACTCCTAGGACTCTTTAGTAAAGATCGCATTTGTATGGAAATGTCACAGAGGGCCATTGTCTCATGGTTTGCTAGGATGCGTTTGGAAACTGAATTCCCATCAACAGGGCAGTGGTTTAATAATGTTCATCTATAGATGAGATATTATTGAGCTGTGAAGATGAGAGAAATAGTTTTGTAAGGCTTATTATGGAGTAGTTTCAAGGCCTGTTAAGTGAAAATATATCGTATAGAAAAATATAATTTGGTCACCTTATTAAAAGTTTTAAAAAGAAATAACACACAGCTGGGCATATTGGCAAATGCCTTGAATCTGAGCACTTGGGAGGCAGAGGCAGGCGGATCTCTGAGTTTGAGGCCAGCCACTGTTTTCAAAGCAAGTTCCAAGACAGCCTGGGTTATTAACACAGAGAAACCCTATCTTGAAAAATCAAAAAAAAAAAAGAGAGAGAGAGAGAGAATGAGGGGAAAAGAACACACAAAACAAATAAACATGCACACGTGCTCGGGAGATCATGTAACTGTGTGTGTGGAAGAGCGATAGAAGTTTGAGATGAGGGGATGGGCAGCTCACACTATTCAGTTTCACATTGTTCTGTTGACGGGGGTTTCTGTCCTGCCCAGTCCCACAGCCAGTCAGTCTACATTAATCATAGACTGGTTGGCCTACTAGCCCAGACTTCTTAATAACTCTTCCACCCTACATTAACCCATAATTCTTATCTGTGTCAGCCATGTGGCTTGGTACCTTTGATCAGCGAGGCGTTCTCATCTTGCTTCTGCCTCTGGGTGACCACTGCAGACTGAGCCTTTTCTCTTCCCAGAATTCTCCTGTTCTCTTCGCTCCACCTCTACTTCCTGCCTGGTCACCCCGCCTATACTTCCTGCCTGACTACTGGCCAATCAGCGTTTTATTAAAACAATACAACTGACAAATCTTTACAGGTTCCATACAAGACCATTGTTCCACAGCATTGTTCTGTACTTTTCAAATATCTATATATGTGCATTCCCTTCATTCTAAATTACAGGTATTTTTTAGAATGTTTCATGATATTCACTGTCTTACTAAGAAAGAAAGCAAATTGATTTTGCTGGCAGAATCAGACAGGGTGGTGCATGCCTATAATACCAGCCCCGGGGAAAGATGCTCGGGCAGGAGAAGGTTGATTTCTCAGCCAGCCTAAGCTATTTAGCAAATTAAAACTGTTTAAAGTATTTGCTAATGCTCCAGTCCATGTGTCTTTTTAAAAAGAGTCGCATTGAGGACATGCAGTTCAGACAGCATTTGGAGCAAAAATCTTAAGTAAGCCACAAAGGTTAGAATGTGAATTTGGGCTGTATTATAATAGGAGATGCCACCATAAAATAAAGAAAATGGCTTCCACAACCCAAAGTCCCATTGCTGCATCTGGTTTATTGTCTCTGTCCAGTACCAAGGGGCCATGTCCCTGCAGGTGCTGGACATTTTCTCTAGTCAATTTGCTCATGCTGCTGCTAGCAGCGACTTGAAAACAGTGCCTGGCAGTCCTGCATTTCCACGTATGAACATAGATCCCAGGGTGCATTCTATGGACACGTGGGTTTGGGGTTGGGTTTCTTTTTGGAGGGGGGTGCTGGTTTTTAAATCTCTGTTTTCCTAACTCCATGATCACACTGGATTAAGTGCAGACTGTCATGTTTAGACGTTTAAGGTATGTCTAAATCAGTCTTGTCTGTGCTTATAACAAGAGCCTGCTAAGTGTTGTCTGCACATGTGACGGTTGACTTGTCCCAAATGGTGCCAGGCACTGCACTAAGTGTTCCATAAATCACTGCCCAGAGGGAAGCAGATGCCTATGAGTTCCCCAGGAAACGTCAACCTGCTCTGAACAGTTTCTTGGGTAACTGTAGAGTCGACTTCTCTTGAATCTTAATTCTGAAATATTTGAACTCTGTCAAGAAAAATTCTTAACTAGTCAGCTGCTAAGAAATGTTCAGAAATAGTATTTGATAGAATGTGCATCTTGAGGGGAGAGTGTCTGGTGTTTCCATAACAACCTGCAAGTCGACACGTGTCCGCCTGCCTGTAAACCTGTCTCTTTAAGCATCCCCCTTTCTTGCAGGGTAACTCCATCCTCTGAAAACCCCAATGGTGCTACTTCTGGCGTGAGCCAAGGGAAACCCTCTCTAAGACGAATTAAAGGGAGACTACATCGAAGCAAGAGCCTTGACAGTATCGATTTCTGTGAACTCACTGTAAGTGGACTACGTGTGCTTTTATTTTTCACGACATGAAAATTTTATTGTCGTATTTTTATAAAACTGCAACAAGCTTGTTCTGTGGTGTTCTACTCTTAAAATGGCATTACCTAATAGGTTACCAATGAGAATGCTTTCCTAACTAGTTCGTGTCTGATACCTTTGTAATAGATGGTTCATAATGAAGGTTCTACTACAAAGGCAAAAGTCCTGAACATGCAAAAAAAATTAAATAAATAAGTTGAGGGGCTGGTAAGAGGCTCAGTGGTTAATGTGCCTGCCCCACAAGCCTGAAGACCAGCATTCAGGTCCCCGGGACCCATGTAAATGTGGGATCATCTCAGCTCAGAAGAGTAAGACTGGGAACCCCCCAGAACAAGCTGACCGGTATGGCCAGCCATTCCAGCGAGTTCTAGAGCTGATTTGGAGACCGCCTCACTGAATGAGGTGGAAGAGTAATGGAGGCTGTCAACCTTGGGCCCCCACATCTGCAGGGCCCTCACACACAGGTGTGCCCGCACAGATGCAGAATAGACATACACACATGCGACGTCACACAAAGGGAAAGAGGAAAAAAAATAAGAATAGAATACCGATTTAAGTTTCTGTGACAGCCACAAGTTTGTGTTTGGTTGAATGGATGCGGCAGCGGCTGAACAACTCCTAACACCTAATTTCCTAATAGAGGCGGACGTGAATCTCGGTTCAGTTGACACTGGTGCTTTGTATTTCAAGGGACTGACAGATTTTCACCTGACAAATCCCCTTGTGGTTTGGAGGAACACCAGCATTCTTAGGCTCTGCTGTAACACTATGAAGGAAATATTTCTGTGTCAGGGACTTGTTGGCAGGGCTCATGGATATTTAGGACTGTAATAGAGGTCCCATTTTTTCCTTTTAGGTTCTGATGGAAAAGTTTCCAGTCAAAAATACCGCTGACTATTGTTCCAAAATGGAATGAGGGTTGTGCCTGTAAGACTAAGCCCTGTATTCGGGGTGTGGCGTTGATGGAAACAGGTGCTCAGTAAGCACGGATGCTACGTTTCTTTTTTACTCTTAGAATTTGTTTAGTTTTGGGGCTGGAGAGATGGCTCAGAATTTAAGAGCACTGGCTGCTGGTCCAGAGTTCAATTCCCAGCAACCACATGGTAGCTCACAACTCTCTACAGTGGAATCTGATGCTCACTTCTGGCATAAAGGCATTCTTGCAGATAGATACTAATATACATTAAATAAATAAATAGATGATTGATTTTTTAAATGTGTTTAGTTTTAGTAATTATAGTAAAATTATACTAAAAATAGTACAATATTGTTTCATTTATTTTACCTAAAATTGCTCGTGAGCGCTTCTTATGACACAAGACATAATAAGGTAAAATGTGGCTAAGAAAACATTTATGAGTCACCGGGAAAATAGCACCTGAGCTCTAGCAGCAAGGGGGACCATGGAAAAGTGTAAATGTGCCTTACCATGAAGTGCCTTGCTCCCAGGAGGGAAATGGCGACCACACCAAGAAACAGATTTGAATTACTTGCTGGTGTTTAGGAGTAGAAGTTGAGATGGTACTGGCTCTTTCCTGGGTGTTCAGCGACCTTGCTGCCAACATGTGATCTGTTAGCCAATGCATTTGGCGTGTGGTAAACTGTGCTCCCTTGCTTAGGCAATGGTTTCGGTTGGGAGAGAGGTTGCTCTTTCCTAAAATGTGGTGGTGTCAGGAGGGGTCCCCCACACTGCTCATCACTTCCCTGCTATGCTCGGGGTCCAGTGTGGGTTGGATTGGGAATGGCTTTTGGATCTTGACGTGCTTATATATCTGTAATGAGATATCCTGAGAATTGGCCCCAAGTCTAAATACATCATTTATTTATGCTTTGGTGTGGGAAGTCCTTCTGTGTGTGTGTTGCTTTTATTGGTTAATGAATAACGAACAAGCAGCCTCCCTCAACAATGCTTCATAAACATTTTTATGCAGAGTTGGAAGGTGATTATATTTAATATTGTAGTGAATTTATATTCTGTTTATAACTTGTCCTGTGAGGTCAAATTTGAGGTTTAACCTGTAGAACAGTGGTTCTCAACCTGTGGGTCATGATCCTTTTGGCAAACCTCTAGCTCACAAAATATTTATATTACGATTCATAACAGTAGTAAAAATCACAGTTATGAAGTAGCAACGGAAATAATTTTATGGTTGGGAGTCCCCACAACATGAGGAACTATATTAAAGGGTCGCAGCCTCAGGAAGGTTGAGAACCACTGCCTTAGGATAGTCATCATGTCAGTGTTCACAAAGTTTTCAGGTTTTGTGTTGGAGCTGTTTCCCCACACAAAGCTGAACTCAAATATAGTCACATTTTTCTTTCTAAGTATTAATAAAGTTTTAAGTTGCTAATTTGCCACTTGCCTTCCAGACCAGACTTAATCTAGCTGGTGGTCAAGAAAGGAAGAAAATAGCACTGCCCTGGAGTAGTTGCCCTCAGCAAGTTAATTTCCTTCTTTTGGAAAAATCTTTGCTATGTGATTTCACATTAGAAGTGACAGGCAGAGCCTCCTGATGTCACAAGACCAGAAAAGGCTGTTCTGTGAACGGTAGTGTCACCGTATGTGAGCTTGGCTTTGTGCTCCTAACTTTGCACTGAAGGATGACAGACTTTGGCTCATGAAGTCCCTCGCTTTCCCTCATGGGAATATACTAACGGAGTCTTGTGACGGTGATAAATTGGGGTCTTTCACAGTTTGAATTTATTTTCTTTCTTTTCATATTCATAATGGGCAGTGACTTATATCATTCTTTGAACATTTGTAGATTGTTACGTGTCTTATAGTAAATTTGTTCTGTTTGTAAGAAATCAATAAATATTTTTTAAAAATAATGAGCCAAGAGTTTAATAGCTTGGCTGCTTGCACTTTATACCATAAGACTTGGAATTGAATACTATAATCTCTAGGTACATGTGAGCTCATAGCATCTTTGGCATGGGGCTAAACTTGAAGGCAGCTCAGCAGGTTATAGATTGTCTCTTTCAGGCTGGTCTGAGCCTCGAGTCTCTCAACAGTCCTTAAAGCTCCTGTACACTGGAGGAGGGAGGAGCTTAGTGGATCTGCTGAGTTCCAAGGGCTTCTTGAAGCTGTGTAGTTGTTTACTTCCAGGGGGCTTGATGACGTTCCTGTGGGGTGGTATGTTTTAACCCCTTTAGCAATCTTGTATCTTACTAAACGTCCTTCCAAGTTGGAAGACTTTATCTCAAGGGAACTGCTGCCAGAAAGCCTAAAAGGGGTGGGGGTGGGGGTGGGGGTGTGTGTGCCTGGTATTAACCTCTAGAATATCAGCTGCATAGGAGCAGAAGGCCTCATTCAAGAAAATAGTTATAGGTGTTTTGTTATCACTGTTCTAATTCACAGAAGTGAAAGGTTTTATCGTATTAGATAGATTTTGTTGTTGTTTTTCAAGACAGGGTTTCATTCATTGTGTAACTCTGGATGTCCTGGAACTCACTTTGTAGACCAGGCTGGCCTCAAACTCATAGAAATCCACCTGCCTCTGCCTCCTGTGCTGGAATTAAAGGCATGCGCCACCATGGCCTGGCTAGATACCATTTTTAAGATTTATAAAAATGCTAAATAAATGACATACTGTGCCTGTTGAGGTTAAACAGAAGCTGGGTGCACTGGCACACAGATTCAATCACATCACTCAGAAGGCAGAGGACCTAGGATCTCTAAGTTCGAAGCCAGCCTGGTGTACAGAGCAATCCAGGACAGCTAGGGCTATACCGAGGAACCAAAATAAACAAACAAGAAATAGAAACAAAAATTTAGTTCATAATCTACCATATTTTTACATTTGACTGCTAACTTTTCCAAATCTGTATAAGGAAGAATTGCGTCTTCCGGTGCGCTCAGAAAACTCGTCAAGTGTCGCTAGAATGGGAACCCTGGCACCAAGTCTCAAGGTCTGGTTCCTGGCCCAGAAGTCCCGGGATCCAGCTGAGACCTGGCCTTCTTCCCGGAATCTGATTGGTGCCATTTCACTCCTGGAGAGAAGCAATTGTTTCAGCTTTCTCTGTGGGGATTAAATGGGACTGGCATTCTAGCTCATTCTGTAAACCCTGTGGCATAAATGATCAGCGTCCTACTGTACTGAGGGGCCTGGAGTCCTCCCAGTCTTCCTGGTTCTTAACACTGTGTCTGGGAATACTTGGCAAACTCTTGCCAGGCCAGGCCAGAACTAAATAAGTGTATTCTGTAGATGTGTTTTCCTAGAAGATCTGAACTTTTTCAACATTTTAATGGCTAAATGGTCCCCCATACACACCCAGATTGCTAGAGTAACAAGGAACCCTCTTGTCTGTGTATTTGGTTTGCTCTAATTCAGCCAGCTGTGGGTCAGAAGGATTTGAAAAAACACTTGTGTCAGTACTGAACATGCACATTTTTTTTTTTTGTGATAGAGTCTCACTATACAACTTTGGCTGTCCTGGAACTTGCTATGTATACTAGGCTAGTCTCGAACTCTATCCACCTGCCTCTGCTTCCCAAGTGCTGGCATAAAAGGCATGTGCCACCATACCTGGCTACATACACGTGTGTGCAGGAGAGTATGTGTAGGATATATGCTATGCCAGTTTTTATAGGGACTTAGGTAGCCTTGGCTTCTGTGGATGCTGGGGAGGGAGACAGGGTGAAGAGTGAGCGTTTGCTTTGGGATTGCTTACAACCCTAGCTGCTCCGTTCACTCTGGATCCATTGCCTATTCGCCGGGGCCAGGCTCCGTTCTCGCTTCTGCACCTTCTGCTCTCTTGGATTCTAATATGTGAAGAATTTAAAGGAGGGGCACGTTTCTTGAAATCTCCCATCTCTCCTTGATCAGATTTCCTCCCTAAAATAGGGAACAGAGCCATTGGATGACTCTGGAGCCTAAGCGTAGGTAATTTTCTTCTTTCTTTGCTGTGGAACATCCTTCAATTTTCTACCAGCAAAGCTTTCTACATGATAAATCAAAGCAGCAATCTTAACTCATCCGAGGTGGAGGCAGTGGGGGTGGAGATGGTGGCAGAGGCTGCAGCGATGCGGATGACGGAGGTGTGATGGGGTAGTAACGGTGATGGTGGCAGAGGTGGAGATGGTGGCAGAGGTGGAGGTGGCGGTGGAAACGGGCTGTCGATTGGGGTCCTACAGGAGGGTGTGGTGTGTATGGGTGTGGGCAGTGGAGGCATGGTGAGGGCAGTGCAGGTGTGAGGGCAGTGCAGGT
>JABTXL010001975.1:4447060-4460039 GCA_025134845.1 Neodon shergylaensis | reverse complement strand
GGCAATGGAGGTGTGATGAGGGCAGTGCAGGTGTGGCGAGGGCAGTGCAGGTGTGACGAGGGCAGTGGAGGTGTGGCGAGGGCAGTGGAGGTGTGGCGAGGGCAGTGGAGGTGTGGCGAGGGCAGTGCAGGTGTGGCGAGGGCAGTGCAGGTGTGGCAAGGGCAGTGCAGGTGGTGTGAGGGCAGTGCAGGTGTGGTGAGGGCAGTGCAGGTGTGGCGAGGGCAGTGCAGGTGTGGCGAGGGCAGTGCAGGTGGTGTGGAGTGGACAGGGTGGTGGCTGCACCAGAGATGTAAGTGGTGATGTTGGTAGAGGTGAACGGCTGTAGTGGGAGAGGAGACAAGAGTGGTATTAGTGTGGTCTCAGGAATAGAGCTGTTTGCTAAGAAAAGGGGTAAAGGTGGAGATAGATAATTGTGGTGATGAAGAGTGTGGTGGTGGGCACGGGGGAGGAAGTGGTGATGGTAGACACACCATAGGAAGTCGTGATAATGATGGGACATGCAGGGTGCTTGATGAGGTGACAAGTGGGGTGCTTTAGTAGAGGTGGGAGAGGAAGAGGGAGAGGTAGCGGTGGAGGTTGAAATGGAGGTGACGGTGGAGGATGTGGAAGTGGAGAAGGTGTTGAAGGGAAGGAGGTAGAAGCAGACATCTTGGGTGCTGGCAGCGGCGAAGGCTGTAGAAGTGTTAGTAGACAAGGTGGACGGAGTGGCGGTAGTGACGGCGGTGGAGAGCTTTGGTGGGGGAGTTGGTGAGGGTGGACGTGGTGTTGGTGTGTGTGCTGTGTGTGATGGGTAGAGTGGCAGGTGGAGGCGGAGGTAATGTTGAATGTGGGATGTGTTGTCGTTGTTTACGGTGAAGATGGAGTTAAACACTTTAGGGATGAATGGAGGCAGCGGATGTGGAGGCACTGGTTCTTTGGCAATAGAAAAACATGAGAGTGTTGGGAGAGTTGGCAGACTATTGGTAGTGCAGGAGGTAGAAGAGGTTAGAGAGAGGCTGGTGGTGAGGGCGGTAAAGCAGAGAGAGCTTCAGTTAGGATGCTGATGGAGGTGGCGGAGACAGTAGAGGTAGGGATGGGGGAGCATTTTCAAGGGTGGGTAGGTGGAGTAGAATTGGTTAGGGCAGCTTCTGTTCTCACAGTGGACCAGGCTTTTTACATTTCAAGATACTGATAATGCCTCTGCTTTCAAGTAGCAGAAGATTGACCCAATGTTTAGAATTTCACATTCTAGAAGGTCAGTGGTGGGTGATTGTCAGCTCACTCAGTCTTGTGGGCCCCTGTCATTTTCCCGCAGCACTTGACATAGCTCTGCATGCTTAGGGTCCGTGGGAAGTCTCCACAGTAGTCCAGGCCTCGCATCACAGAAAGGTCTCCTTCCCAGTCCCCATTTCTATCACAGTGGCTATTTTCTGAACCAGCCTGTGGTTGCTGATGCTTTATTTTGCTTAGCCGGGTCCTTTGGCCAAAAGAAAAGCCTGGAAATCGATGAATAATGGCTCCAGTACGCTTGAAGCCTGAAGTGCCCGTTTGGAAAGGGACAAATGGACATTGCTCAGCTGTCAGTGCTTTTGGCTGGGGAGCACTCAGGAAGGAGAAAATGGACACGCCATCGGTGATTAGAAGGTCTGGTCCACATATGAATGCAGCTCTTAGGAACTAGACCATAAAAGCTCCATCTTTAAAGGGGTAAAATGTAATTTAGATCAGGCCACTTCGCTGAGGCCACTGCATGCATCCAGGTCCATGTTCTCTTGAGGCTGATTCTGCCACAGGGTTCAGAAAGTGGGGGCCACCAGTGTGACTATTCATAGGCAGTGTCGACGGCTCGCCCAGTCTACCAGGTAGAATAGGATGTCCTGGACACTTTTAATATGAAAAGACCTTATAATTTCAGACTGGCTCACAAAATATGGCTCCATTAAAATTTATATCGTATGAGTTTGATGTATATAACTAAATTTTTTTGCGAAATATGACCAGATTGTGCTCAGTTTAAAATATCAAAAAAGTGTGCCGTATACTTCAGAGGAAGTGTGGTCAGGTGGCTGTGATGGCTGCCGTGATGTTTTCCCTTAGCTCTGCGAGCCTGTGTCTGGTCAGGACAAATGTGTCCCAAGTCCTCCCTCATTCCTGGATGTCCTTGTCTTGTCATCCAGGCTTACAGTGTCTAGTGTTACAACTCCCGCCACCATCTCCAAGACTGATGACGTGTCATAAAACTAGATTGCCTTGCAGTAGCTGATGTGATGTTAAGGGCTCAGTGGGGCTCACTCGGTGGAAATGTCCCTCAACGACGTAGTTAAGTTACTAAGTGGGCCCTTGGCAATAGGCTCTGAAGGGCATTGAGAATGGACTAAAAGTCAGCTGTTTTAAAAGTGACATTGAGTCATTTATCGGTAACCGGGGTGGTGGAGTGACCAGGCCACACTGCACAGGTTGACGCCAAAGGACAACTTTTGGGAGTCCATGCTCTCCTTCCCCTGTGTGACTCAGGGATTGAACTCACGCCGACAGACTTGGAGGCTAGCACCATTTTCTACTGAGCCATTTCGCCTTCCCCAACTGTCATTTTTTCTCTCTGTCCTTCATGTCTTGACCATCTGAAAGAGCCTTCAATGTGTCTGCCCACTATTACTCAACAGAAACACCCCAAGGAGCTGATGCATCTCTCTGGGTGCCTAACGTCAGGCCAGACAGCACGTAGAGTCCTGTATCCACAAGGTGGTGTTCACTGTGCTTGGCTGGTCGTGTTGTACTATGCACCCCCTTTTCCCATTTAGTTCACCATGCTTCCTCTTGTAACTGAGGAAAATTTCGTAGATAGTCTAAGGCAATGCCTGTACTTCTCACTGGACTTCTATCCTCTAGTCTCAGCCTCCAAGATGCTCCTGCCTCAGTCAGCACACAGAAGTGGGTCCCAAATCGTGTCTTTGCCTCATTTCTTTCCTTTTGCCACCATGTGTGTGGAAAAGAAGAGTTTCCCTCATTTGTTTATTTTACCTTCATTTAAGAATGCATATATTAATCAATTAATTTTGTTTTGTATCTGTGTGCCTGTGTGTGCAGGTGCACATGCTTGTGATCACCTGTGGAGGTCAAAACGTGACATCAAGTGTCTTTATTGCTTTCACCTTATTTTTGAGATGGTCTCTCACAGATCCCGGAGCTCACTGATTAGACAGGGTCTCTCGCTGACTCTGGAGCTCACAGGTTAAACAGGGTCTCTCACTGACCCCGGAGCTCATGGGTTAGACAGGGTCTCTTGCTGACCCCAGAGCTCACGGGTTAGACAGGGTCTCTCACTGACCTCGGAGCTCACTGGTTTAGACTGCCTGGTTAGCCTAGCAACCCCCAAGATTCTCTGGACTCTGCTTTCCCACCTCTGGGATTATACCATGCCTGCTTTTTTACATGGGTGAAAGGGATTCAAATTCAAGTCTTCATGTTTGTGCAACAAGTATTTTACCCACTGGGCTGTCTCCTCGGCTCTCATTTCTCCCCCTCTCTCCCCATCCCTCCCTCTATCTCTCTCTCTCTATTTTAAAACTGATACATAAAACTGCCCTAACATGTTAATGGGATCCCATTGATTCACTTCATTATGACTCTGTAGAGCCACGTCTTGTTCAGGGGATTTTCAAAATATTGCTATCACTAACTTTCCCGTTTCTGGTTTCTTTGAGACAGGGTTTCTCTGTGTGGGCCTGGATGTCCTGGAACTTGCTCTGTAGTCCCGGCTAGCTTCAAACTTGTAGATCTGCCTACCTCTGCCTCCCAAGTGCTCGGATAAAAGGTGTGTGCCGCCACCACCCAATTTATCATTAACTTTTGGCACAAGGTTTTTAGAGTACTTAGCCCACAAGACCTTTTTCAGACTGGTTCCTCTGTTTTTTTGGCCATGCCTTCATCTTTGAATACCCCTCTGTCTTCTGCATAAGGTGCCCCAGGCTCAGTCTGGGCTCTCGTGCTCGGTCATGAATAAGCCATCTGGCTCACATAACAGAGGATGACACTTGCAGCCAAGATGAGGACCTCTGCTGTGCTCACTGCTTCAGTAGACTCTGCCCCCTCTTAGCAGACAGGAAACACACAAAGATGCAGAAACACAAGCAGAGTCATCTCCAGCTCTATGTGTGTGTGAATGTGTCCCTGTGTGTGTAATTCTGTGTATGTGCACGAGCCTGTGTGTGAGTGAGTACATGTGTATGTGAAGATATGTTTGTGTGTGTGTGTATGTTTTCACCCGTGTCTGAGTATGAACATATGTGTGTCCGTGTGTGTGAATGTTTGTGTACATATGTTCTTATGTGTATGTTTCTATGTATATGTGTGTGCCAGTGTGTGAGAGGGTGTATGTGTGTGTGTGTGCTTGTTGACCTTACCTCTGACTCCCAAGATTGAGGATGAGGAATCTGGCATCACCCTTCAGCCTTTTTTTTTTTTTTTTTTTGGTTTTTCAAGACAGGGTTTCTCTGTAGCTTTGGAGCCTGTCCTGGAACTAGCTCTGTAGACCAGGCTGGCCTCGAACTCACAGAAATCCGCCTGCCTCTGCCTCCCGAGTGCTTGGGTTAAAGGCGTGCACCACCACCGCCTGGCCTCCCTTCAATCTTTTCATGTCATCCAGTCTACTCTCTGATCTGTGCAGCCAGTCTCCCAGCCACACCTACTTTGCTCAGAATTGCGGTTCATGTGACCTGTGTGACTTGGGAAAAGTATTGGACACGAGAAGTGATGGCGCAGAAAGTGTAAACTAAGTTCATGTCTTTCAAATATGATAGTGTGAAGGACTGAAGGCTGTGGAGCAATTTTCTCTAGATTTTCCGCCCATGTTGAATTTAACAAACAGGTTTGGATAATCGTTGTTTCAGAAGTCAGTTAAGAGGCTGTCAACTGATGATGCTATTAAAAGTTCCTGCCTTGTCCAAATTCACACAACCAATGTAAGTCCCACGTGGATACACACAGAGGGAGGGAGGGAGGGAGGGAGGGAGTGGGGAGGGATGGAGGAAGGGAGGGAGGGAGGGAGGGAGAGAGTGGCCATACACTGGACTTTCAAGTGTCAGGAGAACCTAGAACTGGTGGTCGTGGTCTTGGGGACATTTTGATGTTGCCCATGACTCTTCTTGTGTCGGAATTGCTGAACCCAGGGCCTGTGCTTACCCTCCTACTGTCTTGAACTCCCAAATCCTTGATCCTGCGCTTGAAGCACCAGCAGGAATTGCTCAATGGTCAGGAAGGCTGCAACTGCTCTTCAGTGATCACGGTGTGGATGGCACATCAATGAGAGGATTGCATTCACATGGCAATAGACCAGCCTGTAGTTGCTTTTTTAAAATCTTACTCTTTGCTCGTTGGGGGCCCACCACCCAGCTCCCAAAATAAATACACACAGGGAGGCTTATTCTTTCTTATGAATGCCCAGCCTTGGTTTGGCTTGTTCTAAGCCAGCTTTTCTTAGCTTAAATTATCTCATCTGTTTTTGCCTCTGAACTTTTACCTTTCTCTAGTTCTATATATCTTTTCTTTCCTTTTTACTCAGTGGCTGGCTGTGTTGCTGAGTGGCTGGCCCCTTCTTTTCTTGCTCTTTCTCCTTTTCTTATTCCTTGATCTTTTACTCCCCAGTTTTCTCTTCCTCTTTATTCTTTCTGCCCGCCAGCCCCTCCTATCCTTTCTCCTACCTTGCTATTGGCCACTGAGCTCTTTGTTAGACCAATCAGATGTTTGAGACAGGCAAAGTAACACAGCTTCACGGAGTTAAACAAATGCAACATAAAGGAATGCAAATATCCCATTGCATCATTAAACAAATGTTCCACAGCATAAACAAATGTAACACATCTTTAACTAATACTCTACAATACCAGCCCTGCGTTGTTCTATAATGACGTTCCTGCAAGAACTAACACCAGACAAGCCCGAGAAAGACTTATGTGGCATATGGTTCTGTAGCTGGAGGAACAGAATGACATTTGCGGACACTTTAGTATAAATCTGGCTTTTAAATCAGACCAATGAAACAGTAAAACCTTCATGATATTTGTGCAACCTTCAGATCGTGATCCAAGATGAGGGATGAGAATTCACTGGACTGAAACTATAATCCACAAACAGCACTGTGGGCAAAACGCTATTCATTTGCCTCAAAAAGAATTGATCTGAGTGAAAATAATTTTCATAAAAATCTAATAAAGTGGGAAAGATCAGGAACAGTTTCACGCTTTTTACAGAAAAGTATAATTATGTTGGTTTTAGGAAATTAATTTTTTTGCTGAGAAGTTACCTGTGTTAGTATGATTTCAGTTCTTATGTTTTTGTCTGTAAATAATGGGGTGAGAAAAATAATTAGTGCTTCTTCCCGAAAAGCTGGATAATCACTCAGTAAAAATATATTAAGAGATACAATACCTGTTTTCCTAATGATTTCCAATTATTGCATATAAATATTTCTCTTGCTTGTTTTTTTTAAAATGGTCACACTATGTAGCCCTGGCAGTCCTGAAACTCTATAGACTAGCTGGCCTCAAACGTGCAGAGATCCTCCTGCCTCTGCCTCCTGAGTGCTGGGTTTAAAGGTATGAACCACCACACCTGCCCAAATATTTCTCTGAAATATTTTATAGAGTAGAAGATTTAGTTGAGTGTTGCCTTGTGTTTTTAATATAAGTTTTCTAAAAGAGAAACATTACGTGTGTGTCCGCGCGCACGTCAACAAGTATGCCATTGCATACATACGGAAGTCAGAGGACAGCTTGGGAGAGTCAGGTCTCTGCTTCCACCCTGTGGGTTCCTGGGATAGAACTCAGGTCGGCAGCCTTGGCAGCAAGCATCCTTCCTCATTGAACCATCTTGTCGTGCTGTATGTTAAAAGAGGACAATGCTTTTGACTTGCGAAAGTTTGGGGTGATTTCTCTAATAGTAAAATAGTTCTAGTTGAAGGCTGAGTAAAATCACGGTGGGAGAGAAATTCATATGTCAGCAATCCTTCTTGTGGAGGGAGGTCTGCCCTTTCTAGCTTGCTTTCTCATGAAATCCCCCAAGAACCTGCTTTCCGTTTTGTGACTTACCTGTAAAGTGAGCTTGGTCTAGGCTGAGGCCACAGTGTCTTGTTCCAGGACCTTCCTGTTTCATTATTTTGCCCATATAGATACTAAAAAGCATTGATTAACCAAAATGCTGAGTGTTAACTTAAGAAAATAGCGTGAGAATCTCACAGGCGCTCACGCGCGTGGTCCTTGGGGGTCCCTTGTCCTTGCTGGTTGGCTCCCAGTACTCTCAGTTCATTAGGCAAGCCACAGGCCCACCCTGTATTGGAAACCAGAGTGTGACCGTCAACCCTGGGGGCAGGAGCTGCATTCCTGGAGGATAAAGATTGCCAAGATTGTCACTGTCATTAATTTTCAGCATGTGAAGAGTCGGGGGATCTGAGACTGCACAGAACAAGAAATCCGGCTATTTATGATTTATGTCACTGTAAACATTCCAGAGGCCAGTCTGATTGCAGCTTGCCAATTAGTGGCAGATTTTTGCCTTCTTCATTAAGTAACCACATTCGGCCAAGGTATTCCTGAGGCATTCTTGCAGCTGGTCAGCCTCTCCAAAACTTTTTTTTTTTTAAAGAAGCACTTCAAGGTACTGAGTACCCTTCTGAGTAGAGGCCTCCGTCTCAGGCCAGTGGGCTTTCTGGCTTAGTTCTGGGACTCAGAATTTGTCTCTGGCTTGGACCAGTGCCAGCAGGGTGCCTCTTCAAGAGCAGCTGCTAGTGGGGAGTTTATTGATTCTGATCTTAGGCTGGATTGTATTCATCAGAATTGATTACGAAACATGGGCCCCGCTTAGAAATTCATCCTTAGTGAAAAGAGTAGAGGAAATAGTATCTCAAAGAGGGGACAGCTACACTCTTGAGGAAGCAGTTCCTGGATGCTGTCCTTGGAATCATAAGTAAATGTCCCCGCCCTCCAAAGGCTTGGTCCACCAGCCTGTGGCACTCTTAGCCTGGGATAGAACCTTTCGGAGCTGGGGCCTAGAGAGAGAAAGTTAGTATTTAGGAAGCATGACCTTGAAAGGGTTATTTTGCCCTAGGCCCCTTTCTGTGTGGCTGTCTGTTTTCTATCCACTGTGCTGTAAGCAGGCTTTCTTTCCCAGTCGCTCTGTTGAGGTCTATTGGGCTGTCGCAGGCCCAAGGTAACTGTGGACTGAAACCATGAACCACAGTAAATCTCTCCCATTTGTTAAGCTGCTTTTCTCAGTTGTTTTTGTCACAGTGTTAGCAAGATGATAAACACACCACATTTTGATAGACCCTGTCCCCTCCTAGGGCTCTGATTCAGTTTTCTTGTCTGTGCTTGAGACCAGCGGCCACGTTTCCTCCTCCTTTTTTTCTAGCCAACTTTCCTGCTTCAGTTCCTGCGTGTAGACCAAGGTGCCAGCCTCGTGGCCATAATACACTCAAGCAATCCCCTATTTTAGTTGAGCTGGGGCTCCTGTCCCGCATCTCACAAACATCCCCCATCATCACCATTTGCCTCCCTTTCGATTGGCCGCGGCCAACATCTAATAGAGCATAAACAGATGTTGAGCATAACAACTGAAAGTGGTGTGAGGTATTTCAGGAGATACCCAGACGCTCGGAGCTACTCACTGTAGGGAGCATCGCAAAGAAGACAGACTCTGAACGGACTTGGAAGGTCCCATGTGATTTTGTTGTGACAGACATGCAGAGGTGCTTCTCAGACCGAGGGATCAGAGAAGGGAAGGAACCTGGAGCAGAGGGCTGGTGGAAGGGCCCTGTTGAGCTGCGGAGCTCCGCAGAGATGCTGCAGGCTGGGTGGATGATGTGGAGGATGCAGGCAGCCCTTTGAGCCCTAGCTCCCCCATCAGCCACAGTAGCTCTGCTTTTTCTATTCTGCAGGCCGGAGAAGGAGGCAGAGCTGCTGCTGCTGAGACAGTTTTGTGAGCTTAGAGGGCTAGTGTAAGAGCCACAGACCGGCCAGAAGCAGAGGGTGTGCATGGGGAGAGCAGGAAGAAACTGGAGTGGGAGGGAGCAAGTGATCCACAGAGACCTGGTCCTCGGAGTGGAGTGGGGCAGAGGCATCGTGGAAGCAACAGGCATTAGAGAAGTCATCTGGAGAGGCAGAGGAGAGTCTCCTTGATTTTTTTTTTTTGTCCTCTTAGAGAAGAGGTGTTACAATTTTCCCTATGGTCTCTGAACAGAGAGCTGACACTGCTTCAGAATCTGCAGACTGAGGCCATGTATTTCTGGCTGTCTTACAATTTCTGAAACCCGGACCTGATAGCACTCTGGTGGCACACAGCCTCCTGGTGCTGTGCCTTAGCATCGTGACTGGAGAGCACGGGGACATCTGGAGGTGACTGGTGAGGCTGGTGGAAGTGGTGGCTGGGTCAGGGAGGTTAAATATATAGAAATGAGAAGAATATCTGAGTGTTATTGGATAATTGTGTTATTGAATAATTAACTTCTGGAAATTCTTTGTTTTGTAATATGGAGCTGTTTAGCTATCTATGGTGAGGTGATCTTATTCTTTTTCACTTGGTGAGCAGGATCATTTGAGTTCCACATTTATTACTGCACAGACTAAGTAATTCCTAAGAAGCATAACAAATAATGTTGTAGGCTTGTTTACACACACACACACACACACACACACACACACACACACACAGAGAGAGAGAGAGAGAGAGAGAGAGAGAGAGAGAGAGAACTTTGAGTACATACAGAAAGTACACAGTGCATTTGTCTTTGAAACATTCTGTCTCCCTGATGTAACCAGAACAGTTTAACTCTGTATGGCTTCTAGCATGAGAGAGAAACATGGAAGTTTTAGTGTATCTTGTTTTCTGTCTCTAAGCGTGGCTATTTGTGTAGGGTGCTGGGGGCTGAACACAAGGCCTTGCACAGTCTAATCAAGTGCGGTCATGTTGTGCTACATTCCCAGGCTCTGGGTTTTTTGTTTGTTTGTTTGTGTCAGCATCTCTGTGGTGGTTTTAATGAAAATGGACACATAGGTGCATATATTTGAATACTTGGTCCTTAGCGAAACTCTTTGGGAAGGCTTAGGAGGTGTGGCCTTGTTGGAGGAGTGGTGTTACTGGGGGTGGGCTCTGAGATTTCAAAAGCCCGCACACATCTTTCACAGTTGGCTCTCTCTGCCTCCTGCTTGTAGATAAGGGTGTAAGCTCTCAGCTCCAGCTCCAGTGCCACGCCTGCCTGCTGCCAAGCTCCCTGTGATGACCGTCATGGAGTCATCCTCTTGAACTGTGAGCACAGATTAAACACTTCCTTCTATAAGTTTTATCACAGCAATGGGAAAGCAACCGAGACAATTTCTCTGGTTCAGGCTGGCCTCGAATTCACCATCCTCCTGCCTCAGCTTCCTGAATACTTAGGATTACAGTGTGCATCACCTTGCTTGGATTTAAACAGTTTTGGGGGCGCGGGAGGGGGAAGAAGTTACATATTTTGTACAGCTGAGTGTTCATGGAGTCTGACTCTGACTGCCTGACGGAGAGGTGTGAAGTTGGGGAGTGAGGGTCACGTGCCGTGAAACTCCAGCTCTTTCTGTAAGCTTAGGGTGAGCCTGAGAAGATGAACTAACAGAATCATTTTCTGTCCTCTAGCAAGGGAGGGCTCCAATGTTAAATTCACCCTAGATATGACTTCACAGGTGATGGGAAGGCTTATGCCTTAGAGCTTTATTGGATACTGCCATAGGACTTGGTCTTCTTGGCAGCCTTTCTGCTTGTTTGTGGTGAAGTCCCAGCTTTAGATTCACCAGCAGGCTGGTCAACAGCTGTGTTTCCAAAGGCTGATGTTCGGATGTGCAGTGTCTAGGTCTGTGCCTGCTGGGCAAGTGCCCTACCACTGAGCTACGTCTCCAGAAGGCTCATAGGCATCTCACTGTACCCTCAAGTGGCAGACAAGCAAACAAGCTTTCTTAAGCCTCTTTATCAGAACCCCAGTTCCATTCATGAGGGAAATGGCCACTGGCAGGAACAGGGTGGCATCTTTTTTTTTTAATTAAAGATTTTTATTTATTATGTATACAGGGTTCTTCTTGCATGTATCCTGCAGTACAGAAGAATACACCAGATCTTATTACAGATGGTTGTGAGCCACCATGTGATTGCTGGGAATTGAACTTAGGACCTCTGGAAGAGCAGCCAGTGCTCTTTACCTCTGAGCCATCTCTCCAGTCCTTCAGGGTGGCATCTTTAGGACCTATAGGTGTCTATAGGGGTAGAGTGAACAAGGACTTTGCATTAGAACCAGAGAGTTTGCAAACATTCCAGAGGAGACAAGCCCCACCCCCAAAACAGGAGATGGGGAGTCTCCAGACTACCGAGTGGGTTCAGTGCAGAGATAACAAGGAAGACCCCAAGTGCCCAGATGCCTCTTAGGCTGTTAGCACCAAGAACAGTCATATAGTTCACCTTGAATATGAACTAAACGCTCTCATGAGATGGAGCAGCACCTCTGCGATCTATTTGTGGACAGGAAAGAAAGCATTTAAACTGGCCCTCAGTAGCCTGAGAACCCGACTACTCCAGGTTTTACTGTTGCCCTATGAAGAGCCTTACATAAGAGATCATAGTGGCGAGCCAGCGTAGCCACCCTCCAGCAGATATCCAGGTTGTGTGGACAGTGAGCCTGGGAAAGATGCTTCTGCCATGGAGCCTAAAATGTGGTCCTTGTAGACATGTGCCTGAAGGGCAGGCTGGCCAGCCACAGTGGCCTTTCAGTCAGCCACAGGGGGGCAGCGCTCTACAGCGTGCAGGGATGTGCAGCCTGCTGAACTGGCTTAGCTAAAACGCTTCATTTGATCTCCTGTCTCTCACCCATCACAGCTCTCTGTGAGTTATGACAGCTGGGCTGTGGTGTCGATGTTAAAAGCAGCGCACCTTTGCCCATTTGAATTGCTGACAGCGGTGGGCAAGCAGGGATGCAATCAACCCTGTGCTTTTCTAAGAACTGAGGTAAATGGGGGCCGGTAATAGACTGACCGTGGCCCAGTTGTCGTCTTTGGGGTGACACACCGCAGTGTTTCCTTGAAGCCTTCTCGGCTACCGGAGGCTCTTCTGGCTTTTGGGAACCTCAGGCTTTTCTGATTTTGTTTAGATAAGTTGACGAGATTTATTATTTCAATCTGGAGAAAAAAATACATACATAGATACATGCATACATACATACATGCATACATACACACACACACACATACACACACACATACACACACACATACACACACTGGACTTTCAAATGGAGAACTTAGGTGCTTCTGTGTAAGGGGAGACAGGGAGACAACACATCTCCAGAAAAGGGGAGTGGAGAATGCCCCAAGAGAAGTGAGTTTGTGGGGGCTGGGGAAGGGGCTACACTGTTTTAGTAAGTTGCTGCTAGAAAAGGGGGAGTGAAGGTTGTAACAGCTGAGATTGCTGCTGAGGGGTCGAAGGAGGAGGCAATGCCTGGGGACTGCCAGGAGTGGTTGTGGAGGGGACAGGAGTGAGCCTATCAAGCCCTTCATCTGTCTCAGCAGTGGGGTGCTGGCTTACAGGCCTTGAAGAGGTATGTAGTACAAGACGAGGTGTGTAGTACAAGACACGGGGAACAGTGAGCTGAGGATATAGACTAGGGGATGAAGCATGGCCGAGGGGGGTCTAGACAGGTAAGTGAATCAGAAGGGACCACGGTGGAGTGGGTTCTCTATAAAATAAAGAAGAGCCTAGGAGACCAGGTGTACAGAAGGGAATGGATCAAGGTTACTGAATGATTGGTACAGCCAGGAGTTTTGGAGTCCTTTGGGGTGGCTGTAGATGGTTCAGTAGGCCTTGGCATTTACCTCACTGTCTTCAATGATGCTTCAGAAGCTTGCTAGCAAGTCAAGGGAAATGCAAAGGAGATTTTTGGTTTTGTTTTCTTTCTTTCTCTCTCTCTCTCTCTCTCTCTCTCTCTCTCTCTCTCTCT
>JABTXL010001975.1:4426312-4447050 GCA_025134845.1 Neodon shergylaensis | reverse complement strand
TCTCTCTCTCTCTCTCTCTCTCTCTCTCTCTCTCTCTCTCTTTCTGTCTGTCTTTCTTTCTTTCCCTTCTTTTCTCCTTCCCTCCCTCCCTTTCTCCCCCCTTTTCTTCCTCTCTTTCTTCTTTTGTGCCTGATAATTAATTACAAGGACTTAGGAAGACATGACTGATCCCTGAAATAGAGGAGGCACAGAGAAACTAGATGCAAAGTCTCTGGTGGTAACTGCAGTTCGATGTCTACAAGGTAAACACAAAGAATGCAAATTCTCAGTATCAGGAGAAACTTGAGGATAAAGAACCTTTGGAGGCAGACAAGATGGTTTCTGGAGGCCGTTTTTAGTGATTTAGAGAGTTAAGTGCTAAAGTGGCCTAAGAAATCTACAAGTGTTGCTGGTGGGTGTGAAACCAGAGAAGGTTTTCCATCTTACACCTGTAAGAATGGCCAAGATCAAAAACACTGATGACAACTTACGCTGGAGAGGATGTGGGGTAAAGGGAACACTCCTCCATTGCTATGGGAATGCAAGCTGGTACAGCCCCTTTGGATGTCAGTATGGTGATTTCTCAGAAAATTAGGAAACAGCCTACCTCAAGACCCAGCGATACCACTTTTGGGTATATATTCAAAGGATGCTCAACTGTGCCACAAGGACATGTGCTCAGCTATGTTCATAGCAGCATTGTTTGTCATAGCCAGAACCTGGAAACAATCTAAATGCCCCTCGACTGAAGAATGGATAAGGAAAATGTGATACATTTACACAATACAATACTACATAGCAGAAAAAAAATAACATCTTGAAATTTGCAGCCAAATGGATGGAGCTAGAAAACACCATTATTGAGTGAGGTAACCCAGACCCAGAAAGACAAACATCATATGTACTCACTCATAAGTGGCTTTTAGACATAAAGCAAAGAAAAGCCAGCCTACAATTCACAATCCCAGAGAACCTAGACAACAAAGAGGACCCTAAGAGAGACATGCTTGGATCTTATCTACATGGGAAGTAAGAAAAAGACAAGATCTTCTGAGTAAATTGGGAGCGTAAGGACCACTGGAGAGGGTAGAAGGGTAGGAGAGAGGAAGGGAGGAGAGCAGAGAGAAATATTTAGCTCAATAAAAACAATAAAAAAGAAGAAGAAAAGAAAACCGAGAAGGTTCATTTGAGCGAAGAGCAGAAACATCTGTGGAGTGTGGCGTGAAGCCCATGCAGGGGTTGTTCCATGACTTCATTTCTGCCTGTCATGCTCTGGCTACCTGTGAGCGATGAAATGAGGCCGGTTCCCCTCCGAAGGCATTGCCTTGATAGCACCTCAAAGACTTAATGCACTTAATGTCCTCGTTTGTTTTAATGTACAGAAAGTTCACAGCTATTTCAGAAGTTAAATGTGCTGGGCATTTTGAAATCCACTGTCAAATAAAAACCTGTGCAAGCATTCCTTCCTCCCGTCCAATCATCTTTTCACACCCTATAATAACCAAGCTCATAATTAGCTTTTGCCTGCCATCTTTGTTTGTATTTGAAGTTGAAAACCCACTTTAGAAGTTACAAATGTTTCGGTAATGGACTTCAGTTACACATATACTTAAAAAGTAAATGCCATTTTTTTTATTATTATTACTCATACATTTTAGATCCTTTTTGAGGAGTAATTATGGCTAGAGATCATTCTTGTTTCCCCTGTTTGTTGAGTTGGTGACACAAGGATGTTGCTATTAGTATTTTGGTTTTTTTATATGGAATGGGTTGGAGAACCAGTGAGAGCCCAGCCTTGCCTCTGTCCCAGAGACGCAACCTACACATGTCACATCAAGTACTGACTCCCCTAGGCCTTGTTTAGTAAACTGTGTAGGAAGACCTGGGTTGGGTCATTTCATCTGGACTTGTTTTGCTTTTAATTCTGTATCCGACATTAGTAATTATGCCTTTGACCTCGTAGTACGAAGACACTGTTATGGGGGACAGCATTTACCCACCCTGTGCTGAGAATGGACACGTAGTATACAAAATAAAATATTTTAGAGCAAATTAATATTTTGATTTTGAGAAAACCAGGCCTTGCCAGCCCCTTGTTTCATGGTTAACTAACTTTAAGTTTGACTGGAGCTTCAGTCTCCAGGAAGTCCTTAGCATTAGTCTTGGTCGCTGCGGTAGAAGCACAGATAGGGATTTTGTTCTTCCTGGCAAGCCTTTAGATACTGCTAAAAATGTGGGTATTAATTGATTTAAGATGGATTTTAACATGCCTTAGAACTTAAGTTACTGAATTTACCTGTAGCCCTAGGGGAGTTCTGTCCCTGTTGCCTTGAAGTGTATGTATTGGGACCTCAGGTCTTTCCTTTGACTAGTGTGTTCTGTTTCACACATCCACCCTGCCCTACTTCAGGGCCTGGGTCCTTGTTTCTTCTTTTCCAGCATCTTCAGTCTTTACTGCTCTCTGGCTGCCTGGATCTCACCATCTTTAAAGATACTTTCAGGTGACTTGTCGTCTTTCTTCCCAGTTGGGCAGGACTGGCTGGCCAGCAAGTCCCAGTTCACCCCATCAAGTGAGAATAGGACCGCTACCAAATTTGAAACAAGCTTTACTAAACACTGGCTAGGTCCATACCTTAGATACCTTAGATTTCCAGGAATGGCCGTGAATTACATTAGTCAGATGCTTTTAAAGGCAAAACGTACACAGCTATGTATTTCTTGCCTGTGTCTAACCGGGGACAGACCTACACCCGATGTACTTCCTGCCTTCTTGTGATCAAGCACATTCTATGCAGTTGGGGCAACCAACCTTGGTATTTTATGTGAACAACAGCCCCCAACATTCCAGGAAATTTTCTGTCCTGGGCAAGTGGGCTTCCAGGGTAGAGGCATTTTTGTTTTATAGGTCTCTTAGACACAATAACTGAAGCTCAACTTTAGCCCTTACCGATCCTCCTGTCCCGGCCTCCCCAGCACCACAATTCCAGGCACAAGCCACCGTTCTTGACTTTTACATGAGTGATGGTGACCCAAAGTCACGTCTTCATGCATTTTACCAGCTGAGTCATCGTCACCCGCAAGGCTCAGGGATTGTTTTGGAAGAGGGTGCAGAGAGAACTTACACTGGAAGACAGGGGAAAGGGTTGTGAAGTGCCATGCTATATTAGGGCCTGGCACAGCCAGGCAAGTGACCCCACCTAGCTTATGGGCTGCCTGAAAGGGGCATTCAGAGGATTGGACCTGTTAACAGTCAACCATGGATGGGGCGGGGCTTGTGACCCTCTCCCTGCTGGATGATTGGCTACTGCTGGACTCTGAAAGAGGGACTGTCATTGTCTTCAGTTGTAGAGTCACTGAGGAGCCCACCAGGCTCCAGGGGCTAGTTCCAAATCCATGGTCACATAAATGGCCACTTAAATTCAGTAGGTCCCGCAGTCCAACCAAAGAAAGACTATGGATACCTGGGAAATGGGCATGTAGGGTGGAGTAGGTAATGGGAGTGGGAAGATTAGAGGGGTGGGAGGGTCACAGTAATCAGAAGAAAGCCAATGAAGGGTGTAAAACAGTGGAGCCATGTGGAGAGCTGGGCTGGTGGTGTGCGGGAGTTCCTGCATTCTTATGCGTCTGTTCCTGGTCTTATGCGTCTGTTCCTGGTCTTATGCGTCTGTTCCTGGTCTTATGCGTCTGTTCATGGTAATATGCCTTGCAAATATTTTCTCTTTCTTGACAGTTAATCTTTCACTTTCTACATCTTGCTTCTTTTGGGGAAGGCATAGGAAGAACGAGGTCTCATCTAGCCCAGGCTAGCCTTGGACTCATTGGGTAGCCAAGGATGACCTTGAATCACTGATCCTCCTGTCTCTTCCTCCCTAGTGTTGGGATCACATAGGTGCCATCACCTCTGCTTTGCTATTTTCTGTCTGAATACCCAGTTATCTTGACATTTGATCAAGTGTTTCATGAAAACATACATAGCTTATCTGTCAAATGGTAATTTCTGTATAGGTACGGATCTGGTTATTCTTGTGTAGGAGTCATGTGACCTGTTTTAGCTAGAGTTTCTGTTGCTGTGAAAAGACACCATGGACCACAGCAATGCTTATAAGGAAAATATTTAATTGGACTGGCTTACACTATAGACATTTAGTCCATTATCGTCATGGCGGGGAGCATGGCGGCATGCAGGCAGACATGGTGCTGGCTACATCTTGATCAGAAAGTAACAGGAAATGGTCAGTGACACTGAGCGAAGCTTCAGCAAAAGAGACTTCAGAACCCACCCCCACAGTGACACACTTCCTTCAACAAGACCACATCTATTTCAACAAAGCCAGGTCTCTCAGTAGTGCCACTCCCTATAAGCCAATTACATTCAAGTTACCACACTATGCCTTAACAAATCCTGATGTCTGGCAGGGCAGATGTGTCCCTGTGGGCCTTGGCTCCCTTCGGTTGCCTTGGCCATACTTGGCTCTTTGACTTTCCTCCAGAATCTTAAAGCCACTGTCTGATTCTCTACCCCACACAAACCCACCAAAAGGTCAAGTGAGGTTACAAAGAATGAATAGCATCAGGACTGGAAGAATTATTTATGATTTGAGTTCTTGCTACACAGGAATGCACCTTTCTCTTCCTATAAGCTGACTTTCAGTAAAGTTTTGTTTTATGTAACTGGACTCATTCGATGAAATTTTGCTACTTAAATGAATTGCATTTTCCTTGCCTAGCTCTGCTGTATATAGATCTGTGGCTGCTGTAGCTAGTAGCCTGCAGCCCTGGTTCCTACAAGGGATGCCAGACCACCTTTGCAGCTCTTGTGTCTTCTCTTCCTGTTCTTCTCTTTCCTACACCGTGAGCTTCAGCACTGCATTGGGTGGAGGCAGTGGTAGTAGACATAGAGGGACTGGTTTTGTGTTGGTGGTGGTTTGTTTGGTTAGTTGTGGGCTTTTTGTTTATTTTTGGTTTGTTTTGTGTGAGATATGGTTTCTCTGTGTAGCCCTGGCTGCCCTGGAACTCACTTTGTAGACAAGGCTGACCTCTATCTCTCAGAGACTCATCTGCCTCTGCTTCCTGAATACTGTGGTTAAAGGCATTTGCCGCCACCACCCGGCGTAGAGGGACTGTTTTTAACGAACCATCACCAAATGCAGTGTGTGCTGTGTCTGCGTACTAGCCGTGACCAAGTGGGAGAAGCTGCGTCCGGTTCCAGTTTGCTGAGTGTGTGTTGTGAATGAGTGTGGGATGTCATAGCGTGTTCTGCTTCCTGCGGAGACCAAAAGGCCATTTTTCTCTCCCTGCTGTCAGTGTGGTGAATTATGTAATCACATTAATAGATTTTCTGGCACAGTACTGTTTTATGCAACTCAATACTGTTTTATGCTACTTGGATAAATTGCACTTGGCAGTATTGTTAAGACTCCAGAATTGGGCTTTCTGATATCTTCTTTAAAATTTACATGCCTCTTAGGAAGACATTCATATGTGGTTTGTCTGATTTGTTTTCTTTGTTTCTCACCTTTGTTCTATCAGTTAGGAATAATTTCTTTTTTTCCTGTAGTGTTTGTGTGCAGTAGCTGCATCTTAAAGGCTATACAGCTGGCCAGTCATATGGTTAGCACTGGTGCTGGACAGTCACATGGTCAGTGCTGGTGCTGGCCAGTCATATGCTCAGTGCTGATGATGGTGGCCAGCCATATAGTCAGTACTGATGGTGACCAGTCGTATGGTCAGTGCTGATGGTGCCCAGCCATGCAGTCTGTGCTGGGGCTGGCCAGTCGTATTATATTGCCCGGCGCCGGTGCTCAGATTTTACTTGTTTTGAGGGATAGAATAAAAGTTACTGATTTGATGTCTTTTTCAGGTTTTCTTGACTCCTTTTTCTCCTCGTGGTTTTTTACTTACAAGGTAGGCTGAAGCACTTGTTGCACACAGAGCTACACTGCACCGTTTATTTATGCAACTTTAGAACAGAAACTGCACAGCACGAGCTAGCGGCTAAAGGGCAGTGACTCACCTTTACCAGGGTCACGTTGTTTCCAGCTGTCCTGCTGCTTTCCATTTGCACGGCCAGGTGTTTGTCACAGCCTCCCTACGCTGAGTTTTGTCATAGTTTCTATGAACTTTGTTCAGATAAAAACTGTACCAGCTATAGACTCAATTGCAGTGCCCTATTTCTCTTTACAATCGTCCATCTCCCTGAGTTCTCAAAACTGTATCACGTAGAATTTCTCATAGGGTTTACTTTTTTTTTTTCTGTTGGGAGCTGAGGATTGCACGGAAGACCATACACATACCAAACACCTGGCTCTACCACTGGGCCACATCCTCACTGGTAGAAATAAATTGGGTGTATCTGGTTTTTGTTGTTTTCCCCTTCTTGGTTTTGCTTATGCCTTCTCTATGAAAAAAAAAATGTTACTTTGTTTTCAGTTACATTAAGTTATGTTCCTATCATCTTGAAACTTCTTTTTACATTTATTATTTTGACATAGGAGGTCCTCGGACAACTAGAGAGAGTCAGTTCTCTCTTTCCACCGTGTGGGTTGGGAGATTGAACTCGGGTCATCGGGCTCGGTAGCAAATGCTCCTAGTGGCTCAACGGTTGCATCAACGTAGTTCCTGTTTTCTCATATCCTATTGTTTTGTTTTTCCTCTTTTTGAGTCACATATGTAAATTGTTGGTTTTCGGATTCTATTTTTTTTCTCCGATATATGCACTTAAAATGTAGACTGTTTTAAGCAATAAGCTGAATCTCATTTATATACTATCCAGCGCTTCCCACCTAAGATTCGGAGTGGTTGCTAACGTAGTTTGTTGTTGCCTGGGATGACATCATCTTTCAGCGGCTCTGTTCTTGTTTCAGGTGCTTGGCAGCAGCCGCGGAGGACCACATCAGTTCACAGTCAAGGACCAAAGTAACTCAAAGCCCGCGAATCCCTGCGGGCACCTGCCAATTTCTGGCTCTTGCTCTGGGCTCCCAATCTAGAAAAGGGAGAATGCACTCAGCTTCCCTACTTTGGGGAGGGCCTGGATTTAGTGTCTGAACTGTGAATTGGATGAAATCCCACGGTTGGCTCAGCCACATTCCTTTGAGTTAGAGAGCTACTCCCAGCCCAGTGAGAAGGTGGTTGCAGTTGGCTTAGCTCCTCAGACCCCCCTCCATTCCCAGAACCTCGATAGCACTCCTGACCCTCTGCCAGATCTTTGATGCCTCAGAGAACACGCCCATTGTATGTCTGCTTTCGCAGGGAGGGTTGCTCTGAATTACCTCACCACCCCCAGCCTCCAAGTCTGTGTTCCCTCAGTAGATAGACATTCACCTCTTGACCTCCCTGTGACTGCACCTTTTGTGGAGTTTACGGGCTTAAACTGTAGTCCAACCAAGTGGGCGTGGCGTTTCTTTGTACTCGCTTCTGATGCTCTTTGGGGTCTGTTTGACTGTGTTTCTGCT
This sequence comes from Neodon shergylaensis, assembly GCA_025134845.1. Lineage (NCBI taxonomy): Eukaryota > Metazoa > Chordata > Mammalia > Rodentia > Cricetidae > Neodon > Neodon shergylaensis. Next base: position 4,439,620 of record JABTXL010001975.1, on the reverse strand, counting down.
CTATTCTTCTTTGCTTGTTTTCGCAGATTTTTCTTTCTTGGGGTTCTTAATGATTTTAAATGCCCTTCCTTTACGGAAATGATTTATTATTTAGAATACTTTCAAATTTCTATAATTTCTATGAGGGGGATTATCAGGCAAGATGCATGTTTAAATATCCATTCCAACCACGCTTCCCCGTTCACCCTTCACGTTCAAGTTTGATGCCGTAGTTAGACGTGGTTGCTAATCTGACTCCTTCAGATGACAGGGACTGACCAAAACTAGAAATCAAGCAAAAATGTTAGGTGTTAAGTCATTATCTGTCACACATATGGACTTACTTCTTGTTCCCAGATCATTGTTTATTCAGTTAGTTCCATGTGGTTATTTGTGGGATTTTCACTATATGTGGAGCTAGGACAAAGACCAAACTTAAAAGTTTAAAAACAAAATGGAAACTAAAATGCCCTCAGCTTTTGCTGGTGAACTTTGACCTTCCTGGCTAGATTTTTGAAGTACTCAAAAATACTTCCATTTGTTTGACCTTGTTTTTGCTCAGACTTCTTTAGTTTTTTATTAAGATAAATGGTCTCAGTACTGGAGAGATGGCCCTACCCTTAAGAACACCGACTTCTCTCTCAAAAGAAAGGCCCAGGTTCAATTTCCCGCACCCACATGGCAGCTCACAGCCGTCTGTAACTGCAGTTCTGGGGGTCCCGCACTGTCTTCCAGCCTCCAAGGTTTGAGGTGCACAGATACGCGTGCAGGCAAAACACCCATACATGATATATTTATAGAGGCAAAACACCCATACATGATATATTTATATATAATATAAATAAATAAACAAATAAATGCCTGCTTATTCTGTTGTGGGGAGCATAGGGTTAACCTGCACTGGACCAGACCAGTTACCCCTGGTTCCCTTCTCCTTCCTCTTCCCAGACTTGCTGGTCACCAGGGGGTGCTCTCCAGGGCCCTGCCCAATGCAACACCCAGGAAAAACAGAACAGTGGTGAGAAAGATAAGGGCACTGGAAAGAGAGGAGCTGGCCACAGGAGAAAGGCGTTAACTTAATATTTTGCCCTCTTTTCTGTGATGGTCAAGGTCTGTCTGCCCATAATAAAAACCACTGAACTTTGCCCTTTCAATGGGCGAGTTTTATGGCCTGTGAAATACACATCAATAAAACTGTAAAAAAAGAATCTGTCCTGTCAGAAGAGTGGAAGGGGAACACATCTGAGCTGACAGGGATCCTCGAGGCCTGCCAGCTCAGCGTGTGCTGGAATCTCTTATGGAAGGTCCCACAAGGCCCACATGCTGGAGACTTGGTCCTTAGCAGGCTGCTGCGGGATGGTAGCTGCCTTCAGGAGGCAGAGCCCAATGGGACTTGGTCCTTGAAGGGGACTATGACCTCTGGGCATTTCCTACCTCTTTCTGTTTCTCAGCTGCTGTCAGGGGAGCAGCCTGACCCACATGTGTGTCCCTTCATGATGCACCATATGCTGTCACAGGTGCAAAAGTAGCAGGGCCAGGGAGCATGGACAGATCCTGCTGAGCCCACAAACAATCCATTCCGACCGACAGGGAGACAGGTCCTTGGAGGTGCCATTCAGAGAAGACTCTCAGTGGGGCCTGTGCCTTGGAGCTTGCCATCACTGTATTCCCTGCAGCAAACAGGCATCTTTTGTTTTTGATTTTTAAAAGGCACTGTCTAAGAAGGAACACATGCTACCGTGGATGGACTCTCACCAGTAGGTGGGTGCTGTTACCGCCCACTTTCTGAAGATGAAAACATCCAGATGTGTAAGTGTGGGACATCTGGAGTAATCAGGGCAGACCAGAAGTAAAGCCGATGCCTGAGAGCCTACACGGCTGCATCGTTGCTTCACTGCTGCGGGTGTGGCAGGGCATGAGGGTGCCTCTGTACTCTGACAGTTTTGGGTGTCACCAGAAGGGTGCTGGCTCAGGGGAGGTTGAGTTCCAGCTTGAGAGGATTTCCCAATGTAGTGCACCGTCAGGGTGCTTTGTGTGCTGGGATTGGGGTGCTGCGTGGAGACCACGGCCCTGCAGTGTTGAGGGGTGAGTGTCAGACACTGGGCTGAGAATGGTAGCTCCCACACTTAGTGATCATCTGGACATCACCGTGGGAGGAGAGTAAGGCATCCCTGTACAGTTAGTTATTCAGTACATTCCAGTGAACGGACAAATGTGCTGTCCTCAGCAGCAGAAAACACAATGTTAAGTGTCACCCAGTCTTTGCTTCTTGTTATAACAAAGTCCTGGAGACTGAGTAGTGTATAAAGAGTAGAAGTAGTTTATTTGGCTCATAGTCCCGGAGGCTGGGGAATCCCACGCCATGGCCCTTTCTCCTGGTGGAGGGGGCGGCTCTTGCTACATCATGTGGTGAGACAAACCATCAGGTCAGAGAGGCCTTGCTTGATGAGAAAGCCCCTCCCTTAATCTGTTACTGGAATCAACCACTCTGGAGATCACAGTTCTTAGCAGGTCTTAAAGGTCCCACCTCCCAGCATACAGTGGAAGAGGACAGAACACAGCGTTTGATGATCCAGCTCACTTGCACACTAGAGCCCTTTAATCCCAGCACTCGGGAGGCCGAGGCAAGTGAGTTTGAGGCCAGTCTCGTCTACAAAGTAGGGTCCAGGACTGTCAGGGCTAGGCAGAAAAACCCTGTCAAAAAAGAAAAACATAGGGGCTGGAGAGATGGCTCAGCGGTTAAGAGCATTGCCTGCTCTTCCAAAGGTCCTGAGTTCAATTCCCAGCAACCATATGGTGGCTCACAACCATCTGTAATGAGGTCTGATGCCCTCTTCTGGCCTACAGGCATACATGCAGACAGAATATTGTATACATAATAAATAAATATAAATAAATAAAACTTAAAGAAAAAGAAAAACATAAACCACTCTAGAACAAGTGACATGAAGTTTGGAATGCCATAGACTGATGTCGGAGGCCGCTCATTTGTCTCCCGGCCGTCCAGACCTGAAATGATCACACAGAAACTATATTATTACAACCCTGCTTGGCCTGTTAGCTCACGCTTCTTGTTGGCTAGCTCTTATATCTTAAATGAACCCATTTCTATTAATCTGTGTATTGCCACATGGTTGTGGCCTACCGGTAAGGTTTCATCCGGTGTCTCCTGCTGCAGCTACATGGCTTCTCCTTGACTCTGCCTAATCTCTATCTCATCTCTCTATATATCTTTTCCAGTCTCGCTATATTCTATTAAGCTATTGACCAAATGCAGCTTCTTTATTAACCAATGGCAATAAAACCTATTTACAGCAGAATCCCGTATCAATAGACCTTTGGTTGTACGACAGACTCCACCCTTGGCTTATTCAGCACGGCTGGTGGCTGCTGAACAAAGCAATGCTGCAGGAAGCTGCTGGCAGGGTGGACTGCCAGCATTCCCATGGATTAGCCTTGCCATTTACAACCAGTGTGTGCCGGTTCAGCCCCCACATTCCACGGAGCTCAGAACACTGGCAAGTCAGAGTGGTGCCTGTCAGGTAGCAGTGATGGCTGGTGCAGTGGCCTGGGCCCTACAGCATTCCTAGGATAACAGCAGGCTGCACTGGGCCTGGAATGTGATTTCAGAATCGGATTCCTTGGGAAGGGTGTGAGATTGGCCACCCCGTCCTCCTCTGATCAGTCCCTGTTTCTGAGTTAATGGGATCTTGTTGTGTTACGCTTGTACAGGGGCTGTTAGGGCAGGGCAGGGCAGGGCGTTCAGAGAAAACAAAGAGTGTGCTACACCCCTGTTGTTGTAGAATTTACAAGTCTGAGATCACCATGGAGGCTGGGGAGTGGGGAGAGAGAGCAGGCATTGACTATGCTCTGCTTTTTTTTTCCCCCACAGATCATCGTTTCTTTATTTCAGAAGCTTTGAAATTAATACTTTTCTACCCTTTGCCTGGCCATATTATGCTGTATTACTCCTTTTTGCTATTTAATCCGGCTGGGTGTGGTAGCACACACCTACCGTCCCAGCACTTAGGAGGCAGGGCAGGGTGAAGATGAATTCCAGGCCAAACTGGGCTGCACCGTGAGTTCCAGGCCAGTTTGCACTCCTTCCTGAGACATTGTTTCTGGGAGATGAAGAAAAAAAAGATGCTTAAACCACAGCGAATTGCCACCCTACCCGCTTAGAATAGCTGTTATCAAATAGCAAAAAGATTGATAAAAATTGTTGAGAGGGACACAAAGTAAAGGAACTCTCTTGAATTAGTATAGCTAGTATAGGAAACAGTATGGAAATTCCCCCCAGCAGTAAAACTACAGCTACCACATGAGCCAGTAACCCCATCCCTTAGTGTAGAAATTAAGTCAGCATGTTGAAGGGCTTCAACACTTCCGTGTTTATTAAAGGAGCTTGCACAATAGCCAGAATATGGCATCAAAGTCAATTTCAATGTCCACTTTTTGGAGGGATGGGTAAAGAAGGTGTGAATTCAAACATCGTAGTATAGCATTCAAGCTGGAAAAAGAGTAAAACTTTGTCATTTGCTAAGCCAGGCAGAGGATGCTGAACACTATGTCATTCTGCTGCCCTCAGAGTCTGAAGCAGTTGGTTGCACACACATAAAGAGTAGAATAGAAGCTACCAGAGACTGGGGAGGAAAGGGGAGAGAGGATTGGGCTGCAGTGGCTACAAGGTTACCATAGGAGTAAGTTCTGGTATTCCATGGCACAATAGCAGGCTTAACAGTAATACACCATGTCCTCAATTAGTCAGAAGAGAAAATTGGGGTGTCCTCGACATAAAGAAGTGATGAAACCATGGGAATGGGTATGCTAACTGTCCTGGCCTGGTCGCCGCCCAAATGTACACACAAGCCAAGCATTGTATCGAACCGTAGATGCAGATATTACTGGTGAATAACAATAAATTTATTTACCCTATCTGTGCCCGCTGAACATTCTGTTGAGCACAGCTTCAGTGGATATGGATTTGAATATTTATATTATTGTCTTCCGTGAGTAAATTTCTCGATGTACATTTGATATGTAAGGGTAGGAGCAATTAATTTTCCTATAGTCCTGGAGATGGGCCTTGTGCATGCCGGCTAGCTCCCTGCCACCAGGCAGAGAGACCAGTTTGCATTTTGATGCACCGGGCCTCCTTACCAAAAAGAAGCAGGGAGATTGCACTACCCCAAAGGGTCCTACATCTTCAAGGAGAGAGCACGCACATGCAGGCATGCACACTCTTAGTGGGTAACTCCTTAGTCTGTATTGATTTGGTGTGGAAAGACTGTTCTTCAGGGTCCTTCTTGCCATGCCATTTTGAGCCACTGTTTTGTTGAATATTTTTTCATATGTTCTTTTTATTTTATATTTTTGGTTTTGTTTTTTTCAAGACAGGGTTTCTCTGTGTTGCTCTGGCTGTGCTGGAACTCACTCTGTAGACCAGGCTGGCCTCGAATTCACAGAGATCCACCTATCTCTGCCTCCAGAATATTGGGATTAAAAGTGTGTGTCACCACCACTGGCCAAGGTTTTGTTTTGCTTTGCTTTTGTTTTTTAAGACTTTTATGAGGTTTCCGAGTAGAAACATTTAGATTTTATACAGCCAGGTGTTTCAGAGGGCCAGTGTTTCCCTGCTGCTTTGGGGCGAGTTCCAATGCTGACGGCATCAGCACTGTTCATCGGCTTTATTAACCCATCGACTATTCCATTATTACCTTTTCTTTCCCACGCTTTCTCTGCAGCTTCTAGTAACCACTTAATTTCTCTTAAAATGCCACCTTCAGTGTTACTCTTCAAAATATTTATTCTTCTGCAGAGATGAGAAACTTAGAACCCTCAATTAGACATTTCCCACACAGCTAACCCTTGCATCTTCACACCAATTATCCCTTTCCACTTTAGCTAAGTTTAGACGATTCCAAACTGCTAGCTGAAGGCTCCCTTAGCAGCTTCCACAGCGCAGCCCTTTACGGATGTGTTTCTGTGTAGCCCAGGGGTTAATCCACAAGTGAAAGCTAATAGTTACCAAATTAGTAGAATGCGGCTTGCTGACTTAAACACTTCTCTACTTCTAAGAGATTTGCCTTTCAATTTCTTTCTCTAATGTGGAAAGAGAGAGAAACTACATTAAAAATTCTCCCAAGCCAAGGTCTTTTTTATGTTGTTGTTGTGTTTTTCGAGACAGGGTTTCTATGTATAGCTCTTACTTAAGTCCTGGAACTTGCTGTGTAGACCAGTCTGGCCTTGAACTCACAGAGATCTGCCTGCCTCTGCCTTGCAACTGCTAGGATTAAAGGCGTGCACCACCATGCCAGGCTTAAGACCTTTGTTTTTATTCCGTACATTATGTCACCTTGTATCGTCATGGTGAGGAGAACCCATCTTGAGACTAAAAGGGGACTCTATCTCTGAATACTAATTCTGTAACTTCCCAGTTGTGAAGTCAACACATACTATCCATACTAATGTAAGTGGACGCTTCTTTCCCGCCTTCCAGTTCCCAAATAATTGACATGGAAATTAATATTAATTATAGATGCTCAGCCTTGTTACTAGCTAACTCTTACAACTTACATTAACCCATTTCTGTTAATGTGTGTGCTGCCACATGGCTCAGGGCTTGTTACCTCATCTTATACATGTCCTGCTCACTCTGCATCTGGCTGGTGACTCCTCTGACTCCACCCTTTTTCTTCCCAGTGTCCTAAGTCTCATTTTCCCACCTAACCTTATCCTGTTCAGCTATTGGCCAGTCAGTTTCCTTATTAAACCAATCACAGAGACATATATTTATGCAGTGTAAAGAAATATTCCACACTCTAAGACATGACTAAGAATATTGTATAGACGTATTAGTGTTAAGAAGCCATTACAGACCAGGCAGTGGTTGCGCACGCCTTTAATCCCAGCAACCAGGAGACAGAGGCAGGTGGATCTCTGTGAGTTTGCGGCCAGGCTGGTCTACAGAGCAAGTTCCAGGCCAGCCAGGGCTACGTGGAGAAATCCTGTCTTAAACAAACGAACAAATGAACAAAAAACAAAAAGGAAGATGTCGTTACTGGGGCTAGAGAGATGTCTCAGCAGTTAAAGGCCTTTGCCTGCTCTTATAGAGAAACTGGGCTCCAATCCCATCATGCACATAGCAGCACATAAACACCTGTAACTCTAGTTCCAGGAGGTCTAATACCCTACTCTGGACTCCAGGGCACCAGGCACTCCTGTGACACACATAAACACATTCAGGTAAGACACTTAAACACATAAAATAATTCATTTTGTTTTTCAAGACAGTTTTTCTCTGTATAGTTCTAGCTGTCTTGGAACTCACTTTATAGACTAGGCTAGCCTCGAACTCACAGATCCTCCTACCTCTGCCTCCTGAGTGCTGGGATCAAAGGCATGCGGCCCACCATCCAGCTAAAATATTATTTTTTAAAAAGGAGCCATTACAAGTGTTTGTTAAGAATATAGCAGAGTTGGCTCAGTGTTTGCCTATTATTCGGAAGGTCCTGCCTTTGGTCTCTAGCACTGAATAAACCTGGTGTATAGCACATCTGTAATCCTAGCACTTGAGAGCTGAAGACAGGAGAGCCAGGGATTCAGGGTCATCCATCATCACTTACAGAGCCCAGCCAGAGGTCATGTGATAGCGAATCTCAAGAAGAACGAGATAGAGCCTGCTCCAGAGGGCAACATTGTCAAAGCACAACTACTGACAACCCCGTGGACTTGTTCACTCAAGAAAGACTTTTGGAGCCAGCGACCTAGGCCAGAGTGGGCCTAAGAAGGCAAGCTCCATGGAGCAGATCCAGACCAGGGACATTTGCAGAGGCAGGACTGAGTCAGTGACCTAGGCTAGAGCAGACCTGAGACAGTGAACTCCATAGGAGCAGGAACAGGGAGCAACCACTGAGAAAGTGGGCCAGAGCCAGAGACCGCTGCATGTCTGGGCCTGAATCTGGAACTTTCAAGGGAGTAGACCTGAGCCAGGACCTCTGTGGGTCTGAGCATAAGTCTAGGACCTCTGAGGAAATAGGCCTAAGCCAGGTCCTCTGCGGGTCTGGGCTCACCCAAGTCTGGGTCCTCCGAGGGAGTAGGTCAGAGCCAGAGACCTTTGCAGGACCAACCCCAAGCCAGGGATCTCTGCAGGAGCAGATCCAGACCAGGGACATTTACATAAATAGATCTGAACCAACAACCTAGGTCAGAGCAGACCTGAGATAGCAAACTCCACGTGAGCAGAGCAAAGCCCTGGAGTGCTGAGTGACTTCTAGGAACACAGAGTGACCAACAGAGTAACAAGAACTGTGGCACTGACTGTACCATGAGGAACAACCATCTGAGCCTTGGGTTCACTGGCACCTAGAAGATTAATCACCAGAATCACAGACAGTCCCAACCACACCAATTAGAGGAAAAGATGAGTAGACAAGGTAGGAACACACCCAACACCACAAAGAGCAACACGACACCAGTAAAATCTAGAGACCTTATAATAGCAAGACTTGAACAACCAAATATAGATGAAGCAGAAGAAAATGACTTAAAATATAACTTCAGGAGAATGTTTGAAACTGTTAAAGAGGAAATGAGAAATACCCTCAAAGAAATAGAGGAAAAGGCAAACAAAAAATTGGAAGACATCAGCAAATCCCTTAAAGAAAATCAAGAAAAAACAATCAAAACATATGAAAGAAACTCTTCAAGACTTGAAAACTGAAATAGAGACAATTAAAAAAAACCATGAGCTGAAGGAATTATAGAAACAGAAATCATGAGAAAATGATCAGGAACCACAAACACAAGCATAAACAGCAGAATACAAGAGATGGAAGAGAGAATCTCAAGAGCTGAAGATACAATAGAGGAAATAGACTCATCAGTCAAAGAAGACATTAAATCTAACAAAAGCTTAACCCAAAATATCCAGGAAATATGGGAAACCATGAAAAGACCAAACGTCAGAATAATAGGTATAGAAGAAGGAGTTCAACTCGAAAACACAGAAAATATATTTAACAAAATCATAGAAGAAAACTTTTCCAACCTAAAGAAAGATATGCCTATGAAGATCCAAGAAGCTTACAGAACACTAAATAGACTGGATCAAAAAAAGTCTTCTTGCTGCATAATAATCAAAACACTAAATAAAGGAAGAATATTAAGAGCTGGAAAGGAAAAAGGCCAAGTAACATATAAAGGCAGACCTATCAGAATTACACCCGACTTCTCATTTGAGACAGTGAAATCAAGAAGGTCATGGTCAAATGTTATGCAGACATTAAGAGACCATGGATGCCAGCCCAGACTATTATGCCCAGAAAAATTTTCAATTACCATAGAAGGACAAAATAAAATATTCCATGACAAAACCAGATTTAACCAATACTTAGTCACAAACTAAGCCCTACACAAAATATTAAAAGGAAAACTCCAATCAAGGAAGTTGACTACATCAACAAAAACACAGACAATTGATGGTCATAGCAGCAAATCTCAAAGAAGGAAAAAATACACAAATTAACATCACCAACAATGAAAACTAGATTGACAGGAGATAACAATCACTGGTCATTAATATCCCTTAATATAAATGGACTCAACTCGCCTATAAAAAGGCACAGGCTAACAGATTGAATACAAAAACAGAATCCATCCTTCTTTTCATACAAGGAACACACCTCAACTTCAAAGTTAGACATCACCTCAGAGTAAAGGGTTGGGGAAAAAATTTCAAATCAAATGGACCTAAGAAACAAGCTATCCTAATATCTAACAAAATAGACTTCAAACTAAAATCAGTCAAAAGAGACAAAAAAGGACATTTCATATTAGTCACAAGAAAAATCCATCAAGAGTAAATCTCAATACTGAACATCTATGCTCCAAATACAAAGGCACACTCATATGTAAAAGAAACACTTCTAAAGCTTAAATCATACATTAAATCCCACACAATAATAGTGGGAGACTTCAACACTCCCCTCTCACCACTGGACAATTCAGTCAGGCAAAAAATTAACAGAGAAATAAGGGAACTAACAGATGTTATGACTCAAATGGACTTAACAGACATCTATAGAATATTCCATCCAAACAGAAAAGAATATACCTTCCTCTCAGCACCTCATGGAACCTTCTCAAAAATTGATCACATACTTGATAACAAAACAAACCTCAACAAATACAAAAAAAATGGAATAATCCCATTTTATCTTTTTTAAATCATAAACTTATTGACCCATTAGCTCAGGCTTCTTATTAACTCTTATAACTTATATTAGCCCATTATTCTTGTCCATGCTAGCCACATGGCTCGGTATCTTTTTCAGTGAGGCAGTCATATCTTGCTTACTCTGAGGCTGGGTTACGACTGCAGACTGAGCTTTCTATTCCCAGAATTCCCTTGTCCTTGTTGCCCTTCCTCTAATTCCTGCCTGGTTGTCCTGCCTCTACTTCCTGCCTGGCTATTGGCCAATCAGTGTTTTATTAAAATATGATTGACAGGATACAAACCATTGTCCCACAGCACTTCCTCCCCCTTTTTAAAGCAAGAACTCTGAATCTAATATCCTTTGTTCAGCTTTTCTCCTGACCATTATCCATCACAACTTGTAACCCACATTCTAAACAAAGGAAAATATTTGTAGTCTATTTTTTTAAAATGTGGGCATAGTTTTCCAGGCTACTTCCTGCTGATTGGGGGTGCTGATAATCTTATGGGGACATAAAGAAAATTTAGAATTATGGTCAAGTTGTGACTGGAGTATCCTGTGAGGCTTGATCATCTCAGGCAGCAGTCTTGAATCTGTTCTAGATGTAGAGCTCAGACATCTGGGCCAACCATTCCTATCAGAGATTTCTCAGGGAGTCTTCCTTGATCAAACCTGATTTTTCTTAACCTAGAATGAATCCACAGCCTCTCATTTCCTGTGGAAATAAAAGCAAAACCTCTTCTCCAAAGTAACATACATTTGACTTCAATTTTGAAGTCAAGGTATTTTCAAAATACCTATCTTGGATTAAATCAGCAGCATTTATAAACAAATATCTTTTAGCAGCTGTTGCTCCTTCCTCAGCATTCAGACAATTCAAAGAGAACATAATAACATACAGTATCCAAATTCTCTGTGTTTCCCATCACATTACGTGGCTTTATTTTAAACTCTACTTCTTTTATTTTTAAATTTTGGCTTTTTGAGACAGGGTTTCTCTGTGTGTCTTTGGCTGTCCTAGAATTCACTCTGTAAACCAGGTTGTCCTTGAACTCACAGAGGTCCACCTGCTTCTGCCTCCCAAGTGCCGGGATTAAAGGTGTCTGCCACCACACCTTGAACTCATAGAAATCTGTCTGCCTCTGCCTCTCAAGTGTTGGGATTAAAGGTGTGTGCCACCACACCCAACTACTCTTTTTTCTTTTTTCTTTTAAGGACATTTTTCCTTTTCTTTTATCTCCCAAGTGTACATATATTTTTAAACATACTCTAAACCATTTAGAGGTTTTCATCTGAATCTGTCTTTACTATATATCTCTCATTATCGGACCACATGAGTCTTTAATTTGTTAAGCAATATGGCTAGGATTAAAGCCGTGGCTCTGACGGCTGGATTCAGTCCATTTTTTAGCTTTCTGAGAGTCTAGCATCATGGTAGAAATACTGGCCAGAGCCATGTTTATTGCCACAACTCTATGGCATTTCAAGGTCCCTGCCACTGCCAAGAAGCATGCTGTAGGCTATTCATAAACACCATTTAAGTGTATTGTGGCAGAACCTCTTAAAAGGACTGCAAAGATTTGCAGCTAAAGCTGAGTCAGGAAACCTCTCTTAAATGAGACACATTTGCCTCTAGCAAACAGAGCCCACCTGAGAAAATGTTGCTATCAATAAGCCATCCTTAACTCTAATCTTTTCTGTCTAGAATTACTTCCCAAGCTCTCCCAGGCTTTATGTGGATGAAGTTGTCCACACATTGGGCACCATTCTGCTGACAGAAGTTCCTATCCTGCCAGGTTCCCGCAATCATTAAGTCCCAAAGAAATCACACAGAAGTCTACATTAATCATAAACTGATTGACCCATTAGCTTCAGGCTTCTTACTAATTCTTACACCTTAAGAATAGCCAAAATAAAAAACACTGATGACAACTTATGCTGAAGAGGTTGTGGGGTAAAGGGAACACTCCTGTATTACTGGTGGGAGTGCAAGCTGGTACAACCCCTTTGGATTTCAGTGTGGCGAATTCTCAGAAAAGTAGGAAACAACCTTCCTCAAGACCTAGTAATACCACTTTTGGGTATGTATCCAAAGGATGCTCAATCGTGCCACAAGGACATATGCTCAACTATGTTCATAGCAGCATTATTTGTCATAGCCAGAACCTGGAAACAACCTAAATGCCTCTCAATCAAATACTGGATAAGGAAAATATGGTACATTTACACAATGGAATACTACATAGCTGAAAAAAAAAACATCTTGAAATTTGCAGGCAAATGAATGGAGCTAGAAAACATCATTTTGAGTGAGATAACCCAGTCCCAGAAGGACAAATATCATACATACTTACTCATAAGTGATTTTTAAATATAAAGCAAAGAAGTCCAGCCCACAAATCACAATCCCAGACAACTTAGACAACAATGAAGACCCTAAGAGAGACAAACATGGATCTAATCGACATGGGAAGTAGAAAAAGACAAGATCTCCTGAGTAAATTGGGAGCATAGGGACCTTGGGAGAGGGCTCAAGGGGAGGGGAAAGGCAGGGACGGGAGCAGAGAAAAATGTAGAGCTCAATAAAAATATTAAAAAATGAAAAAAGAAGGAGATTCTATAAAAAAAACTTACGTTTGGCAAAAGAGGGAAAAAAAAGGACAGAGAAAGCAGTTTCCATTCTGTAGTCTACAAATCATTCTGTTTAGTGTAAGCTGGCTTGCATTATCAAGAACAACTAAACATTCTTCGAGCTGGCATCCTAAGAGGGTGGATGGTGTGCTTAACTATGTGAGACCTTGACTTCAGTCTCCAGCATCTAACAACAGAAATTAAATGTGGGATCCTTGCACTAGTTGGGACAGTTGAACCTCAACCCTGTTGGCTGCCGATGGCTCAGTGGTCAAGTGGTCAACAGCTCTTGCTGCTCTTGCAGAAGACCCAAGTTCGGTTCCCAGCACCCATGTGAGGCAGCTCACGACTGCCTGTAACTCTAGCTTCAGGGGATCCACCTCTTTCTTCTGGCTTCTGCAGACACCTGCATGCTTGTGTACATGCACATACACACATCATACATACACACACACATCATACAGACATACATACATACACA
>JABTXL010001975.1:4408884-4426302 GCA_025134845.1 Neodon shergylaensis | reverse complement strand
TTTTTTTTTTTTTGATTATCCGAATAGGCTGAAAAAGGAACAGTGGTGTTGGCAGGACCTGGGCACTACTCATTGTGTTGTGTGCCACCTTGAAGCTCCATTGCCTACACATGTGGTAGTGGCTGCCATTCTGGAAGGCAATTGGTAAACCTCAGCAGCATCTGGGCCATGGCATCTTCCTGGGCACCAAGAACCAAGGCGGTGTTGCTTCCCCACCTTGATTTGAATGAGTGAAATACTCAGGAGCTTATGCAGGGGACCCAGGCAAGAGACTGTCCCCACGGACAGGGAACTGCAAGGTTGCTGCAGGATTCCCTGGCACCCCAGCTCAGTGAAGCCACTCATTGCTGTACATCCTGCGTATTTTCTCATCGCTCATTGCCTCTTGGTACAGAAACAGCACAGGTCCTTAAGTGACTTCATTTCTTTTTTTTTTATTTATTTTTTTTTATTAAAGATTTCTGTCTCTTCCCCACCTCCGCCTCCCCTTTCCCTCCCCCTCCCCCAATCAAGTCCCCCATCCCTCATAAGCCCAAAGAGCAGTCAGGGTTCCCTGCCCTGTGGTAAGTCCAAGGACCACCCACCTCCATCCAGGTCTAGTAAGGTGATCATCCAAACTGCCTAGGCTCCCACAAAGCCAATAGGTGCAGTAGGATCAAAAACCCATTGCCATTGTTCTTGAGGTCTCAGTAGTCCTCATTGTCCACTATGTTCAGCGAGACCGGTTTTATCCCAGGCTTTTTCAGACCCAGGCCAGCTGGCCTTGGTGAGTTCCCAATAAAACATCCCCATTGTCTCATTGTGTGGGTGTACCTCTCGCGGTCCTGAGTTCCTTGCTCGTGCTCTCTCTCCTTCTGCTCCTGATTTGGACCTTGAGATTTCAGTCCGGTGCTCCAATGAGGGTCTCTGTCTCTGACTCTGTCTCCTTTCATCGCCTGATGAAGGTTAATATTCAGGAGGATGCCTATATGTTTTTCTTTGGGTTCTCCAAGTGACTTCATTTCTATTCCTCTACCCCAGACGCAAGGTTAATGAAATCACCAGTAAAAGCACGACATAAGCAAATGAGATTTCTTCTTGGCTCTTTGCTTTCTATAAACCACTACCTAATGTGTAAATATTGCTTCATAGCCCTGCTTATAATGGGAGTTACCAGTGGTAAAGGGTGTGACTTCATGACCACTAACCTCCTTCTCTGCAGGTGAGCAAGTGATCTTTTAGCTTCGACTATTACTAGAGTGCAGGTTACAGGAGGGGAAGGAGAGTGAAATGAATCACGTTCACAGACTTGTTTTTTAAAGCGCTTCACAGTTTACATTTTTCCTGCAAAGGCAAAAGGCAACACTTTGATTTCAGACTCAGAGTCTGAGTCAAGGGGACTGCGGAGACTTGATCTGTTCATCTTGGGGGGGGGGTCTTCCTGTGATGTCACCATCTACTCTCTTCATCTAGAAGGCCACCCCACCTGTACCCACAGAAGATTGCAATCCGGAGAGGATTTCGGGGGGAAGGAAGGGTAGGGAGGGGTTGAACTACAGGCTCCAGACTTCACCCAGGCCTAGAGCCCCAGAAAGAATGATATGACAGGAAATGATGCTGCCTCTCAGAAGATGTTGTGGATGTTGTTGTATTATTACTGTTATTACAGTTTCTTCTCAGATGGAGCCTTCCATCTTGAAGGGAAATTTGTTTAAGACATGGCTGTAAATGGAAAGTAAAACAAGAATATTTAGGGCAGTCTGTTTATAAGGAGGTGAAACGGCAGGATGTTTGTTTCAGGGCAGTGGCTCTAAACCTTCCTAATGCTGTGACCCTAGAAAGTAGATCTTCATGTCGTGGTGACCCCCAGCCACACGATTATTTTATTTTATTTTTTTCAATGTAGAGTATTTCATTTTATTTTATTTTTTTTATTTTTTTTATTAAAGATTTCTGTCTCTTCCCCACCTCCGCCTCCCCTTTCCCTCCCCCTCCCCCAATCCACACGATTATTTTTGTTGCTACCTCATAACTGTAATTTTGCTACTGTTAGGAATTGTAACGTAAATATGTGTGTTTTCTGTGGTAAATATTTGTGGTCTTAGGCAACCCCTGCGAAAGGGTGGTATAACCCCTCCCCAGGGGTCATGACCCACAGGTGAAGCACTACTGCTGTTCTAGGGGGACTTGAAACACTCCATCCTTGCAGAGACGCTGGTTAAGACAGGAAGTAAACAACTCGAAATAGCTTCAGGAAGTGCCTGAATCTGACTAGATTCACTAGGCCCCTCCCTCCCTTCCTGAAAGTTTATAAGCACTAAAGAGACCTGACACTCCCTCTCAGACCTGCCGAGCATCCTGGAAGAAGCAGAGATCAACCAAGTGGCCTGGAAGGAACAGACTAGCCAGAAAGCTGCCAGCTGAATTGCCTAGAAGAGACTGAGACCAACTGAGCTACCAGGAAAGGACCCCCTCCAACCTGTTGTGAGCTGTCACCTCTGCTGGGGAGTCCCGGCTTTGTGAATGCAGCCGTCTGTAAGTCTTTCTGCTCCTGTAAGAACCCTTCACAAATACTGTAAGCAACCCCAATAAGATGCAGTGGTTCACCAAGCTGGGCTTTGGTGGTATCCTTGCTTTGCTCTGTCATAGGCTCCCTGTCTGGGATAAGTAAGAGATTTGTTCATGTCTCCCCGGGAGCAGTCACTCAACAGAGGCAGAGTTTGATTTGAGTACCAGTGGCTTCTTGATCTCCTTTTGTCTCCCTTGGTGCCTGCTAGGGCACACATTGATGGAGCTCATGGGTAGGGCTTTGATGTAGTTATGCTGGAATGCTTAGGGATTTCCCTGGCAGAGTTCTCTTCATGAATAACTTTACAGTCCCGTGCAGTTACTGGAAGTCTGCTTCTCTGATAGCGTAAGAGGGAAAGTGAGAGTATTAACCTTCACCTTTGGCAATTCATTCCTGCTGCACTGAGACCGCTGAAGGCCTGACTGTTTTCCAACTGTTCTGTAGGGAGCGTGCTGTATGTTACCCGAGCACGACCCAACAGTTGTCTAACATTCTGCCCCTGGATTTTGGTAATATTGATGCCATATATGCCACTTGGTAGTTTTTGGAATCATCGTCTTTGCTCTTTTCTGAAAACTAAGGAAACATTCTCAGGCTTCCATTTCCCAACAGCTGTCTGCATCTGCCCCATGGAAAGCCACACCTGCAGTGGTTCAACAGAAATAGGTATTTCATTTTATTTTGATGGACATGGTCTCTGTGAGCGCTGAAACTGTCCCCACTGTACTTGCCCATCTCCGGTCTTTCCCAACTTAACGGTCACTGTTGATAGCTGAAGAATTCAGCAAAATGGTGAATTTTCTTTTTGATGGATTTCCTACTATATTTTATTTCTCACTTAGTGTCAAGTGTTTGATAACAATCATTTCCTTTTAAATGAGAAAACTCTCCTATTTTGACAGCAGGGTGCCTACCCTCACTCCTCTGTTTTGTTGACTTTTTCATTGGCATGGTGGACTCAGGTTGCCTGTCTGGTCCACTGTAGACTTTGCTTTTCTCAGTGAAGTAGGCCACTGAGGATTTGAAGTAGTTCTGAATAGAAGTGGCTAAGAAAAAAAGAGTAGCTCTTAACAGGACAAAGGATGTTGGTGCAGAAAAGAGGATGGAAGATAATAATAAGATAGTCTTGCCCAGGTGGGACTGTAGGAAAAGCACAAAGTCTACTATGCTTTCTCCCATGAAAGATTTAAAGATGACTGGGCAATGCCTTGTAGCACTGGGTCTCTTCTGTAGCCTCAGATGGATATCCATGTGCAGCCCACAGTGACAGAGAGGCCAGGGCCTGCCATGCTCCTTTGTCAGTTCTCTGGTTTGGCTGCGAAACCTCATTCATCCTCTGTGATGACACAGAAATCAGGGTCTGCCTTTGGGGTCTTGGTCTCATAAATAAGAGAATTTTAGAGTAGATTCAATGGAAGCACAAGGACAACTTTTATTAGAGTTCGCAAGAAGCACAATAGGGCAGGCGGGCTGTAGAGCACAACAGAGCAGGCAGGCTGTAGAGCACAGCAGGGCAGGTGGCTGTTGAAGGTAGCTGCTGCCCAGAGGAGAGTGTGGGGGGGGGAGTGGCGCAGCGGGTGGGGGGACAGGATGACACCATATGGAATGACATTGTTGGAGAAGCGGGTGGCACACATGTGGTAGACAAATACCACCTGTCAGGGAGGGAGGGACACTTCAGAGAAAGAATAAGGAAGCCCAAAATGTTGGTGGGAGAGCCTAAAGTGCTACAGAAAGCTTGCATAGAAAAGAGGAGAGACGCAATAGTCACACTTTCCTGAATAATTTAGAAAAGTGGGCAGATTTATAATCCTACCTGGCTGTGGTCCATGACTTCTGCTCTAGAAGCAGGATTCTGGGATAGAAAAGTACAGTTCCTCACAAATTGGCAAATAATTCTTCCTATTCTTTAGCATGTCTTAAACCCTCCTAGGGTTGCTCACTTAGCCAAAGTAACTGAACCAGTCCAACTGGAATGTTAGGTCTCCACCCAGGCCCGACATTTTGTTCTCTTGACTGAGAGTTTTTACTTAGCTGCAAGAGAGGCTGGGAAGCAAGTGAGTGGCAGAGAATGGTGACCAGCAGAGGCTGCGATCTGCCAGAGGACTATTGTTGTTATCAGTGTTTAAAACTAGTAATTTGGTTCATAATCCTTTTTAACTTATAAAACTTGTTAATTCAGCTAATGAAACAAACTATTTTTACATAAAATGTGACTGATTATTGATTCAGTTTTATTCATTGGATTTCCTTCAAACCAAAATATTGGGGGAATTTTGTTTTATTTTTATGTATATGGGTATTTTTGCTTGCATATATGTATGTAATTATGCGCACCATATGCATGCCTGATATTCAGAGACGTCAGAAGAGGGCATGAATCTCCTGAAACTGGAGTTATGGTTTGTAAACCACCATGAGGGTACTGGGAATCGAAGATGGAGCCTTTGCAAGAGCTAAGTCATCTCTCTCCAGTCCCAAATTTCTTCCAAACATTTAAAGTGCATTTAATTTTTAAAGCATTTACATTTTAAACAATTTATTGGGTGGTGGTGGTGCATACTTTTAATCCCAGCACTTGGGAAGCAGTGGTAGGTGGACCTCTGTGAGTTTGAGGCCATCCTGGTCTACAGAGCAAGTTCAGATACAGCCAGAACTGTTACATAGAGAAACCCTGTCTCAAAACAAAAACAAAACAAAAAACACACATTTAGTTTACATTTGAGTGTGCGTGTGTGCGCGCACACACGCACACGCACATGCTGGGACAGGTGTGCCACAGTGCACAGATCAGGGGACATCTTTCAGAGTTAGTTCTCTCCTTCTGGTCACTGGGTTGGGGGTGGAGCTCAGTCTGTCAGTCTTACCTTTCCCTGACAAGCCTTGAGATAGGCATCTTGAGATCCTGCCCTTGTTAAAGCATTCAGTGCCTCTGAAAGGCACACTTAGCCATCCTGACAGAAGCAAATGCCTGGAACAAACCCGTTAAATTCTTGAGTACAGTGGTCAGATGTAGGTAGACACGACAAGAGTCATAACAAATTTCAGCTGCGTCAGCTTACCACAGACAGACCATCATGACGTGTGTGTGTGTGTGTGTGTGTGTGTGAGAGAGAGAGAGATGTATGTGCATACAGATGTGTGTGCCTGTGCATGGGGAGGCTGAAGCAGTACGCCAGGTGTCTTTATCACTTCCCGCCTAGAGAAAGTGTCTCTCACTGAACCTGGTTTTGCTTTTGTTTTTCTTCCTGTTGTTGTTTGTTTGTTTAGACGTCCCAGCTGCTGACTCTTAGGCTGTGCCTGTCTCTCCCCATATACTGGCATTCCAGGCATGCATGGGCTTGTCCAACATTTTATGTAGGTGCTGGGGATTCACAGCAGAGCAGGTGTTTTTTACTAAGGAGCCATTTCCCCAGCCCCATGGTGGGTTCTCTCGATATAGTTAAACCTTAAATGGTAATCACACAGGATTACCATTTAGCACTAAAGCAATGCATACATGCTGTGGGTTCCATCTTGAAGTCGGCTGTCCTCTTTATGTGCCAAGGGATAGTTTTCCTACTGCAGGAGCAGACTGTAGCTCTGCTCTTGGCAGCTAGAGTCTTTGGCCTTCTGCTGAGCACATTTTTCTGGGCATTCAAAACCTATAGCACCGGATTAGATCTAACTGCTCCGTTGCCTCACGGAGCTCTGTCTCCTATTTTTCCTCTTGGAGTTTTAGCCCCACTATACAGTTTCACGGGTGACATGGCATTGCAGCCCTCATTCCTCTCATGCCTCGGCCAGGTGCTGCCGTCATTCTGATGACATGAGTGGAACAGAGGGAAGTGCCCTGGCACTGGGGGATGCTGAGCCAGAGCCTGGGCAGAAGGAGAGTGTGGTTTCAGGGTGTGTAGTAAGGGCAGAAGCAATGTAATGCTTTTATTCCGAGTGCTGGTGCATTGCTCACCCATTTTAATCACTAAATTATTGTTTTTGCACTTGCATTACTGCCTCATGGCTTTAAGTATGAAGCCTCTTTAATGTGTGTACAACTCACAGCCAGGTGTTTCTCTTACAGCTTCATTCGGATGGGAAAAGAATGGGAACACCAGGATGTTCTTCTGAGAGTTAGTTTTAATTGTACACTTTGAAATGATTGTTAGTACCGATAGCCGAGGTGAAGCAACTGTTTCCCGCGATTGTGGCAATAAACACTGGAGGTACAGTTCAGACTCTCCAGCGAATGTTGTTTAAGTTGGAAGGAAAAGGAAAGAATAAATAAATCAAAATGTAAATAATGAATTGGAAGAGAAAGGAGCTGAAGTAAAGGCAGCACCCAGTGCGGGAGCGTAAGGCACAGCGGAGCAGAGAAATGGCTCTTTCAGTGTGGAGGGGGCTGGAGTGGTGTGCACCTGGTGGGTTTTCTTAGTCATGAGGGCCGTAGTGGATTAAGGGGCTATTCCTGTGTAAGATTCAGTGACCAGTTTGTCTCTTGTGGTACCTTGGCATTATCTTTTACCTAGTGGGTCTTTCCCCTGGTGATCAAGGCTAGAGACAGATTGCATACATTGTTGATGGGGAGAAGAGAGAAATTCAGAGTAACAGGCTACAGACCCCATGGTGTGAGGATATAAGAACCTGTCGTCTCTTGTACCCACGAGAGTTTCTGTTCTATTAACTGTTTGTAGCTTTACACTCGTTTATTTGCTGAGCAAATTCAAGACCTTGAACAAAAAATAGTGAAACAAAATGTTGTGGGTGCAGATCAGAGTCGGGAGGCACTTGCTAAAGTTTCACATTCTTGTGTTCAAAACAATGAACTGGTCAGGGTCCCATGAGTAGTGATAGGAGTGGAGGAAGCTTATTAAGAAAGAATGAAAGGGACTCCCAAGCATGCAAGTCTGCTAGTGGACTAAGAAAGACAGACAGACAGACAGGAAGTCCAGTGGGTACCTGCTTGTGTCCAGAACCTTCTGCCCTGGAAAGACATTTGCCTCAGGTACACTTGGTTAATAACAGAAGTCAGATCAACTGTTACTAAACAGAAAGGCTGGGACTGGGAGAGGCTGTGAGCCTTGGGACCCTTCCTAGGTCTGTTTATCTCGAACCCGCCCTTCCACGTTTGTATATGGCCGGCTGTTTGTTGTGTGTGGGCCAGACAGGGAAGGGCTTCCTGTCTTTTTCTGCCAGTTGGCTTCTTTCATTTGTTAATCTTGATGTTCCTCTCTACCCAGTCTCTATGCTCCTTCCTGCCACAAGTCTACCCTGACAGCTGTGCTCCTATAACCCCTTTGTGGGGAGCAGAAGGGTCAGTCCGTGTTATATAACTTCTTCCATGCTGTTGAGTGCCACGGTTCCTGCCTTAGGAGGACCACAAAACTCTCTTGCTACTTTCTCTATTGGCTGGAGGGGCTTTTTATTTCCTATAGTAGGCACTGGCTGGATTCCTGGCATCATAAGGAGTGTAACTTGAAATTGTCACTTATCCTGGAAGACACACACACAAATACAAGGGAGGCCTGTAAATTAGATTCCCAGGACTCGTGCAGTGGACAAAGAGAACTTACTCCCATAGGTTGTCTTGTGATTTCCACATGCCACAAGCAATGCCATGGCACACACAGCCATCCCCAGCCAATACAAATAAATAAATATGAAAAATGTTTTTTAAATAGAAGATCTAAACAAGAGGTAGTAACTAGTGCCCCTCTCCTCCCCCCAAAATAGAGCAAGAGCCAGGAAGGTCATGACCAAGCTTGTCCCAAGGAGCTCTCCTTGTGTGACTTGTCTCAGGAGTATGATCCCTTGGACTGTTAGAAAACAGACAAACAGACTGGCGACTCTATTGAAAATATAGCAAAACTCACAAGAGATTTTTAAAAGGAACCCAATAATGGAAAAGATTAAGAGGATAAAGTATGGTTTAAGATAGGGTATGGTTGTCACCACTGACAGATGTGCAGACATAATTTTAAATTATACTTGGTGGCTATGAGTATCCTGCCTGGTGTGTCTGTAGTCTAAACTCAGGGTCAATGGGGAAGCCTGTCAGGCCCAAGTCATCTTCTCCTTGTTTTCGTTTTTAGGATTTTTTAGATTTTTTTATTTTATGTGTATAAGTATCTTGCCTGCATGTGCGTATACCTGCCTAGTGCCAGGAAATCAGGAGAGAGAACAGGATCCCCCCAGAACTGGAGTTATGGATGGTTGTGAACTGCCACCATGTCGACTCTGGGAATTGAACCCTGGTTCTCTGGAAGAGCAGCCAGTGTTCTTAACTGCTGAGCCATCTCTCCAGGCCCTCACAGCCCTGTGTAAAGTCCTGTCTGGAACCATCTGTTTGTTCTGTTGCTACCAGTCACTTTAGTCCTTGACTGCACTATCCTCCTGGGTATTTAAGACCATGCAGGTGACCAAAACCAACCATTTTCTTTTCTACAGTTGAAGTCAGTTGAGTCTCCTTAGTGTTACTCCAAGGGATGTAGGAGGAGCCCCTTGACTCCTTCGTTTCCCTCCACCAGTGTGGCAACAACTGAGATGGATCGTGTCTACTGGCCATGCAGCTTCCTTCAGAAGCACTGGGGACATTTCTTTCTGGATTGACTGTCCTCTGTGTAGAATGTACATTGATTAGAAGCAAGCCTATGGATGTCTGTTGCCTTTTTGATCAAAAGGTCATGTGTGTACAAGGCCTTAGAGGTATAGGACACTTTCAGGGTCCCCTGAAACCAAGACTTAGAGAAAGGCCAAAATGGCTTCCTTGGCAGTCCTTCTATTCCCACTGTGTTAAACTGCCAAGTCTGATTATTGAACATCCGGAAGGCTGGTTACGGCAGTACCAAAGAACATATTGTGGCTGAAAATTCAGCTGTTGCATAATACTTAAAGCTTGGCAGAGACAGGTTTTTAAAATAAATCTCGAGTCTGTTAAGATCCAGTTTCTCAACTAGAAACTCAGTAGAATCTATAAGCAGCGTCCTTTTCAAAAGACATATTTTTTTGTTTTTGTTTCTGTGTATATGTGTTCATCTGTGTATATGTGTATGTAGGTGCATGAGGAAGCCAAAAGAGGGTGTCTGATCCCTTCAAGCTGGAGTTACAGACAGGTGCTGCCCAACATGAGTCCTGGGAACTGAACTCAGGTCTTCTGAAAGAACAGCAAGTGTTCTTGTTTTTGTTTTTCGTTTTTGTTGTTTTTTAGAGACAGGGTTTCTCTGTAGCTTTGGAACTTGTCCTGGAACTAGCTCTTGTAGACCAGGTAGGCCTTGAACTCACAGAGATCCGCCCACCTCTGCCTCCCGGAGTGCTGGATTAAAGGTGTGTGCCACCACCGCCCAGCCAGCAAGTGTTCATGACCACTGAGCTATCTCTCCTGGCCCTGTAAACAATATTTGGATGAAATATAAAATCATTATACTTTAAGAAAGTTTTTGCAAACCTATACTATTAAGTTTTAACTTTTTGTGACATTAACTTTTTGGCTTTGTCTTAATCTCTCTATTTTTATTTTGTAACGACCTTTACCTTAGTATAAAATCTCTATACAAATCTATTTACATCTATGGTATTTCTTTTTTTTCCTTCTAACATTTTCTATTAGAAATATATTTTTGTATATAGTATT
This sequence comes from Neodon shergylaensis, assembly GCA_025134845.1. Classification (NCBI taxonomy): domain Eukaryota; kingdom Metazoa; phylum Chordata; class Mammalia; order Rodentia; family Cricetidae; genus Neodon; species Neodon shergylaensis. Next base: position 4,416,148 of record JABTXL010001975.1, on the reverse strand, counting down.
TTTTAATTTTTTTTTTCTTAAACAGGGTTTCTCTGTATAATAGTGCTGGCTGTCCTGGAACTTGCTCTGTAGATCAGGTTGGTCTCGAACTCACGGAGATCACCTGCCTCTGCCTTTTGAGTGCTGGAATTAAAAGCATGCGCCACTACCACCTGACATATATAACTTTTTCTATTTCCTTTATTTATTGATGGTTCCTTTTGGTCTGCAGAATGACACATTTGAGTCTTAATAAAGCAACAGTCTTTGAGTGATGACACAAGAAACCACATCTTAAATATAGGCCCAACATGCCAACAATTCAAAAGACAATGTTGTTATCAACAAATTTTAAAATAATTAAACATTTAAAGATTTAGGTCTTTAGGCAAGTATTTAGCATCAACTTTTCACTTGAATTTGCTTTTCATTTGATCTCACAAGGCATCCAAATCAGGATAGTTTTCTTGCATCTTTATCCTCACTTTACATCTCTCCTTTTCTTTGAACTATGTGCTTACCATTATAGGGAACATATCAGTGCTTGCCTACCATTGTGGGGGGCATATCAGAGCTCGCTTACCATTAGAGGGGGCATATCAGTGCTCGCTTACCATTGTGGGGAGCATATCAATGCTTACTTACCATTGTAGGGAATGTATCAATTACTCCAAGAAAGTTGAAGCTACGGACATCGGTGAGTGTCCAAATTTTTACACTATTTTGTTTTATGAGATAGGGTTTCTCTGTGTAGCCCTGGCTGCCCTAAAACTTGCTCTGTAGACCAGGCTGGCCTTCAACTCAGAGATCTGCCTGTCTCTGCCTCTTAAGTCCTGGGATCAAAGCCTTGCACCACCGCTGCCTGGCTTCCTTCACAGTATGAACTGAAAAGAGTTTGGACTAACTGAACAGTTTTAGTTCATGTGGCTACAAGTCACTGTGGCACCAGGAAAACACTATAAAAACACAAACACATTGGCAGCATACAGTTTGAGAATATATAAGATAGAAGAATAGATTATTTTCAATTATCAGAGGTTTTTAATAACTTTTATCAGTTTTTTGTTTGTTTGTTTTTGCCAGTTGTGTTTGGTTCTATCCTAGGTGTCTGTGCTATCCAGCGTCTGGGTCCTTGCCATCCAGCCTGTGTCAGAGTGGGTTCCCTCTTTTGGCATGGGTCTCAACCCGGACCTGTCACTGGTTGACCACTCTCAAACTTTTATCAGTTTTAAGTTAAGATGTTGATCAGATCATTTTCCCCATCACACTAAACACTCCTTGTAGTGCGAATTCTCATTTTTCTTAACAATAAAAACCTGGAGGCAGATATCGGGGTAACTGCTGAAAGATTAGAGAAGCAGAGGAACACGCCACTAGAGAGACTTCTTACCTCTATGGAATCCTCATACAGAGGGGCTAAGCTCCTGTCTCCTTCTGCCTTATATTCCTCTCTCTGCCTAATCAGATCCCTTCCTGTCTCCACCTCCCTTGTGCTGGGAATAAAGGCGCAGGATCCCAAGTGCTGGGATCGAAAGTGTGAGCTCTGTTTCTCTTGTAGACTGGTTAAATCTTCGGTTGCCCAGTGTGACCCTGAACTCCTGATCTTCCTGCTTCCACTTCTCAAATGCTGGTGACAAAGGTGTGTGCCTGGACTCTGTGGTTAACTAGTGGCTAACTCTGCCCTCTGCTCTTCAGGCAAGCTTTATCTGTTAGAGCACAAATAAACTATCACCGCAAGTCCTCTATTCAAAATCTATCCTTTCTAAGTTATGACATCTAATATGAATGAAGTAGAAGACTTGCGATTTGGATGATACAGAGCTTGATCTGGGATGGGTAAGACTTTAAACAGGCTGAACTGAACATGCACCAGCAGCTTGGGTCATAAATCATTTTTTTAAAGTCTAAATTGGACAAGTTAAGAACCTTGTAAAACCTGATTTTTGAAGGTGGAGCGCTCAGGTAGAATGATTGGGCAATAGTTTCTGTATCTTTTTTTTTTCCTTTTTTTTTTTTTTTTTCGAGACAGAGTTTCTCTGTGTAGAGATCCGCCTGCCTCTGCCTCTCAAGTGCTGGGATTAAAGGCTCTAGTTTCTGTACCTTAATGGTGCAACTGTAAATTAAGATCAATCAGGTTGTATTGCCTGCAATTTTTAACTGTGAAAGGCAGTTTAACAAAGATCCTTGAGAAACTTAGAGATCTGTCATTTTACCTGTATCACAGCCCTAATAAAAATTTTATATAATTGGAACCAAATTGAAGACCTGGATATTAATCCACACACCTTCAAACACCTGATTTTTGACAAAGAAGCAAAAATTTAAAATGGAAAAAAGAAAGCATGTTTAACAAATGGTACTGGCATAACTTGATATCAACATGTAGAGAAATGAAAATAAATCCATATCTATTGCCATGCACAAAACTCAAGTCCAAATGGACCAAAGACCTCAACATAAAGCCAGCTACACTGCACCTCATAGAAGAGAAAGTGGGAAGTACATTGAATGCATTGGCACAGGAGACCACTTCCTAAATATAACCCCAGCAGCATAGACACTGACAGAAACAATTAATAAATGGGACCTCCTGAAACTGAAAAGCTTCTGTAAAGCAAAGGACATGGTAAACAAAACAAAACGACAGCCTACAGAATGGGGAAAGATCTTCACTAACCCCACATCAGACAGAGGTCTGATCTCCAAAATATACAAAGAACTCAAGAAATTGGTCATCAAAAGAACAAATAATCCAATAAAAAAATGGAGTACAGACCTAAACATAGAACTCTCAATGGAGGAATCTAAAATGGCTGAAAGTCACTTAAGAACATGTTCAACATCCTTAGTCATCAGAGAAATGCAAATCAAAACACCTGTAAGAATGGCCAAGATAAAAAACACTGATGACAACTTATGCTGGAGAGGTTGTGGGGTAAAGGGAACACTCCTATATTGCTGGTGGGAATGCAAGCTGGTACAACCCCTTTGGATGTCAGTGTGGTGATTTCTCAGAAAATTAGGAAACAACCTTCCTCAAGACCCAGCAATACCACTTTTGGGTATGTATCCAAAGGATGCTCAATCGTGCCACAAGGACATGTTCATAGCAACTTTGTTTGTCATAGCCAGAACCTGGAAACAACCTAAATGCCCCTCGACTGAAGGATGGATAAGGAAAATGTGGTACATTTACACAGTGGAGTACTACACAGCAGAAAAAAATAACAACAGCTTGAATTTTTCAGGCAAATGGATGGATCTAGAAAACATTATTTTGAGTGAGGTAACCTAGATACAGAAAGACAATTAAATTATCACATGCACTCACTCATAGGTTGTTTTTAAACATAAAGCAAAGAAAACCAACCCACAAATCACAATTCCAGAGAACCTAGACAACAATGAGGACCCTAAGAGAGACATACATAGATCTAATCTACATGGGAAGTAGAAAAAGACAAGATCTCCTGAGTAAATTGGGAGCATGGAGACCATGGAAGAGGGTTGAAGGGGAGGGGAGAGGCAGGGAGGGGAGCAGAGAAAAATGGAGAACTCATTAAAAATCAATAAAAAAAAAAGCTTATACAATACATATTAGGAATTTTTCCCAAGAAAGAAATTCATTGCAGTTTGCCTAATGAAATTATTTTACTATACATTAGTCAGTGTTTAAGTTAACACAAAGCATTTTTATTTACTATTATTGTTCTGTTACCTATGGATAGTGTAAAATTGAAGTGAAATTTTGATTAATTTTAGAACTTATCTTGAAAAGGAATTGTTATCAAAATCTGTGTGTCTGGTATTAAGTTTCATATTCTCTTTTTGTTTGTTTGTTTGTTGTTTTGTTTTTTGAGACAGAGTTTCTCCATGTAGCTCTAGACCATGAAAGTTGATTTGTAGACCAGGGTTGCCAGCGTAGAACTCAGAGAGATCCAGAGAACTCACAGCCTCCGAGTGCTGGGATTAAAGCTGTGCACCACCATTGCCTGGCTAAATTTCCTACTCAAGTCTCATCAATGCTGTTTTATATAAACAAGTAATATCTTGAGGTTTTATAAAACATTAATATATTAAATATAGCATTATTATGTGATTTAAGAAATTCAGGATCCTGATGGTGACACACACCTTTAATCCCAGGACTTGGGAGGCAGAGGCAGGAGGATCTCTGTGTGAGGCCAACCTGATCTACAGAGTGAGTTCCAGAACAGCCAGGAGAGAACCTGTTTCAAAAACAGAAACAACAGAAAAGAAAAGAGTACCTTGTTCATAAGGCCTTACGGGCTGTTTAATAGATACGCCAAACACTTGCACTTGCATGTACACATGCATTTTAAGTAGGCATATGCATAAATAAAATAAAATAATTTCAGTGTACAGTGAAAATGAAAGGATGAAGTGGCCATAAGTTTTGTTATTCAGTTTTTTTTTTTTTTTTAGGGAATTCTAGAGCAGGCTGAGTTTCCCCCATGCTGTCTTAACACAGAAAGACATACCAACAATTACATGGAAGCGTGAACACATGACACAATTACATCAAGTTAAAAATTGCATCTCTATCTTTGGAGGGAATGAAATTAATTCTTGGGGATCTGGAAGGCATTCAGATGCCTTTGCATTCTGTGTGACAATCTGTCTCACAAGGTACCTTCAGTCCTGTGAGTTGGTCGTATCAGGCATAGGTCCCTTCTTCCAGATCTCGGCTGAGCATCAAGAAGCAGTGTCAACAGCTGAATCTATGGAGCCTGTACCTCCTGTATTACTTATAGCTCTTGGTGCTGTTTCAACTAGTTATTGAAACATGGTTATTTCAGCTAGTGAATCTCCGGAATCGTTTTTGGGTAATAAAACTATAATGAGCAGAAACCTCAAATAAGAAGAAACCTTTATCTATTTGCGAGGATGGCAGGACTGTAGGATCGTGGGGACAGAGCATTTAGGATTTTGAAAGTCTCCAAAAGGCAAGAGAAAACCAAAATAGGAGATAGGCTTAGTGTGGTCCATTAGGTATCTATGATATTCGGGATGGGGGCTTCTGTTTAATTAAACACAGTTGTTATCTATCTGAAATGGCTGTCCTGCGATCTTCCCATATGAGTTCACAAGCTGAAGTTAATGTCTGGGAGTTATTGGTGAACTGGGATGGATCCTCAGAGACCCTTCCCAGCTTCTCCTTGCGTTGTTAATAGTCCATGGTTATGGATATGGACTCTGATTATCCTCACGGGTCCAGACACTTCCCTTAAATGTTGCTGGCATAGGAGCAGATGGCTGGGAGGAGACTCCGCTCTGTGTGCTGCACAAGCTGGATTCCACCCTTCTCCTCTTTCCCCCTCCCCCTACCCCCATTGTATAGCCTCTTATCCTGGTGCACTCATGAAGGCCTGCACAGTAGGCCTGTGGGGCTATTTCCTTTGGTTCCTACCATCGTGGTTATCTTGTTGTTGCTGTGGTGACGTACACCAGCAAGAGCAGGGAGAAGCAGTCCCTCCTGGAAGTAGGAAGGCATGTGGCAGGACAGGAGGCTGGCTGGTCACACTGCATCTCACTTAGGGAACAGAGTAAATATCACTTTTTTAAATTTTAATTCTCAGAATCAACTTTTTTCCCCAACTGTCGAGCCCAAGGGTCTGTGGTGTGGAGAGAAGCATCATTCTTTTCCACCTCTAGTCCTGAAGGAAAGCGGATGATTTAGAGTTTAGCATTGGTCCACCCTGGGTGTCCCTGGGGCGATCTGACTGTAGCCACTGGAGAATCAGAAACACTGGTATAAAGCCGCAGCTTAGCCTCTAAATAGCAGAGTTTCTAACATTCATTTATTCTTAGTCTGTCTCTGTCTCTGTCTCTCTGTCTCTCTCTGCCTGTCAAGTCCCACGTACTGAGACGCTACTGGAATAAAGTCACAGCCCTTTGAAGCTCTGTAAGAATGATGAATGCTGGGCGCTCCAGCAGGAGGACTGCTAGGCTGAGCCAGGAGGCTAAATTGGATGACTGAGTCTGATTTTTGTTTTACATCTCTGCTTAGGGTCCAAGTACAAATGGGCAGGGATTTCTCCTTTTGGATCTCATGCTGGAGGAATGCCCTGTTATCTGGGGACGGTCTTCGCATTCTCGGAGGTAGTACTGCCTCCGGTGATGACTAGAAGGCCTGAGGGCAGAGAGTGTGGTGGAGCAAGAGTCAGTCAGAGTGAGGGCAGAGTTACCTTAGAGTCATCTGGCGACGTAGTTTGGGAAGCCAGCAGAGACGAGGGATCTGTGGGTACCAGATGTTGCATCTGTAGTCTTCCACTGGAGCTGGCAGGCTTCTGGGATGGGAAAGGAGGAAATGAAGAAAAAGAGGGTTGGGATTATGCTAACAAGTAACCCGTACCAATTACCCATTTGGTTGGCAGGCAGCTCTGTTTACTTCCAGAGTACATCCCCTTGTTGGCATTTAGGTTTCTCCCAGACTCAGTGCCTAGTGGCTGTAGATCTGCAAGGGACGCTTAGTGTGGACTCTCCTGTATAACCACCTCCCAGTTTTAAGTGTGGGTGTGACAGCCGCCACCCAGTGCTTACTTTTTTGCCCAGGTTTACATCCCCTGTAGGATGGGAGGACATCCAGGCATATCCCTGGCCTTCCAGGTGAGGGGCACAATAAGCCTAGAAAAAGAGAGATGTGGGAGCCAATTCTCCCAGCCTCTCAGCCTCCTGTGGGAGCCTGCCCTTCGTTTCCAGCTGCCCGAGGAAGGAGGGGAGAGTGGTAATGGGTGTCCTTGTTAAGGAGGAGCGGCATTGGCAGTCAGGACTTTGTGATTCTCTCCAGGCTGGCTCATCAACTGTTAGAGGTACAATCAGAGTTCCAGCAGGATGCCCACTAAAATGTCCAGGTTCTTGTGTCCCCAGACAATGAGTAGGACCAGGGACACATGAATCGTGACAGGAATAGAAGCAGTTCACTAAGAAACAAACAGAAAAAAGACACAACTGAGGATGGAAGGAGGCCGGTGAGCTGGGAGAGAGACACTCGGAAAGCGCGCATTGGTGTGCAGGGACCCTCTCTAAGGCGCATGCTCAAAAGCACTTGCCATAAGGAACACGACACTGTGTAGATGGTTCACTTCTCCCTCCTTTGCCAATCAATTGTCCATCGTGGCCATTTTCCTTACATGCTCTGCTTGTTGCCAATAACACAGTTGTGAAGTGCTTCCGGGCATTTCCTGCCAACTGACTTTAACCTATTAATATTGAGATCTCTCTCTCTCTCTCTCTCTCTCTCTCTCTCTCTCTCTCTCTCTCT
>JABTXL010001975.1:4342324-4408874 GCA_025134845.1 Neodon shergylaensis | reverse complement strand
TCTCTCTCTCTCTCTCTCTCTCTCTCTCTCTCTCTCTCTCTCTCTCTTTCTCTTTATCACTCACACACACACACACATAGTTCTGGCTGTCCTGGAATTCTCTATGTAGACCAGGCTGGCTTCCCACTCGCAGAGATCTGTCTGTCTCTGCCTCCCGAATGTTGGGATTAAAGGTATGTGCCACCATGCCCAACTTGATGTGCCTTGGTAGAGAGGTGAGGTGGCACATGGGCTGTAACCCTAGCACGTGAGTGGTGGATGCAGGAGGATTGGGAGTTCAACAACCCTCCCAGCTACACAGTGTGTTCACGGCCAGACATATATGAACGTGTCTCAAAACAGAGAAATGACAGCAACAAAAATGAATTTAAATGAGAAATAATGCATTAGTATAGTAGGCGATGGATATATATATATATGGGTATACATAAGACTGCATTTCTTATTGAATACATTATTTAGTATCTTGGGTTTTTCATTAACAAATGGTTTAGCATAAACAATATAATAGCTCTAAAGCATTATTGCAGTCCTTCTACACATCCCTGAAAAGTTCTGATCATTCACTTGTGGACTCTTTAGTGTGCTTTTAGATTGTTCCCAAGCTTTTCAGCGGGGACAAGCATCTGACTGCAGAGAGTATTTATCACGTGGTTGTTTTCTCAGCTCCATCCCGCAGGTAGAATTTTGCAGGGCCGTGGATCCCAGACTGTCACATCAGCTTCCTGGATGTTTGTCCCCGCTTACCAGGCTACTAACCATGTTACCCACATGCTGTAGCTCTGTTCACTAGAAAGCAACCAGACTCTACTTATCATTTCTACTACAAATACTTTCCCAGTTTTACATTTGCTTAAAATATATTTTTGTGGGGGGAGTGGGTGGCCTCAAACCCACCGTGTAGCTAAAGATGGCCTGGTGCTTGTGATCCTCCTGCCTTCACATCCTGAGGCGTGGATCTCAGGCTTGTTGTACCACACTGGTCTGTGTGATGCCAAGGACCCAGCCAGAGCTGTGAACCTGCTAGGCAAGCACTCTACCAACTCAGTAGGGCCTATAATTTTACTTTTATAATCAGAATAAAAACAGAGCTGAAAGTTATGTAAATGTAGGGTTTATTATTCTGTTCCTTTCATGTTTTTCTATTATTGCCTGGCTAAGAGGTTTCTTTTCTAGAAGTATTTTAAATAGCCCATATTTTTCTGCCTTGACAAAACATTTCTGTGAAAATTTTAGAACCATACGTGGTTGATTTTAGTATATGGACCTGGGTGACGGGCCCCGCATTTGTTTTTAAAATTTGAATTGCTGCCTCGTTGGTGTCCCCTTTCCGTTTGGTCATTTTGATTGACTTTTGATACCTTCTTTGTTGTGGATAGGTGCTGTTTCTGGGTCATGTATTCTGGCCACTTCCCTGCCTGCCAGTCTTTATGCTGGTACCTGGTGCTTTCGTGTATGGCGTCTATATTCCTTTGCCACATGTGGAAATTTCACAGTGAATTTACAAATGATTTTTGGAAAAACTGCCCATTTGAAATATTTTAGTCATGTTATCCACACATGGCAGGATGTGTGCATTGACTTCATTATTTTTCACAAAAGTTTGCAGTTTTGGTTAATTGGGCTGAATACATGGTTATGGTTAGTCTTATTTTAGACTTTATGTTTTGGTCTAGTTCTGTTTTTCAGGAGTGGGGCAGAAGCTTATTTCCTGATTAGGTCTTTCTTTCTTTCTTTCTTTCTTTCTTTCTTTCTTTCTTTCTTTTTTTTTTTTTTTTGAGACAGGGTCTCTCTCTATTTAATCTTAGCTGTTTGAGAACTCATTGTGTAGACCAGGCTGGCCTTGTACTCACAGAGATCCACCTGTCTCTGCCTCCCAAGTGCTGGGATTAAAGGTATGACCATCATGCCCAGGGGTAATTAGTATTTTGTTGTAGGTATCTTGATTTCACCTACTTCTGTTTGTCTGAGAGATGGAACCTCACTGTAATGCACACTGGCCTCAATATCTCGATGATCCTCCTGCCTCAGTCTTCAAAGTCTAAGATTATAGGCATATACTACCATGCCTGGTTTACCCAGTCATAAATTATATATCGGATGTCTTCCTGTTCCTACTTATAGACTAAATCATCTAAAAAATACTTTAATATTTTCCTTTTTAATTCTTACATTGTATTCTCTTGTCTTCTGCCTTTTAATAGCAGACTAAGCTGTTTGAAAAGAATTTAACTCTTATATTTAAAGGCATTATTACCTATGAAATCTAAGCTAGCCCTTAACTGACCATCCTGGAATCACAAGTATGTCACATGGCCTAAAAATAAAAAAAATTTTTTAGACAGGGTCTCATGTAACCCAGGCTAAGCCTTGAACTTGCCAAGTAGTAAGGAATGGCCTTGACTTTCTTTCCATTCCCTCCTGCTCTGTCTCCCTAGGACTAGGATTACAGGTGTGGACCATCACAAGCAGCTTTGTTGTATTGTTTAAAAAGATTTTATTCTTTAGTCATGGGCGGGGAGGGGGGGGCACCCACAGAGGGTGGAGAAAGGTGTCAGAGCCCCTGGAGCTGGAGATATGGTTGTGAGCTGCCTGACATGAGTTCTGTAAACTCAACTCAGAACCCTGCCAGCTTGCTGTATGCTCTTAAAGCTGAGTCATTTCTCCAGCCCCTACAAACAGTTGTATGTGATGTGGGGATGCTGGGGGAGGGGCAATTAGGAGGGTGTAGGAGCTGGGCAGGTGGAGCCAAGGGCTTTGTGTGTGCTAGGCAAGCCCTCGCCGACTGAACTATCATGTCTCCAGCCATTGAAGTAATTTTTTTCTTATTATGTTTACTTCATTGTGTCTGCATGTGTGTGCACTTGCATGTGTGTGTGTGTGTGTGTGTGTGTTTGAGATCGAGATAGGGAGGGAGGGAGAGAAAGAGAGAGAGAGAGAGAGAGAGAGAGAGAGAGATGTGCAGTGGTCAGAGGACAACTTTTAGGGTGATTCTTCCACTATGTGGGTCCTGGGGATCAAGGCTTGGCAGCAAGCACCTTTATCCACTGAGTCATCTCAGCAGCCCTAATATAATTTTTTTAATGATAAAATAACAATCTACTGGCCAGGGGTGATTGACGGAGTGGTGGCTTTGAAAGAAAATACCATGTATGCCGTGAGTGTGGCATTGTACGCAGCACGCCCTGGAATGACATGGCTCCTATGTTGCTGGTGTTGATGTGTATGTAGCACAAGCAGTGTTTTAGATTGGCATGCGAGCCAACCCTCTTCTGTTGGCACCGAGAGCAGGCGCAGCCTGTGTTACAGATGATGAAGCTGTCTGCTGTAACTTTCCCCTTGCTGTTAGGTTTGGAAACCTGTGGACTTTCACCCTATCCCTGGCTTCCCATGCCTCCATCTCCTCTTCTGAGCCCCGAGCCGTAGGCTCAGCCCATAGTGTTTCTCGGTACCGCAGGTGGGTCCACATGATGCCGTTTTTATTAGTCCAAGGCAAAATGAACTTAGGGGAAAGTAAGACACCCTGTACTTCACAGTCTGAGTTTGATATGTGACAAGGACTTCTCTTTTTTGAATGGGGGTCCTTCTTCATTCTTCTAAAGTGCTTTTTTCATTCAGATGTTTTTAGACAGCAACATAAGAGACTGACCACTCTAGTTCACCTCCACCTCCTGTTCTCCACGTCCTTTAACGTACTGATGCAAAGCAGACGAGACCAGGTGGATGCTCGCTAGTCTTTATTTGTTTCTTAAAGCTTACAAACACAGGACAGTCGTGTGCTGACGCCCTGGCTCCTGGTATGGTTTCTAGCTATGCAAGTGGAGTGAGCCATTGCTCATGACTGGCCCAAGAGAGAACAGGAAGTCTGGGGGCAGCGCTGCACAGCGGGAGCCTGACCCACAGCCTCAGAAGGGCTGTCTATGTGTCTCTTTCCTATTCCAGATAGTCACTCAGCCAGTCCCTTCAGGCCACTTGGTAGAGAGTAGCACTGATGTAAGGCCACAAACCTCACAGACATCTGAGAGGACGCGGGAGGGATGTCCTTCGGGAGGACGCTCTCACTCCGCACGAGTGAAGGTTTGCCTTCAAGTTCTGCTCTTCTGGTGCTGGGAATTGAACCTGGGGACTCAGGAATAATAGGCAGGTAACTGCATCACTTAGCTGTGCCCCTAGCCCAGATTCTCCTTGCTAACAGTCAGTGGAATAGCCTTGGTTCGGGGAGAACTCTCAATACTGAATTCACTCTACTACCTTTGCAAAGTTGCCTAATTCTGAGTGGATTCACTTTACTAACGACATAGGAGTATGCCACGGCCGTTGTGATTTTACTAATGACATAGGAGTATGCCACGGCCGTTGTGACTTTACTAATGACATAAGAGTGTGCCACGGCCGTGGTGACTCTAGTAATGACATAGGAGTATACCACAGCCATGGTGACCTTACTACCTAGCACAGAAGTCTATGACATAGCAAGCTCCATATAAAAATGTTCTAGTTTTTCCATAAGCCCAGCTATAAATATTTGATTAATAAAATATATCCACAGACTCCAAAAGGTATATAAAATCGGTACTGGATTGGCAGTTCCTTTTACCACTAGAGTGTTTCTTTTGTTTCGATTAAATTACAAATTAGCTCTCTCCTCATAATTAAAGTCAGAAGGAGAAGAGGAGACTCTTACATTTGGTCCTTTTATTCTAAGGTTTTGACAGAATAAAAGCTGCTAGGATGAAAAGGAGGAAGCAAACTCACAGTGTGTCCCTGCTAAAAGTCACTGTGGCAGCCCTGGGTGAGGCCTGCCCATAGATTCTGTCAGTCTGTTGTTTCCTAGTCACAGTACAAAAGCCGGGATGGATGGATGGTCTACCTCTGAGTCAGGAGTGAGCTACCTGCATTCCTTCCATTCCTGAGAACTTTATACAAGGTCCTCAGGCCTTGAGATTCTCAATTACAAACTTCTTAAGCCTGAAGAGCCAACCCAGCCTCAAGGAAGTTCCAAGGCAGGCCTTGCGCGTGGATGGACAAAATCTTTAATTCCAAATGAACTCCCTCGACAGTGGTTGTTCAGAGCAGACAGGTTTTCCTGAGGCGTCAGATAACTTGAAATGAACCAGAAGTGTCTTTAGCGTGGGCGTCTTATTAAGGGTCCATCAAACCAGGGCTGATGGTTCAACACTTGGGAGGCTGAGGCAGGAGAATTGCTGTGAGTGCCTAAATATCAATAGCTATGGAGTGAGACTTGTCTTTCAACATGCAAACAGAACCACCAATATACTAAATCAACTGTGCTAAAAGTACAGTGTCTTTTCTATCAGGAACAATGATCTTGAAGGCCCGGGACATCTTTCTTTCGACGAAATAGAAGTTTCTTCAAACCACTCTTCTTAAAGAGTTTTACTCCCTGTTGGAACGAGTCCTAGAAGTCACTGTATCAAAATGGACAGTGGGGAGAGTACCAATGACATTACAGCAAAGAAACCATCACAGGTTTTAAAAAGTCTGCAGTATGCCTTGGATTCTTCATTTAGGGAGGGTCGTTGGTGGCGTGGGGGGGGGGGGGCTTTCTCACAGCACAGAAGAACATAGTTGCTCTTCACTGTGCCCAGAACATTTAACCCAGCCAACTCTATCAATTAGAATTTTTTTTACTTATCCCAAGTGACAAATTGAATTTGGGTTCTGTTCCCTCTTGTGCATGATGTCATGTGCCTCCTGGTCATCTCATGGCCCATTTTCCACAATCCATTGAGTGATTTGTTTGTGTAGTCATCTAGGATGAAAGTCACAAAACCATGCTTAGGAAGGTTATTGATGCCTCTGAAGTCTCCAGATGAAACTGAAGTTCTTGGTTGGTGATGTGTACAATGAGGGCGGGAGAATCATTTCATATTTAAAGTCTGCTCCAAAGCAGAACTTAGAGTCTATTGGCATCTCTCCCCTTGTCTCCAAAACACAAACACCAACGAAAAACATATGATAAAAAACACTGACATGTCCCTGTTGTTGGAATAACTACAAACAAAAGGCTCACTGGGTCTCTTGGGGGCAATTTAGGGGTAGCCTGAACATGGGTAGGGGTGGGGGTGATGTCACTGAGCATCCTGGAGGAATTTAGGGGTAGTTTGGGCATGGGTGTGGGGTAGGGGTGATGTCACTGAGCATCCTGGAGGAATTTAGGGGTAGCCTGGGCATGGGTGTGGGTTGGGGGTGATGATGTCATTGAGCACCCTGGGGAAATTTAGGGGTAGCCTGAGTGGGAGTGGGGGTGATGATGTCACTGAACATCCAGCACAATAAACCATTCATTCAGCATTGTGTTTGAAGCTGTCCCAGAGGTTGATGTTAGGTGTTACAAAAATAAAAATTTCAGTTTTGGTCTTGAGCGTAGCAATCTGAGTTCAATAATCATCGACTCAATGAAATATAAACAGCGACTACCACTATAGGAGTTCTTGTTTGCAAATCCATACCCCTGAATGCCTTGCTGTCCCTAGCATAGAAAGTATTTCAGAACCAGTAAATACAGAGTGTTAGGAAACAGACCGCTGCTAAAACTACACCGCTGTATTGTTCAGAAACAGCTTTGAGCATCATTTCCCTGAGTTATGTAAGAATTGCTGATAAATAACCATAAAGCTTCCTGAACAGTGTTAATCTGTTCAGTGGACCAATTCTCGTCCACTGGGAGAGAGGATAAAAATGGTATTTGCATGGTTTTGCTATTGTTTGTGTGTGTGCAGTTCTGGGGATCGAGCCAGCATGTCGCCTCTGAGACACATCTGAACCCGTGGGTAAAATTTTAATGGGCACTATATTGTATCTTCCAGTTAATATTATCCAAGATTAACAGACTAGCAAACCAGACATAAAGAGTAAATTAAACCATGAGACCAGTAGGATCTGAACTAGGGAAGTGAGGCTGAGTTAACTGTCCTTAAGTGCTGCCAGTCTCCAAAGGATGTAACTAACAAACAATGGGAATTATGAGCAGAGTCCAAGGCCAACCTCCACTGAGGGAGAACATGCTGGCCAGCTATGTATCTGATGAGGTTAGCTCCCTGTGCTGGAAGAACTCCTACAACCCCTACGATCAACTCAAAGAAACTAAAAAAAATGATCCACTCAAAAAAGTCCAAGTCACCTGCAGCTAAGGCAACCATTCAGAAGAGGTTGTTCTCCTACCATGTCCCCTCCGTTTGATCCCAGCATCACGAGAAGAAAGTGTTTTTAAAAAAATATAAACAACCTGATTAAATTCCAGCAAAAGATGTAACAAACATTTCTCACCCAGAAGTTGTATGAAGACCAAAAGGCGGATGAACAGTACTCAGAACCGTTATCGGGATTCAAACATTTCAGGTCAGTCCCACGGGGGACGTACAACCATGTGCCTGCCAAGATGGACTAACGGCTTTGTGTTTTAAGATTATGGATGGCAGTGAAGATGTGGAGAAACAGGAACTCTTTGTCTGTGGGGCTGTCAACTGGTACAGCAGTTTTAGGAAACAATAGGAAATCTCATCAGGAAATTAAACTGCTGCCACAGGACTCAGCCATTCCCTACCACTGGAGACACCATGACTCAGCAATCCCTCCCACCACTGGAGACATCATGACTCAGTAATCCCTCCCACCACTGGAGACACCATGACTCAGCCATCTCACCACTGGAGACGTCATGACTCAGCCATTCCCCACCAGTGGAGACATCATGACTCAGCAATCCCAACAATGGAGATATAACCAAAAGAATTGGATTCAGTATCTTTTTTTTGTGGGGAAGGGGTATCTAGAGACAGGGTTTCTCTGTCTAGCCCCGGCTGTCCTGGCATTCACTCTGTGAACCAGATTAGCCTCGAATTTACAGAGATCCACCTGCCTCTGCCTCCCTTGTGCTGGGATTAAAGGCATAGGCTACCACTGCCTGGCCAGTTCAGTATCTTAAAGAGATCTTGTGTTTATTACAGCATTCATTATTCCTGATGCTAAAAACATAGCATCAACCAACTGTCTATCAACAAATGAACTGATAATAAATGTAGTCTGTAAAACAAATACTATTCTGCTTTATTTAAAAAAAAAAGGCAAAAAGGAAATCTACCATTTGCCACGTAGATAAAACTGGAGACATTATGCTTAGTGAAATAAGCTGGACACAGAAAGATAAATGTTTTGTGGTTCCACTCCTTTGAGGCATCTCTGATAACCAAGCCCACAGAAGCGAAGTTGATACAGTAGTGTTTGCCAGAAGCTGGCGTGCTGCTGGTGCTGGAGGTGGGTGGGGAGAGGACAGCTGTGCTTCAGTGGGTGTAAAGTTTCAGTTGTGTAAGATGGGTAAGTTGAGATCTGCAGAACAGCATAGCACTTACATTAACAATATGATGTTGTGCTCTTCAAAAACCAGAGAGGGCAGATCTGAGGTCGAGTGTTCCCACCGCAGAAGCAAAACCGCAAAGCCCAAGAAGCTTGGCAGGGACTTTGCGGGAGAAGATGCTAGAGGCATGCATTACCACGTTGCGATGATGCTACATGGGCATTTATCTATGGCTACACCTACCAAACTGCATGCTGCGTATGTACAGTTCTTTGTGTATTAGCTGTACCTTGGTAAAATTGGAAGGAGGAGGAGGTACCATTCCATGGACAAGAATGCTTACTCTTTTATCATTTAATGAAGATGCACAATGAGACCGCTGAATTATTGAAATATGTTATATCAAAAATATTATTAAAGATACGGCAAAAGAAGAAAACAACAATATGAAGCAACCGTTATTTTTCTGACTTTGACATTAACTTCATACTACTAAGAAACAAGTTTGGGTAAGGGCTAGGTATTAGGGAAACATCACTCCATTACTGGGCTGCCTCCGAGAAAGTTGAGAGTTTTGTTGTTATTTTTCAAGTCTTTGAGACAGGGTCTTACTCCGAAGCCCCTTGAGTGGCCTAATGCTTATGTTTGTTATAGTTTAAGTAATATGTCCCCCATAGACTTGCACGTTTGAACACTTGCTCCCCAGCTGGTGGTGCTGATTTTTTTTTAATTTATTTATTTTACATATCAACCACAGTTTCCCCTCCCAACCCCCCCCCCCACTGCCTATCCCCCAACTTATGCCCATCTACTCCTATGAAAGGGTAAGGCCTCCCATGGGGATTCAACAAAGCCTGGCACATCAAGTTGAGGCAAGACCAAGCCCTTCCCCCCTGCATCAAGGCTGAACAAGGTATCCCACTATAGGGAACAGGCTCCAAAAAGCCAGCTCATGCACCAGGGATGGATCCTGGTCCCACTGCCAGGGACCCTTCAGACATACCAAGTTACACAACTGTTGCCCATAGGCAGAGAGCCTAGTTTGGTCCCTTGCAGGATGCACAGCTGACGGTCTAGAGTTTGTGGGTTCCCCCACGAGCTTGGTTCAGCTGTCTGTAGATTTCTCTGTCATGATCTTGACCCCCCCTCCCCACACACACCTCGTTCACATATTCCCTCCTCCCTCTCTTCTTCTGAGGATTCCCAGAGCTCAGCCTGCTGCTTGACTGTGGATCTCTGCATCTGCTTCCCTCAGTTACTGGATGAAGGTCCTATGATGACAGCTAGGGTATTTGTTGGTGCTCTTTTTTTAGGCTGTAAAACCTTATTCGAGGGAGGGAATTCATTGCTCTAGGTAGGTTTTGAACTTTGATACCCTGGCCCTGTTGTTTTTCTCTCTGCTTCCTGTGTGTGTTTGCAATGTGATCAGCCAGTTTCCTGCTCCTGCTTGTCATCTCTCTGTGGAACTGTAAAACAGAATAAACCCTTTGATCACATCAACAGGAAAGAAACCAGGACACTCATAAAGCAGCTGGTTTTGAACTTATGGCAGGCCTCCGGCTTTAGCCTCCCAAGTTGTGGGGTTACAGGCCTATGCCACCATGCCTAGCTGTTTAAAAACATTAATTGAGTTTCAATTTTATTTTACCTTTTAAAGTGATTCAGAAAGGCTAACCCAGAAGAACATTCTTTGTTGCCTTTCTTATCCATTCATTTAGCCCTGTAAAGTGGTCCAAACCATGTGCAGAAGAGGGAGGGTCTGAGGGCACAGCCCTGTCACTGCAGCCCAATGGATGTGGTTCACACGACTGATGTCACGTGTGCTGTTGCCGGAGCAGACATGCACAGGCTACTCAGAACACTCGGGTGTCGTTTGAAACCACTGAAAAAGTTGTCCCTGACAGTGTGGTCATGAGCACAGCCTTAGAATACAAACCTAAGGGAAGGAGCAAGCATAGGACCAAGTTAGTCCCTCTGAATGTGGCTGACAGTTGTATGGCTGGGGCAGACCGAGGGGGCCACTGGCAGTGGCACTGGGCTTTATCTCTACTGCATGTACTGGCTTTGGGGGATCCTATTCTCTTTGGATGGATACCTTGCTCAGCCTGGATTTAGTGGGGAGGGCCTTGGACTTTCCACAAAGCAAAATGCCTTACCCTCTCTGAGGATTAGAGGGGGATGGAGTGGGAGGATTTGTGGAGGGAATGGGAGGAGGGGAGGGAGTGGGAATTTGGATTGGTATTTTAAAAAAAAATTCTCATAAAAAAGAATGCAAACCTAAGAAAATTTTTTAAAAAGGAGGCGGGTGGGGAGTGGGGCTCTCAAAGCTTTGGGAGACTCCAGGAATGTGCCTCAAGGAACTGCAGGGGCAGGATGAGGGAGGAGCCGAGGCTTGGTGTTGCCAACAGCCAGGAGGTCAGACAAACTGAGGCCACACCACGGAGGGCTCTTCTCAGCTGCCAGCCCTCCCTGGGTGTTTCTTGACCACTGGAATGGTGTCCTATTCTAACCACTTGCCTGTGAATCAGCGTGACGGGACCTAGAAGAGGCATGGGCATGAAGGAAAGAACGGGTCACATCTTAAGTTCGCCACTAGTGCCTGTGCCCCTCCCAGCTGCGGGCCTTAGACTGGGTCTGCCCTACAGGCCTGGACTCCCACTGCACTCCTTGAGGTCAGCGCCTCTCTCCCCCACACCAGCTTCCTGTTGGTGAGGGTAATGGCGGCATTGCATAAGCAAGCATGGACCAGATGTATATACAAGGGAAGTCGTTTTTCATGTCAGCTGTTTACGTGCTTGATTGGAAATTATACAGAGAACCTTGGCAAGAAAGCTTCCAGAGACTTCCTTAATTTCCTTCTGTAGTCTTCTGTTCTGAGGACACATTGTTGTTATATAGTCAACCGTGGCTGGCTTTTCTAAAACAGGGTTCTGTCAGAATGGTCTAGCTTCAAAATATGAAAGAGTTGTTTGTGACTATTTCACCTTCTCCCCAGGACTTCATCCTGGGTGTGGAGGAAAAGGGCAGAGGCTAGCCACAGGCTATAGTTTAGATGGCGCTCGGTAGTCTCTGTGAGTGGGCTTTTAAAAAATGGACCTTCACTTTTTGTTTTTGTTTGTTTTTTGTTTTGTGATGCTAAATTGGACCCTGGGTCTTTTACAAGAGCACTTGCACTTATAATTTTAAGAGAAGGGAAAAAGAGTGAGGGGAAGGCCAGGAAGATGGCTCAGCCGGTAGAGTGCCAGCTGCCACGCTGCCCTGCCGGCAACCTGAGCTGGATGCCTGGGACATGAATGGCACAAGGAGAGAACTAACTTATTCCTGTAGCTTGTTCTCCTACCTCCACGTGAATGCTGGGGCATGCATGTGCTCCCTGCTACACTCATACCTACGCAGGCATGCATATAATATATAAACGTAAGTTTTAAAACTTTTAAAAGCTGACATTCCAACTACCCAGGAAGCGGAAGCAGGAGGATCATTTGAGCGTAGTCTGAAGCCAGCTACAGCAACCTAATTAAGACCCCATCTCAACACATTAGCAAACACAACATCAGTATGTTTGTTTCTTAAAGAAATCATCTTCCAGATCCAGATTCGGTTCCCAGTACCTACACAGTGGCTCACAATGTCTATAATTCCAGTTCTAGGCAATCCAAAGCCCTCTTCTGACTATTGTGGCCACCAGACACACACATGTGATATATAGGCATATTTGCCGGCAAGGCACTCATACAATAAAATAAACAACTCTGAAAAACGTGTCTCCTGTGAGCCAGGAGTGCAGACAGACTCATCTTTCATTATATGGAACAGCACTGTCCTTGGAGCCTTCTGGGCTTCTCAGTGTGGCCGCTGTTAGCCACTTTGAGTATGAGTCACTTGAAATGTGGGGTTCGTGTGTCTTGACATACAGAATTTTGACTGAATAGCTATTTCGGGTTCTTGGAGATGCCATCTCGCAGGGAAAAATGATGACACTCTCCTTCTAATATTAGAAAGAGAACCGAATCATATCCTGGACATCGGGGGGGAGAATTCATGGACTTGAACATGGCATCTCCAGAGCAGTTAGTTAACAGGGCTCGCCCAGCTGACTAGCTGCAGGAATTCAAACTGCAGGCAGAAGCACAGAGGTCTGACCATAGTCCGTGGCAGTAGCTCACCGGTGGATGTCTTGCCTAGCACCCATTAGCCTCAGGCTTGATCCCCCAGCACCCGACAACCAAACATGCCAAAAGGCTCTTAGACTTTGGCTAGAAAGTCAACCAAAGGCTCGCTGTTCCCCTAATCTGTGGGTGCTCATCAGGGCTGCATTGAAGTGTTTTGCTGGGAGTCCCTGTGAGTGACCAGACTTGAATTTAGCAATCCTTACAGGAACTGCTGGGTGACTCATGGGTGTGGGCCAGCACTTAAGATAAGACTGGGCCTACATTTAAGATTAAAAAAAAATCCTCTCTAATAGGTTTCACCCTTTCATCAACCAGCTTTTTGCTTACTCCACGCTACTTTCCAAGGAGAATGGAAACTTAGCACCTTTAAAAGATCATGTTAATTGGTATTATTGCTTCTTCTATTAGTTCTATATTTACCCCAGTGACTTTGCTTTATGTATGGAAATGTATGTATGTAAATTTTTATTCAGTTTTAACTACCGACCTTTACATTGTGACATTTGCCAATTTTCAATGGAAGCATCAATAGATGTAAGACTGGCATCTGGAGAGATGGTTCAGCAGTTCAGAACACTGTCTTGGAGAGGAACTGGGTTCGCTTTCCAGCACACACCTGGTGTCTCACAACTGTCTGGGACTCCAGGCATGCAAGCAAAACACCCATACATAAACAATTTTTAAAATTAAAAAGAAATAAGTAAAAGTAAGACTGATAGAGCTACGCATTAAGTTTTGCTTAAAAGCCATTTTCTGTTTTGTGGGGAAATTAGATGTTTTTGTCGCAAACGTTCACAGTCAAGCTGAGAAGCAAAAGTTAAACATTCTACCTTTATTTAACACCAGGTTTTGGTTCCTCCCTTTTGCTCAGAAGTTTATCCGAGCAATGGATTTGGATGGACTAAGCCTCTCTGCTCATTGCGGGGCCATTTTGTCAGCTCACAGAAGGTCAGAACCCAAACAACTTGCTGAGGTTTCTTCTGGTTCACAATGGGTGACTTCCTTTCTCAACCCAGGGCATTGTCTCTGAGTCCTGCCTGCGGAGGCTGGTCACGTGGTGGATGATGCCAGTCTCAATCACATCCTGGAACAGCAATCTGCTGCTTTTGCCGTCCCAGCTCCCTCCCCACTCCCTGCTGTGGGGACAGGCTCCTGTAATCCTGGTGACCGGCTCTGACAGTTCACAATGGGGACTCCCTCCCTGTCACCCCATGGGGGACTTCTCTCCTCCTCAGAGAGAAAGGAAGCCATGACTCAGCTCCCCCTTTGCCCTGGATTAGACCCTGCTTTATTAGTGAGACCACGTGTCTTTAGCATTGCCACCACTATTGTGCCGATGACAGTTACCACCACTCAAAGGTCACAGGGTACTCATTGTCTTATCCTAAAAACCAAGTTGTGCAACAGAGGAACGGCCTGTACGTGACACGTGTGGGGAGACAAGAAGAGGAGGAGGAGAAGGGAATGGCTTTCCTATCCCTGTGTTTTAATTTAGATTTTTCAACCCAGGAGCTACATCTACTGTATCTGGTGCAGCATCTCACGCTCCTTGTCTCTTCACAAAATGTTAACAAAAAAAATGGTCTGTGGGTCTCACGGCAGAAGACTGTCTGGATTTGTGGGTAGGGAAATGCCTGTCCGCCTGTTTGTGTTGAAATGGTGAGAGGAGAGGCTGTACCTCAGACTCCAGGGCTTGTGTCTTGTCTCTTCAGGCAGTTTCTGCATCTCCCACACAGAGGAGAGGAGATTGTGCCCCACAGCAACCAGATGAGAATATTCAAGCAGGAGACTCCAAAAGACTATTAAACATATTGAAGTTTCCCTTGACTGGAAGGCAAGAGTCCTCCATGCTTGCTTGTTTGCTTGCTCCCTGCCCTCCACCCCGAGACAGGGTTTCTCTGTGTAGTCCTGGGTGTCCTGGAACTCACTCTGTAGACCAGGCTGGAGGGAACTCAGAGAGATCCACCTGCCTCTGTCTCCCAAGTACTAGCATCAAAGGCATGCACCACCACTGCCTGACTCTTCCGTCTCTCCTTTGTTCACAAAGGAAACTCAGTCATCACAAGGAGCAGTGCCCTTGAGAGGTACAGCAGCCACACTGGGGTGCCAGGAGCAAGGGCATCCTCCTCCCAGTATGTGTTCTGCCCCAGGGCTAGATTTTGGCAGCAAGGACTGTCAACTTTATATTCGGGAGCAACTAATATCTCAAATAATTTTTTTAACCTGGAAAACAGAGAATCTCTTACAAGCATTCAGTATATTTGGCATATATTAAAAAGTTGGGCTATTTAATAAGACATTCATTTGCCAACCAGACAGTTAAAGGAAGGCTTAGGGCTACTCCATGCTCCCTAAGCTCTGATGCTCTTTGGGGCATTGCTTGCCCTCTCTATCGTAGCAAGACCCCAGATGTGTGTCTGCTGAGCCCTCACATACTCCTGGGCAGTTTTCCTCTACCCATTGCGTTCTCACGTGCGCCAGCTGGAACTCCCTTTGTTCCAAGAGCCGGATTTCAAACACGGCCTGGAATTGCAAAGGTGACTTTCTGTTAAAATGTCTAGTGTGTTTGCTCCACTGCCACCGTGGTTCTCAGAGGCAGGGTTCTGGCTTTAGTCTCGAGAGGGCAGAGCTTATGGTCAAGGCCATATCTTATACCATGTGAAGTGGGCTGGTGAGAGGCATTGTGAGACACAGCTGGGCTGGAGATTGGACTTTTCTGTGCTGTGGTGTCTCTGGAGGGGGTGGTTTCGGGGGGGGGGTGCTGGGGGACCAGAGCAGGAAGAGGTTTGTGTGCAGGGCTTGTGCTACTCTTCTGGCTTTTCCTCATTCACCCTAATTTTCAGTTTAAGGCTCTTGCCCATAGGGTCACAAAGAAAGAGACCACCACTCTGGTTAAAGTGTCCCGAGGAGGCAAACTCGACTCTTGATCCAGAGGGTGCACTAGGAAGAGCTAACACACCGGAGACAGGAAGTACATTTAGTTTTTAATCTAACTCAGGTGGTGACTGTGCCTTTCCCCATTGGCTGGGCTCTGACCTCACACTCTTGTTCAGTTGGCTAGTCTACAATGCATTGTCATGAAGGAAACCAAGGGGAAAGAGTCACAGCTCTAGGCCATCAGATAGGACAGTGCCAGTGCCATGGGCCTTGGTGTAAACAAAGGGTTTTACTGAATGAGGAGGTGTAAAACATTTGCGTAAAAGTCTTACAAGGTAGGGGAGATAGAAAGGTTTCAATTCCTTGTCCCAAACATTTTATAGTATTTGGCAAAAAAGACTCATATTTCATATTTCTCACGCTTAGAACACACACCACCACCCAAAGATCACAGAACCGTTCTTTTAAAATTCCAAATAAATAAATATGAAGTCAGGTGTGGTGGTGTGTATTTATAATTCCAGACCACAGGAGAGGCAGGAAGAATTTCAACTCCGGGTTAGCCTGGGTTACCCAGTGAGCCCTTATCTCAAAAATCTGAAAAGAAAGTCCAAAGAAAGAATGCCAGTGGTGGCACACACCTTTCATCCCAGTGCTCGGGAAACAGAAGCAGGGGGATCTCTGTGAGTTTGAAGTTCAGCTGATTTCTAGTCTAGCCAGGGATACAGAGTGAGACCTTATCTCAGAAATCCAAGGAGGCCAAAGAAAGAATGCAGTAGAAGGAAAGGAAGAAAGGAGAGAAGGGGAGGAGGAAGGGAGGAAGAAAGAGCAAGAAAGTAAGGGAAGGGGACAGAAAAGATCTCAAGATCCTGGGTCTCAGGGAGGGTAAAGTGTCCCCAGTGTCCTTGGGTGTTAGAGAAGGGTCACCTGTGGAAGAACTGGGTTGAGACACCTGTAGGGACTGAGGCAGAGCACCAGCTGTCTCCAGTATCTGAAGTATGTTTTCCTTGTACTATCTTTGAACTGTGTTTTTGTTTGTTTTTCATTTTCTGTTCTCATCTGGGCTTTCATCTTTGCCTTATATTTTGAAGTCTGAATTTGAGGCTCAAGGCTGAAATAAAATAAGTCTTAACTCTTAGGGGAGAGTTAAGTATCAAAGGAGTCTCCACATAATCTAGGATCTCACAATTAAATCTGGATTTATGCTCACGGTAAAAGAAATACTTCTCTGACCCAAGAACATTCTAGACTTTGGAGGAAACAATAACAAACAACAGAGCTTTGGCTGGGAACTGTGTTTTGGATAGGAAAGGCAGTGTCACCACGGCTTCAGCCAGCTGACAGACACCTGGGGCCTGCCTGTGTCTGCCATCCTATGCTCTCGTGCCTACAAGGCTTCTCCCACGGCTGACCCCACCTGGCCTGCCTTCCTATAGTGGTGAGCTGTACACTCAACCCACTCTCCCCCGAAACATACCACCCTATAGAGAAGCAATTCCACAGCCTTCCTCTCAAAGAATGGTGCAGTAACCCGTAGTAAGACCTCCTTGATAGCATCGCGACAATTCTGGTGTACCTGCCAAGAGTCACATAGCAAGAAACCTGTCAGAACGCTCTCTCGCAGTCTGACCAGCCAACCCTTCTGAATTGTGTTTTGTTATTAGAAAGTTGATAGCTTGTTTCTGTTCTCTTTCTTGGTCCTGTGAGAGGATGGTGCCCAGTCAGGGTGTCTTGTGGGGTTGTGACTTGATGGTATGGGAACTGGACCCATACGCCTGCTCAGCGGGCATTCTAAGGTAGCTTCTTCATGTCTGTACGGAGGCTTCAGCTAGGGTGGCTGGGCCTGTCTCTCATGTGACCAGCACATACTGGCTCTCAAGAAGGCCTCTCAGGACAGTAGACTTCTTCCCCTGCAAGGGTACCAAAGATGCTCTGGACAAAGCTGCCCGGCATCATAGGGGAGAATCTCAGAAGTCTACAGCTTCTTTTTCAGTACATCCAAGGGAAGGGGTGAACAGAGGAGATTTTGTCCACTGGAGCACATGGGAAGATGAGAGGGGAGTGGTATGGAGATGGCACTGCCCAGCTAGAAAAACCATATGCTCCTCACAGTTTAGAATTCCATCTACATATTAGAATGTTCTAGTTCAACCATTGCTTTCGTGTTTTTTTGAGTTTTCTCTCTCTTGGCTCTTATTTCCTGTTGTGTGTACCTTTTTTTAGAACCATTTGGGAAATATCCCAAAAGTTGGGTAAGTGAGCCTGGAGTGCTGACGGAGGTTTCTGTTAGTGGCTCTAAATGAATGCCCCGTGTCCTCTTTAGAAGGGTATCTTTCCTTTACCCAGTAAAAATATGTAGGCACATCCAGGGCCTGCCTCTGAAAAATGAGCCCCCCTTCTGCAGAGCCAGCCCTGGGGAGGTGGCAGGAGAAGCGGTGGGACCAGCAGTTAGTTCCCCGTCTGACCTTGGGCCGGTTAGCACGCACTGGGACAGAGCTTCCGTTCTTTGTCTGAGCGCGAGACAATCATCTTGTTAGTTGTATTAATTTCCCTAGCCTTCTCTTTGCATTCCCCTTCACTGAAACTCCCTCTTTCGTCTTTGGTGGTGGAGCCATGGGCTCTGCTCTCCAGCGGGCTCTGGTTCGCGGGGTGCTGGGCTCAGGCAGAAGCACTCCCGGAGGCTGCCAGCCCTGTGGGGAAAGCTTCTCCTGACGGGAATTGATAAGGGCACCTTATGTAAAATCTGGAGGGCCGAGCTTTCCCTTTTAGGTCAGTTCTCAGCCTGCAGCTAAACAGGCTAATCAACAGAAGCCTTTTCTGTGTTCATTCCAGAGACTTTCCCAGGGGCACAATAAATCTCGCAGGCTTGTTGACAGGAGCATTGTTATTTAACAAGCCAGGCTTCTGAGCTTAAGAGGTTTTGGTTTCATCAAATCTAACCCAACCTGCCACATTCGTGATTCATTACCAGCTGCTCATACTGCCTTCGGTAAGGTAATGGAATTTTGCATACTTGAAAATAATCTTCATGCCCAAGCTGAACTGTCTGTGCATTAGAAGACTATATAGAAGCTGTGCGTCTTTGTCCTCTTTTAGACTTTCACCTATCATGAAAGTGCCAGTCCTGGCTCTAGTCTACCCACCAGCACCCCAACTAAGATAGCTTCACACGTGCGTTCATTCAACATAGGCGGTTCATCTCATTTACCCACTGTTCATTCATTCATTCATTCATTCATTCATTCATTTGTTTCTTCATTCAACAAATAACTCAAGCCTGGCTCTAGAAGATGCAAGCGTGGTCTCTGTAAGGTGAAAGGACCTCATCTAGCCCTAAGAGGCTGTGGGTTCACATCATAGAGACCTGGGGTCCATAGGGCTAGGGTAGTCATTTGATCTGGGTGTGAGGGAATCTTCAGTCCTCATAAAGAACAGTACCAGTTGCAGGGAGTGGGGTGGGGTGGGGGGCACGGACCTGATTGAGTGTGAGTGACAGGCAGGGCTTCTTCTTCAGCCTTGACCCTTGAGTGGGGAGCCTCGGGTCCTGGGAGTGTGGGGTAAGTCTCTGTGGCTGTGGTTGCGAAGATACATGGTTTCTACATTTTAATAAGCACTGCTCAATCCACCAGACATGTTATAGCTCATGGACAGTGCCCAGAACAGGGTCTTGTGAGCGTTTCCCAGGCCCTTTCCAGAATGTTCCCACAGAGGATAAAGCACACAGCTTCTCTCTAGGGAAGGCAGCTCTTGGAATCTATTGCAAATATGTCTCATTTGTGGCTGGAGTCTGGTATTGTTTCCTGCAGTCTTCAGGTATTTACTCTTTACTCTTTTTTTTTGTTGTTGTTTCTGAGACAGGGTTTCCCTATGTAGCCCTGGACTGTCCTGGAACTAGCTCTGTAGACCAGGCTGGCCTCGAACTCACAGAGATCCGCCAGCCTCTGCCTCCCGAGTGCTGGGATTAAAGGTGTGCACCACCACCACCACCATCACTGCCTGGCTTGTTCTTTATTCTTATGACTTCACTTTACGTATGAAAAAACAAGATCCACTTGAAACTAATTTTGGTAAAAACAAGGAGCTAGGAATCCAACTTTCCTCATCTTTCCCAGAGTTATCACGTTAACCACATTTATTAAGTAATCTTTTCTTATTTTTGAAAGACTTGGCTTTATAGTTATGGATGTTTACTGTATGTCTTTTTAATAAACTACATTCCCCTTCCATATTTTCAAGTCTTTCTTTCGATCCACTGATAAATCTTGTTGATTTCTTCTCTGGTTTTATATTGTTTTTATCCTGATGTATTATACCATGAAGGAAGCCATAAACTTTGCTAGCAAAATCTTTCATGTCCCCAGAACCAGCCTTGGAAGGAACCTTGAAGAAATTTAATCTTGAGTTTGTTTGCTGAAAGGCTCCATTGTCTTAAATATTGAGACCCTGGTGGGCACCAGAGTTGTGGCCTAGGCAGCTCCTTTATTGGCTTATTTTTTTCCTTCTTTTTCTCTAAATCCGTAAATGTTTATTGCATGTTATCATTGCTCAATTGGGGCCTGAGGGAGTAGTGACATCTTCATAACCCTCAGAGCTCACCTGTGGACTTGACACAAGCTGCAGTGCCCGAGATGGGAAAGATGTCTTCTCAGCCCTGATTTCTTTTGTTTTACCATATGCCTTTGGCCAGCCGCTGACCAGAATGAGCCGACCCCCACCTAACGGATGGTATTTCCGCTGAGATATAGCAAGGAGCTGTGGTTGCAGTCCTCAGCTAATATTTCTAAGTGTTTGTAGAACAAATTTTTTATATCCCAAGACAGTTTTCAAGAGAACGTCCACACCCAGCCAACCCGCGGAAAGAGAATGGAAAGCTACGAAAACTCCCATGAAGAGGCGAGGGGGAGAAATATTTTTCCACTGACCTGAGCCCACATGAGCCGTGTGGGAGCTGAGGAGGCTGTTTAAAAGCAGGGGGATGTTTCCAGCCTCGACAGATGTGTAGCTTAGGCCTTTCCGATAAGGTCATAATCATAAAGTGTATGATTATGATGATGAGTGTGACCTTATCAGAAGCATGAACAATTTGTTTCTTTGATTTTTTTTTGCTCATAAGTAGCGTTTCGGTTTTGTAGTTAAAATGACTAGTTCTTCCATTGACTACAAGCAGCAGGTGAGTTTTGGGTCTTGATCAGCTTGAACTTCGTGGGTCATTCCAACAGCTAGTAGCAGCTCTCCCTTCCTTCATTTTATATTGCACATAGTCCGTCTTATTTGTCTTAAATGAATGTCTCAAGTCAACACGATGGAGATGAATTCAAAGAACTGGAAGCAACTAGAAGCATGGCATTATGACGCATCCATGTAGATGGGAAGATACCACCAGGAAAGATGCCCCCCCCCGCCTTTCCCTGAGTGCCCAGGGTCACTGCTGGTGACTCTCCCGGTAGTGCAGTGACCTCCTCATCCCTCTGTCTTCCATTCCTGGTTGTCACCGGTTGGGGTCCTGCCTCCTGCTGCCAGTGGATCTCCTTCCACAGGCCTAGCAGCTTGGTCTCCAGCCGGAAGGCTGCGTTAATATCACATACACCTTGCCCTTGTTAACTTGTTGTGAGAAGCAAATTATATTTTTCAGGGGATCCAGAAACCATGGAACGCTTTCCAGACATTCCAGAGTAATAGTTTCTGAAGCGACATTTGACTTACATAAAAGAGGCCTGTTTTCTCTCCTGCATAAATACACACGAAGGACAGCTTTTGTAATATAGTAAATAAGATCCCACACAAATTCCACATGACAGACTGCGTGGGGAGCGCACGTAATAAAGTGAGGAATGCTGCCTGCTTACTTTCTGACCAGTATAGAGTTTTCATAGTCCCCCGAATCTGTCAATGCCACATCCACACACACAAGAGATGTATTTAAACATACCCATCAAAAAATGAACACTTTTTCTTCCTCAACGAAACACGCCCATTACTGCAGCTGTCCTTTATACTGGAGAAAGGATGAAGGAACGCTCTAAATATAGGTAGTGACTTAAGCTAATGCTAAATTTGTGAGGGGAAAATGTGTTGAAATTTGGGTGGGTGTTACCAGGAGGAACAGGAATGTGGGGGGCAGGACCAGGTGACACGGAGATAAAGTCATGCCAGACATAAACGCACATTTCAAGAGAAGGTTTAGCAGAGAATTAATACGCTGCTATTTCTGTCAAGGAGAAGGTGTCAGATCACTAAAAGAAGGAGGGGAAAGGGAAAAAAAAAACAGTAAAAGCTGTATTTACATCAAAGTTTATGTCAGCCCTGTTTCCTTTCTCCTAAGTGCCCATGATGAAAGTATGCCTTTGAGATTGTTAATTGCAGATTTATTTCTGTCTTGTCACCAATCAGGGACAGAAGGCTGCTCCTAAGCGGCTTGTGGCCGCCAGTTTTCTAGCACAGTGCCTGCTGACGGGGACTGCTCGGAATCAGACTGGATGCCTGTTTCTCTCCGGGTCCTGTCCTGTCTCTGGCACCTCTGCTTGCAACAGCCACTCCTCCATAAAAGCTGCTTTCTCAGACATTCTTAAGGCTCCTCAAGGGTCAGGGCCACTTACTGCTTGACGGTGGACTCAGAGCTTGCCTACTGAGGCTTTGTTGCCTATCTTTGCTCACCCTCCTGCTGCCAGGGTGCCTCGGTAGATTGGCTCACACTCCACAGTAAGACACAGGTGAACTGGGTACAAAGAAAAGAGAAGTTGTCTTAGAACTAGAGGCAGCCTTTTTTTTTCATTCGGAAAATTACAAGTCTTTTGAGAACTTCACATCTAAGACAAATAAAGGTGATTTGGTACTATTGGCCGGTCCCAGAATCCTCCGGGGAACATGGAAGACTAACGTTAAAGCCTCCACTTTCTGGAGAACTGGACCATTTACTGGCACAGCGTCATCAAGAAGGAAAACATGGTTCTGGAAGTATTGGCAGAGATGGTATACTTTTGTTATTTCATGAGAAGCCACAAGCCAGGAGAGCAAGGCCGTGTGAACTAGCACGATCAACAGACAGGTCTTCATTCTGGGTCAGACACACTAAAGTCTAGAGGTTAATTCTAGTCTGCATTTTCCCACCTCTGAAGACCAACCCCTGCCAACAGTCTCTCTGAAGACCAGTGTGTGCCCACAGTCTCTTCTATGAAGACCAGCCTGTGCCCACACTCTCTCTGAAGACCAACCCCTGCCCACACTCTCTCCTATTTGTCCGAGGTATACATGTTCTGTTTTCTCTCTCTCTACGTGCATAGGGACAGGCTATGAACTGAAATAAATGCTTTCCAGGACCAGGTGGGGAACATGAAGGGGTACTTCTGCCAGGGCAAGGCTGACAGCTGTGCTGGGGCTAGGGCACTCGAGGGAGAGCTTGTCTCAGCCTTCTCCCTGTCTGGTATCCCAGAGCAAGATTTAAAAAAACAAAAACATAACAAACAACAACAAAAATAAGACACTCTTCTAGTTCAGAACATATCTACCCATCAAGATCAAGAGTTCTAAGAACTGATTGTGAACTGATTCTACTTTTTAGGCCCTTGTCATGAGATGTTGCAAGAATCTCCTAAGAACTTCTGGGCTCTTCCTCCTCCTCCTCCTGTGACCCATCATCCATAAGCAGTTGACCACATTTTTAAAGCATGGATCTGCTGGTTGCCTCCCTAGGACCAGCACCCTGAGCCTGATCAAGTCTTTGCCTTGGCCTCCCCGCTCCTGTTCCCACTTGCAGTTTTCCCGCTCCCCATAGCTCCTGCAGCTGCCCACGGCATTCCTGTGTAGAGGCATCTGTGACAGAGTCTCATTTCCTCAGGCATCCCGCTGCTCTGCCCAGCGAGGCTCTGTGGTGAATCCTGGTTTAGATCACCCTATGTGACGTAGTCGGTTGCTTCTTGGTAATTACACTCTATACTTTTCTGTTATTCGTCCTTGACAGTCTAATGTTTGAAATCCAAATAGGAGCAAAATTACCTTCTTTCAATCACTCTTTAAGTACCAGATAGAGTGCTTTTAAGGTAATATTTCTCAGCATAATTCTTTTTTTTTAATCTATGAAGTGAATACATTGGACTAGAATTTATGGGATTCTTAATTAGAAGTGTGTTTTAAAACACTTGGGAAGCCAGCTAGATTTCTTTAGTAAAAGCACTTAAAGCCAAGCCCAGGAACTCTAGTTCCTGGGACCCACAAGCTAAAGGGAAAGAACTTAGTGTGTCCTCTGACCTCTCCTCCTACTCTCCACACAAATAAATATGTAATTGTAAAATAACAATAATAATAATAGCGTTATTATTATTTTGAGATAAGGTCTCGCTATGTAGCTCTGACTGTCCTGAAACTTGCACTGTAGACCAAGCTGACCTCAAACTCAGAGATCTGCCTGGTCCTACTTCCCAAGTGCTAGGATTAAAGGAATGTGCCACCACCGCCCAGCTGAAATATTCTTTATAAACCAGTTGAAATTCAACAGATTTTGCTGCTGTTTAACCACGTACAAAGGAATTAAGTTAGATCCTTACCTCATAATGTATATTATTAAATATTAACTCCAAATAGGTCATAGGCCCAAATTAACAAGAGCTAGTTCCGGGACAGGCACCAAAGCTACAGAGAAACCCTGTCTCGAAAAACCAAAAAAAAAAAAAAATGCTGAAACTATATGATTCTTAGGGAAAAACAGAAATAAATCTTCATGCCCTTGGGTTAAAGAATACCTTCTTAGGGGCTGGAGAGATGGCTCAGTGGTTAAGAGTACTGACTACTCTTCCAGAGGATCCGGGTTCAATTCCCAGCACCCACATGGCAGCTCACAACTGTCTGAAGATCCATTTGCAGGGGATCTGACACCTTCACACCAGTGCACATAAAATAAAGTTAAATAAACCATAGAAAATATTTTTAAAAAATATAAGAATACCTTCTTTGATATGATACTAAGCATTAATGGTAAAAGAAATAAATTATACTAAGGACTGCTTCAAATGATAGTAAAGTGAGCTGACTTACAGTGTTGAGGGAAAGATTAGCAAATCCTATATTTCATAA
This sequence comes from Neodon shergylaensis, assembly GCA_025134845.1. NCBI lineage: Eukaryota > Metazoa > Chordata > Mammalia > Rodentia > Cricetidae > Neodon > Neodon shergylaensis. The sequence continues at coordinate 4,384,442 of JABTXL010001975.1, read as the reverse complement.
GCACTTAACATCCGCAGTAGAGAATGTGTAACGACCAGCAACAGGAGGACAGCCTAATTCAGACATCAAAGGCTCTTTCCAGAGAACACATACAAATGGCCTAGACACCAGAAGAGATGCTCCCTGTCTCAGGCATCAGAGCAAAAGTGAAACACCACTTCCTAGCCTGTAGGGAGGCTCTGACCGAAGAGACAAGCATCACAGGTGCTGACAAGAGTGTGGAAGAATTGCAAGTCTTCTGGGTGCTGGTAGGAGAGGAGACTAGATAGGGAAGCCACCTTAGAAAACAGCATTCAGGCTTTTAGAAAAATGAAGTTGTCATGTGACCTAGCAATATCTATGTTCCTGGGGTGGGGCAGGCTGAAGATAACTGGAAGCGTGTGAATTTAAATTCTTAGCTGAATATTCATAAGTAAAATCTTTCATAAAAATAAAGAAAGGGAAACAAGCCAAATGTTGACCCACTGAAAACTGACAAACAAAACTTGGTATATCTATGTGACAAAATAATGTTTAGAATAAGAATGGCCCCCATAGGTTCATGTATTTGAATGCTTAGTCGTCAGGGAGTCGTGCTGTTTGAGAAATATTAGGAGGTGGAGCGTGTTGGAGTGGACGTGGCCTTGTTGGAAGAAGTGTGTCACAGGAGGCGGGCTTTGAGGTTTCAGAAGTCCATGGCAGGCCCTTTTTTCTCTCTCTGCCTATGAACCCAGATGTAGCTCCAAACTACCTCTCCAGGACTATGCCCGCTGCCTGCCACCAGGCTCCGTACCATGGTATTAATGGTCTAAGCCTCTGAAGCTGTAAGCAAGTCCCAGTTAAATGCTTTCTTTCGTAAGAGTTGCCTTGATCATGGCGTCTCTTCACAGCAATAGCACAGTGACTAAGCCAGAATGAAAAGAAAGAAATCAGGACAGTCCTAATACATGTGACACTGGGGATGATGCCGAATGAAAGGCGCCAGTCACCAAAGGCTACACATATATTGCTCCATTTAAATGAAATGCTCAGATCGGCGAATTCCTAGTACAGAAAATGGATTTGTGGTTTTCAGAGTCTGGGGAGTTGCTGGTGTCTGGTAGTGGTGACTGCTAGCAGGCATGAATTTCTTTTTTCCTTTCTTTCTTTTCCTTCCTTCCTTCCTTCCTTCTTTTTTTTTTTGGTTTTGTGTTTTTTTTTTCCCAGACCAAATGTAGGGTTTTTCTACATTAGCCCCGGATGTCCTAGAACTAGTCTGTAGACCAGACTAGCATCAAACTCAAAGATCTCCTCACCTGGTTCTTCCTCCTGAGTGCTAGAATTAAAGGCACTTGCCACTACTGTCATTCAGCATGAATTTCTTTCTTTCCATATTTTTTCCTTTCTTTTATTTTTTATTTTTGTTTTTTGTTTTTCTAAACAGTGTATCGTTGGATCCTGTCTTGGCACTGTAGACCAGGCTTGCCTTGAGCTCACAGATTCACCTGCCTCTGCCTCCCAAGTGCTAGAATTAAAGGCATGCACCACTACAGCCCAATATCAGCATGAATTTCTTTATAGGGTCATAAAATGTAGAATTAAGTAATGGTAGCTGTACAATTTTATGACTATATGGAAAAATAAACTGTATACTTTAAATGGGTAACTTTATATAATATGAGCTTTAGCTTAATAAAACCATTCTTTGAGAATCTCCCTAAAATATGCCTGTCACATGAATGAGAGCCAGGAGGACCAGTAGTTGTCTTGGGCTCTGTGACTACAGCATTGTGGAATGTCTTCTTGCTTTTCAAGGATGGCTGTGCAGATCTGAGGGTACCTTTGGATAGGGGCGTCATAATTGCATCCTGGGATCCTGTGGGCATTGGTACCAGGCACAGCATGTGAAAGCAGAGAAACTTAATAGAGACTAAGAAATGGGTGCCCTCTGCCGAGTCAGCGTTGAGGAGGTGGTAGATCTGGGGCTGGCTTCACAGCAGGGATGCCAGCCCAGATGGAAAGCTGTCCTGCCTTCATGTCTGGGCTCTGGGAAGAGTTGAGACAGAGAACCAGTCTGCTGCCAGCAATCCCATGTCCCTGTGGCTCCATTCAGTTAGTGGCCAAAATATCTTTGAAGAAGTCGTGAATTGTTTTGTTCCCCTAAGTGGTTTTCTCATGGATCCATGACAATTATTGCGCATAAACACAAGGATAAAAGCCAACAGTTAAGAAACCATTTGTTTCCCAACATGGGGAGAAATTAAAGTTTATTTTCTGGTTCAGACAGCCAACATAGAACAGGAGCAAATTCTCATCAGCAATCGCATATTCTCTTGGATGTGATGTTAGTAACAGGACTTCAGATAAATAGCAACTTTTTCCATTCTTAAAAATCTAACAGCTTCACCGGGCGGTGATGGCGCACACCTTTAATCCCAGCACTTGAGAGGCAGAGGCAGGTGGATCTCTGTGAGTTCGAGACCAGCCTGGTCTACAGAGCTAGTTCCAGGACAGGCTCCAAAACCACAGAGAAACCCTGTCTCGAAAAAAAAAGAAAAGAAAAAAAAATCTTAACAGCTTGCCAGGTGACGGTGGTGGTACCTGCCTTTAATCCCAACACTCAGGAGACAGAGGCAAGCAGATCTATGAGTTCAAGGCTACCCTGGTCTAGAAATTGAGTTCTAGGACAGCCAGGACTACACAAAGAAACCTTGCCTCAAGAAACCAAACTAAAACAAAACAAAAAAATCTGACAGCCCATTCTATAGCCACTTGGGCTCCCTTGCCCATCCCAGGTACACTGGAATATGTCTGATATACATAAACATAAAACTTCAAGGGTGGGAATTGAAAAGTCATGTCTGGGAAACCATTTGAATTTTATTTTATTTTATTTTATTTTATTTATGTATGTAAGTGTTCCGTCTACATGTGTCTCTGTGCACTGTGTGCATGCTTGGTATCTACAGGGGCCAGAAGAGGGTGTCAGGTCCCCTGTACCAGAGTTGCAGATGGTTGTACGCTGCCATGTGGATGCAGGGGATTAAACCCAGGTCCTCTGGAAGAACAGCTGTAGTGATATTTTATTTATGTTTTAACAAGTAAAGCTTGCCTTCGTGAAGATCAGAGTGCAGAGCTAAGCCACTAGAAGTTAGGGAGTGGTGGCTCACACCTTTAGTCCCAGGATTTGACAGGCAGATCTCTGTTAGTTCAAGGTCACCCTGGCTACACAAGATTGAATCTGTCTCAAAGAGAAGCAGAGCTCACACCTTTGATCCCAGCACTTGGGATCCCCTGCACCTTTAATCACAGCCCTAGGGAGGTGGAGACAGGAGCCATATGGCTGGGCAGAGAGAGGAATATAAGGCGGGAGGAGATGGGAACTCATTGCAGTCTGAGGTTTGGTGAAGACAGTTGCAGTCTGAGGATAAAGGCCAAGGAGACAGTCTGAGGACAGGATCGCTCCCTCGGTCTGAGCATTGGTAGAGGTAGGAACTCTCTACTGACTGGCCACTTTGCTTCTCTGATCTTCTGCATTAACCTCTATATCTGACTGTGGGTTTTTATTATTAATATTAGCTAGAATTTGTGCCACACACAGCCAGTGCTCTTAACTCTCTAGCATCTCTCCACTCCTATCATTTGAATTTTTATTGACTACCTTTTTGTCACTGCATAAACTGTCAGGGTGTCTCAGCCTTGAAGTTTGTCCTTTTATACCCTTGTTATCGAACTTATGGCTCATAACCTATGCCTCAAGCCAATTCCAACCACCTGTCCTCAATAAGCCAATTAGAAGAGCCAAATTAAAAGCAGAAAGCAGACTAAGGACATTTATAAATTGGGGACGGGTACCCCAACATGACTTGGCCTGGGTTATGAGCCCAAGTTCCATAACATTTCCACGCTGATTTCTGCAGGCCTGGGGAGTCTTCCCAGAGGTCCTTATGGTGGTAAGGTGCATTGCTGTGTGTGTCTATTTGTTTCCACCTGAAATGTTAGAATTGGGCTTTTAGCATAAGAACACTGACAAAATCAAAATAGCAGAACAACCAACCAGAGACACAGACATGGGAAGTCGGAAGGTGAAAACAGAACGGAACCTTTGTGGTTAATAGAACACTCTAATAATAATAATAATAACTCAGAAATGAAGGGATATTTTGGTAAGAGCCAAATGAAAATACAGCCTGCTAGTGGGGGGCTTCATTATTCATCCCTTGTTTCTTTTCTGTTTGGTTTGTTTGTTTGCTTTGGGCTGTACCAGAGGATTGATCCTAAAGCCTTCTGTATATTCTAAGCTAGCCCTCTACCAGTGAGCTGTATGGTAGGTTTTCCCATTCTTAAATCTTACCAAGCCACTTAGTATCCATCCAGACTCTCCTTAACCCCTTCACTTTATTTGCTTTTTATTTTGAAACAGAATCTCACTAAACTGCCCATGCTGACCTTGGCCTTCCCCTGCCCCCCCCCCCCCCAATTTTCAAGACAGGGTTTCTCTGTAACAGCTCTGGCTGTCTTGGAACTAGCTCTGTAGACCAAAGTGGACTTGAACTTATAGAGATCTGCCCGCCTTTGCCTCCCAAGGGGTAGGGTTAAAGGTATGTGCCACCATGACCAGCCAGCTGGCCTTGAACTTTTGATCCTCCTGCTTCAACCTCCCAAGGCACTGAGATTGTAGGCCGGTACCATCAGGCTGGACTTGTTTAGCTTGTAATAGTGGACAAAGAATATCCATTATTTTATTTAATTTCCAACAGAATTTCCATCTTGCTATGAGCTTGCTACAGATCTTTAAATGATGATGTAACACCAAATAGTCCCCTACCTTGTAGAAAACCCCATCTAGCCCAGTGGTGATGACGGTTGTGGAGGTGGTGGCGGTGATGGTGGTGCACACATTAATCCCAGCACTTGGGAGGCAGAAGCAGGTGGATCTCTTAAGTTTGAGGTCAGCCTGGTCTACAGAGTCAGTTCCAGGACAGTCAGGGCTACACAGAGAAACTGTCTTGAAAAGCAAAAAGAAAACAAACAAAAATACCCCATCTATAAAATGAGTGCAGTATGTTTCTCTCTCTAATAGTGACTTGAATTTTTATCACATTAGATAGTTTAAGTAATACATACCTTATTGTAATACAATAAATAAAGTAGAAAATGTGTAATAGGTTATAGCCCCATTGAACACATAGATGGCACCTAAGAAAATGCCATTTTAGAATAGGATGCATGTTTTAATGATTAGGATGAGTCAAAATGACCTATCTCAAGTGAAAAATACATAAAATTAGAAATGATGTTTGGGCACATGGAATGGCATTGGAGTAGCATTATATTTTGATACCCACTACCATAAACCCTCGCCCATGTGTCAAGATCTGTACAGGGAAATCAATCAAATTCGTTTGCTTTCCTTATTACTTGATTTTTCCTTCATTTTCGTGTTTGTGTCTGTCTGTCTGTCTGAGATTTGAATTCAAGACCTTGTGAATACTAAGCTTGCCCACTCCCCTCCCAGCCTAAGACTGAAGAACCAGATCCTTTAGATAACCTCAAATGCCTGAGTAGTTGGGGCACCATTTGCCAGGGAGGAACTGAGGCTGGCATTTGACTCCATGTCTGCTGGGACACTGTTAGAACCAGACACTGGCAGAAGGCACTCTGGTTTCTAGTCTTGCCTTTCCCACTGTGACCTTGTATGCCTCTCGTGACCTCTGGTTCCACTTATGTAAAACAAAGGATGTGGATTTTCTGCCTTCTGAATACTTCTCCAGGCTCAGAAGTCTCTGCAGACAAATGTATTTTGCAGATAACTGCAACATCTTTGTATCATTTGTTTTTGCCTTTGTTTTGTTGTTGTTGTTGTTGTTTTGTTTTGAGGCAAAATTTCTCTGTTTCCTAGGCTGGCCTTAAACTCATGGTGTTCCTTCTTGGACTACCAAGTATCTAACATTATGGATTATTTGCACATCAGATCTGTGTCAAGGTCATTAGGAAATGACTATCAATAGTCCTACTAATTGAAAAACTTAATGAACATAATGATACTTTTAATTCATCAATTCCCATTCTTACTCAGTGTACCCAGTTCTCATGGTAAGGACTCAATATTTGTGCTTTCTCCAATATGTTGAGGTCCTGCCACCAAGGGGATGGTAATTTGAAGTGTTGCCCCTGATTGGTGGATTATTACTCTTAGGAAAAAGAACCCCACTCTGCTCTCAGCTGTGGGATGACAGAGCGAGAAGAGAGCCATCTTCATTCCAGAAGCTTGGCCAAGAGCTTGGCCCAAACCAGAGCATGATCCTGGACTTCCTGTTTCCAGGACTATAAGAAATTAATCTCTAGCTAGCATGTTGGCACATGCTTTTAATACCAGCACTTGGGATCTCTGAGTTCCAAGCCAGCCTGGTCTACTTATTGAGTTCCAGGACGCCAGAGCTACGTAGTTAAGATCCTGTCTCAAAAAAACAAAATAACACACACATACACACAGACAAACATACACAGACACACGAGAGAGAGACACAGACAGAGAGAGACACAAAGAGAGACAGAGAGGAAAAGAAAATGAAGGAAGAAATTGGTGTTAAGCATTCAGGTATGTGGTATTTTTGTGATATCTACTCAAACTCATTAAGACAGCACCTTGACCTCTCTGGGCAATGTGTTCTTTTGTGACTTGTGATGTGGAAAGGCCCGGGGAGCATCCTGAACGCTATGATGGCTGGAGGTGCAGAGGCAGATGGGGAGACCATCTACCAATCAGTGGTGTGGTAGGTTTTCCCATTCTTAAATCTAACAGGCCACCTAAGATCCACTCAGGCTCTCCTCAGCCCCCTCACTTTATTCGCCCCTGGGCATGGACTTGCTTCCAGCATTATTTGCCCCCGCACCTTCCTTTAACGTAGAATAAAAACTGAGCAGCAAACATGTGGCTTTATATAAACCAAGTTGAAAGTGAGAGCTTCTTCCTGAGCGTTTCTTGCCCTTTAGAGAATTGTTTCTTGATGCTGTTAGTAGCTCTTGACTGAAAGACACCCTTTAGAACATCATTTCCAATTCCTGAATCACCTCCGTGAATTTCAGATACTATAGTAACAAGGACATTTTGCTCAGATGAGATGTCTTCTGTGTGCTCAGAATAAAGGTAGGAGGATAAGAAGAAATAACAAAGCTTACACTGCTGGGGATGGGAGGGCCAAGATGGGAAGATGGGAGAAGCTGAGCCCCTATTTACCTCCTGTACCAGCCCTGTTTGTTACCTGTCCATTTCTGTGAGGAAATAAAATACCTGAAAACCAACTTTAAAGGAGGAAGCATTCATGTGCTGGCTAGTTCTATGTCAAATTAACACAAGCTAGAATCATCAGAGAGGAGGGAGCCTCAGTTAAGAAAATGCCTCCATGAGATCTGCCTGCCTACAAGCTTGTAGGGGCTTTCTTCATTAGTGATCGGTGGGGGAAGGCTCATCCCATTGTGGGTGGTGCCATCCCTGGGTGGTAGTCCTGGGTTCTAGAAGAAAAGCTGCTGAGTAAGCCATGAAGAGCAAGCCGGTAAGCAACACTCCTCCATGATCTCTGCATTGGCTCCTGCCTCCAGGTTCCTGCCCTGTTTGAGTTCCTGTCCTGGCTTCTTTAATGGTGGACTATGATATGGAAGTGTAAGCCAAATAAACCCTTTCCTCTCCATATTGTTTTGGTCATGGTATTTGTCACAGCAATGGAAACTCTAGTACAGTTCACTTTGTCTCATAGTTTCAGGGGCTGCAGCCCATAGGTGCTTGGTCCTGTTGCCTTTGGGCCAATGACAAGGCCAAACATTAAAGTAGAAGTATGTGGTAGCAGGTACCTCTTACCTCTTTGAGTCTGGGAAACAGAAGACCGAAGAGAAAGATCTTGGGTCTCAATGTTCTCTTCAAGGGCACACTCCTGATAACCTAACTTCCTCTGATTAGGCCCTACCTCCTGAAGGGCCACAGTCTTCCTTCCCATAGTGCCACCGGCTAGAGACCAAGACTTCAGCACGTGAACCTTTGGCAGACATTTAAGATCCAAATCATAGTACACCCAAGAGAACATCACTGTGGTTGAAGCACACAGTTGCAAAGCTTCAAGGAATGTAGGAATGTAGGTGGAGCCTCCACAGTGATTGGGCTGTTTGTATTTGTAAAGCAGAAAGCAGTTTTCCTGCTTCTCTGCACCCTCTCCCTCACCCTCTGCATCCTTCTCCCCTTCCTCCTCCCTCTCTCTCCTTTTCATTTTCTTCTTGAGAGAACTGCAGGCTGTTCTAGTTTGTTGGTTGCTGTATCTCAGCCTTCTGAGTTAGGGCTGCTCTGCCTTATCTGATGAGAATATTTCTTTACTTCTCTCTTTTGAGTCTACCTTTATCCCAAACTGCCTTATTGCCTCCCACCCCACTTTTGTTTCTGCAGTTCTAAGTTCCCAAGTCTGCTTCTTCTTTTTTTTTAATAGTTTCAAATGGTGGTTTATATCTATGTATGCACACATATGCAGATAATTTTGAAGGTCAGCGAAGTTGAATCCAAACGTTGGAGTCTTAAGGGCACTACAAATTATACTGGCTATCAAACCAGTGATTAAATCTGAATTGACAGCATCTGGAAGGTCACCTTAACATTGTGCTGGGGGCGGGGCAAGGGTTTCCACTGTGAATAAAATCTTCTGTAGTAGTGTGAATGAGAATGGCCCCATAGGCTCATTTGCTTGAATATTTGGTCCTTAGTTAGTGGAACTGTTTGGGAAGAATTAGGAGGTGTGGCCTTGTTGGAGGAGGTGTGTCACTGAGTGTTGGCACTGAGGTTCCAAAAGCTCAGGCTAGACTCTGTCTCTATCTCTGTCTGTCTGTCTGTCTGTCTGTCTGTCTGTCTGTCTCTCTCTCCGCTGTCTGTGGATCAGAATGTAAGCATTCAGCTACTGCTGCAGTACCATGCCTGTCTGCTTCTTGCCATAGTGATCATGGGCTAACCCTCTAAATCTGTAAGCAAGCTCCAGTTAAATGTTTTCTTTAATGAGAGTTGCTTTGGTCATTGTGTGTCGTCATAGCAACAGAGCAGGGACTAAGACATCCTCACATGCTGTATATCATAGCATAGTAGTGGCAAAACAAAAACACTTCTGGATTAAAGAAAATAAGATTGAGATAAGGGCATGATGAGAAAGAAATCTCTAGAATTCTGAGCCCAGTCCAAGTTTTTTCTTTTCTGATTATTACTACCGGTGGTAATTTCAGGGTCACCTGCCTCGGTCTGGTAGAGAAAAATGACATACTGGAGCATCCTTGCTGGGCTTGGGAGTTTGCAAGCCATGAAATGAGCTTCAGGTTAGTTGTTGGGATCCTTTCACAAGGCCATGGTATTGCATGATCCATTGATCACTGTCCTGTTCAAATGCACTGTCATGGGGGTTAATAACTTTGTTCAGTTGAAATCTGTATCAGGGTCTAGTCTGCCCCTTATCTGCTGCTAGACTACAGGAAATCACTTTCCCCACATCTAAGTTCGTGCAAGATGGTGAAGAACCTGCTTTTAAAACACGGAAGAAGGACACCTTTGGAGGACAAGACTTGAAGGCCGTCATCTTCCTCCTCAAGTGCCTCCCCTCATCTATTTCCCATCACTAGTCTTCCTCTGCCATTTTTCTTCCTTTTATGGAACACTCACTATTCAGGAAGTTTCTTATCTATAAACTTAGGTAATTTTTATATACTAAATCCACTCATTGCCTCAAATCTCTTCATTCCATGTTATTTTTACAGTGATTGTTGTCTCTACTTCAAAATTATAGAAGTATTCCCTATTATTAGTTTTAGATTTATTAAGAAGTATTTAAGTCTGCAGAGGTGCAAATCTGGCGTGGTTGCCTTGACCTTGGAGCCCCGATTGAGGATGTCTTCCCTGTCTGAGCTTCCCATGTGTTTCTCCATGGGTATCCTCTTCAGTCTTTCTATCTGTCCTACATCAGCTTCTTTCTCTGAAAGACCACCATTTCACCCTGAAAAGAGCATTTGTCATCGGATTTAGGTCCCTTCTCAAGAATCCAGGATGAGTCCCCCACTCCTAGGTCCTAATTATATCTCCAAGCACACATTCTAATGGATAGGACCTATCTTATTACAGAAGCCATCCTGAGGCATGTGGACCGTCTCTCTTGTGAGATGGTCTTTTTTTTTTGTGAGATGGTCTTATTTTTGTAATATATATATATATATATACATACACATTACCTTTTGCACATAAACCTTGAACTTGGTGAAATATATATTTTTACATGTAGAAAATAACATGACAGGGAGGAGGCAGAAATCTTTAATAAATAAATAAATAAATAAGAAAATAACATGGCAAAAGAATGGCTTGGTCATGTTGCAATGCAGGTCAACATGCAGGAAGCACAATGACATACATGACCTAGTGGTTTTCTCTTTCTTTCTTTCTTTCTTTCTTTCTTTCTTTCTTTCTTTCTTTCTTTCTTTCTTTCTTCCTTTCTTTCTCTTCCTTCCTTTCTTCTTTCCTTCCTTCCTTCCTTCCTTTCTTTCTTTCTTTCTTTCTTTCTTTCTTTCTTTCTTTCTTTTTTTTGTTTTTTTGAGACAGGGTTTCTCTGTAGCTTTGGAGCCTGTCCTTGTAGACCAGAAACTCACAGAGATTCCCCTGATTCCTAAATGCTGGGATTAAAGGCATGTGTCTTTAAAACCACCACCTGGCTTGGTTTTCTTTTTCTTGCTCTCTCCTTTTATTTTCTTTTGTTTTCCAAGGGTTTCTCAAGGGTGGGGGTTGGCTGGAGAGATGACTCAGTAGTTAAGAGCACTGACTGTTCTTCCAGATGACCTGAGTTCAATTCCCAGCACCCGCATGGCAGCTTCCAACTGCCTGTAACTGCAATTTCAAGGGGATCCAACACCCTCAAGTAGACATACATGTAGGCAAAACACAAATGCAAACGTACATAAAATAAAAATAAATCATTTTTAAAATTAAAATAAAGACAAGGTGTCTCTGTATAGCTGTAGCTGTCCTAGAACTCAAAGATCCTCCTGTGTCTGCTGGGATTGAAGGTGTGTCACCACTCCTGGTTTTCTTTAAGCAAGCTTTATGGCAATCTGTGGTGATGTCATGCAATGCAGATTCTTTGTATCTCTTAAATGTAATCTTCCTTAAAAAGACACCAGTGACATTTCATCAGCATGGAATGCAGAGTAGCACTGCGGAAGCCATTCCCAGCAAAGAAGTTTTCCTATCAGAAAGTCTGAGTTTTGAATGAGGAAATTGCTTTCAAGCTCCTCAAGACAGCACATTTACAAACCTTGTGAGACTGTATGTTACAGAACTTTGGCTTTCTTTTTTAAAGGAATGTACTTTATTTTACTCTTGATATGTTGATAAGCAACCACAGGTCATAAACTCCTCTTACTCAGTTTTTATAGTAAGGCTCTTATGTTAAGAATGATGTCTATGGCAAGATCTCCTGAGTAAATTGGGAGCATGGGGACCTTGGGGGGAGGATTGAAGGGGGAAGGAGAGAGGCAGGGAGGGGAACAGAGAAAAATGTAGAGCTCAATAAATATCAATAAAAAAATGTTAAAAAAGAATTATGTCAATGGAGGAGAAACAGAGCCACTTCCAAGAGTGTATCACTCTTAACGAGGGTGGTAGGGTACACACTTAGTCCCAGAACTTGGGAGGCAGAAGCTGGTAGATCTCTGACTTAGAGGCCAGAATTATCTACAGAGTGTGTTACAAGATAGCCAGGGCTAAAAAGAGAAACCCTGTCTTTAAACAAAAACAAACAAAAAACAACAACAACAAACAAAGAAACCAAAACAAAAAACCACAACTAAAGAACCCAAAACAAAAACAAAAAACAAAGCACCCAGTATGCCACTCTTTATGCAGATTGTGTGTGTATTTAAATCTATATGTCTGAGTGTATGTGGTATGCACCTGTGCACATGTATGTGAAGAGACCAGAGGTCAGCACTGGTGTCTTCCTCTGTCCCTCCTCCCTTAGTTTTTGAGGCAAGGTCTGTCACTGAACCTGGAGTTTAGTTCCAGAGAGCCTTTGTTTTGTAGCGGTTGTAATGGATTAATAAAAAAAATGCTGCAGGATCCCCAGCGGCTGCAGGGGTAGAAATACTGCAGGTCCCTGAGTGGTGGCAGGCAGCCGGTCATCTGGTGGCAGGCAGGGGGCAGGGGGCAGCCAGTCCCAGGGATGGAGCACAAGACCATGCTGCGGGTCTCTAAAAATGGCTGGTCAGGGGCAGCAAGCCACAGGGCAGTGGCAGACGAGAGACAGATGGATAGGCACACATTGCAGAGTGAGGCTGGATATTTATTTAGTGGGTTATGGAAGGGAAGGGGGAGAAGGAGAAGAGCAGAGAGAGAGAAGATAGAGAGACAGAGAAAGAAGGAGAGAGAAGGGAGAGACAAAAGCTGCCTCTTCGAGACAGAGGTTGAAAAAGGAAGAGACTCAGGCTGCAAGCAGAAAGGAAGATCTGCCCTCCTCAGCAGGCAGGGGAGGGAGTGGGTGCGGCTTGTCTCTTAAAGAGACAGAACAGATCATTACAGCAGTTTCCTTCAAGATTGAAACTGTCCATACTACTGTATAGAACACAAACACAGGAAGTAAACAACTCAAAGTAGCTTCAGGAAGTCACTGAAGCTGACCAGGTTGTTCTAGCTCCCCAAGATTGTATAAACAGCAAAGACCCTTGAATACCACCCTTCTTGTTGTGGGGTATTGGAAGACTCCTTGGGCATGGGTTTAGTACAATAGAAAGTCTTGGCTGGCAACTACACTGTGCTTTCAAGGTCCCGTGTGTAGCCCGGAGCCTTTCTCAGGGAGATCTTTTAAACATAAAAACCAAGTTCTGAGTTGACATACTTCAGTTAACAAGAACAGTTAGCTAGCTAGAAGCAGCACTACAGAAGCCCAAAAGCAAGATTGGTACATTCAGAGACTTTCCCAGAGCCATGGACTTTGATGGATTAGGTCTTTGTTTTCATCTTGGGAAGGTGTTGCCATCTACATGCTGAGCTTTACAGCCTGAATGTCCCTTCCATCTTAAAGTCAGCTGTGCTAATGTTGGGAGCGGGGCCTACTAAGACCTGAAGCCCTGTCACAACTCCCAGATGAGCCCATTGTCCTTAAATAGAGAGCAGCTGAACTGCTGGAAGAGCTGCTCTACACAGCCAGTTCTAGACCCACCTAGGCTATCAAGCAAGGTCTCCAAGAACATTTCTTCAAAAAGAGTAGATGGCTTTACTCCTAATATTTGGGAGGGAGACGTAGGTGGAGATATATGAGTTTGAGGCCAGCTTGTATACATATTCAGTTCTAGACTTACATATCTCAAAAAAAAAAATAGGAGACTATAACCACATTGGTATCCTGATGGTGGTACAACATGTGTGTGTGTATATATATATGTATATGTGTGTGTGTGTGTGTATGACACACATACTTCAGTTAACAAGAAGAACAGTTAGCTAGAAGCTATATATGTGTGTGTGTGTGTGTGTGTGTATGACACACATACTTCAGTTAACAAGAAGAACAGTTAGCTAGAAGCTATATATGTGTGTGTGTGTGTGTGTGTGTATGACACACATACTTCAGTTAACAAGAACAGTTAGCTAGAAGCTATATATATATATATATATATATATATATATATATATATATATGTATACATACACATATACACAAACTGTTACCACTGGGTGACACTGGACAAAATGAGTAAGACATTTCTTTATGTTCAGCTCTTTCTCTCCCTCCCTTTCCCAATACTATGTTATGTTCAACTGTACACTCATGTAGGTTCTTGGATCTACCATCTACCACCATAGTAGAGATATTGCATATTTCTAATGGGAACCTTTTTCAACTCTTTCTTCCTTCCTTCCCCCTCCTTTCTTCCTCCCTTCCTTCCTTCCTTCCTTCCTTCCTTTCTTTTCTTTTTCTTTTGGGTGTTGGGTGTGGTTGGTGTTTTGAGACAAGGTTTCCCTGTGTAGCCCTGGCTGTTCTGGAATCTATCAGTAGACTTTAAACTTAAGAGAGCCACCAGGTAGTGGTGGCGCACGCCTTTAATCCCAGCATTAGGGAGGTAGAGGCAGGCGGATCTCTGTGAGTTCGATACCAGCCTGGTCTACAAGAGTTAGTTTTAGGATATGCTCCAAAGCTACAGAGAAACCCTGTCTCGAAACAACAACAAATAAGAAACTTAGGAGAGCCATCTGCCACTGCATTCTGAGTGCTGGGATTAAAGGCATGGATGGGCCACCATGCCTGGCTGCTCCTCTCACCTTTTTACAACTGTGTTTGCTTATCTCTAGCTTCCCTCCTCCCTGCCAGCAAACCCCTATTCACTGGCCATGACAGATTCATCTTTCAGTCCTAAAACGCTATCATTTCAAAATGCTGCATAAACAGAATCAAGCTTTCTAAGTAGGATGGAACTTTGAGGACTGGCATCTTTCAACATACTTTTCTGGTGACTGATCTAAGTTCCTGCAGACCTTAACTAACAGGAACACAGTTGGTTTGACCAGTTTACTGGCTAAAGAAACACTAGGTTAGTTCCAGTTTTGAACCACAGTGAAAGCTGCTGAGAACAATTGTGTGCATGTCTTTGTACGAACCTCAGTCTTCATTTCCCTGAGATAAATGCCCAATGGTGCAATTGCTGGGTCTGGTAATTGCATGTTTGGTTTATGAGACACAGCCAAACTGTTTTCCTGAGTGGCTGTGCCACATTATACCCCTCTTTACTCCCACCCCTAGCAGTCTTTAGGTGATCTTTTTTTTTATATCCTTCTCCACATTTGATGATGTCACCAAATAGGTATATTGCTTCTCGATACATTGTTTTAACTAGAGTTACTCTGAGGGTTAGTGATGGCTGGTGATGCTGATCATTTTCCAAGAGCTGGCTAGATCTGACTGCCCCCTTCAGTGAAATGTCTTTTTCTGTTTCTTATTTGGATTGTTTATCTACTCTTGAGTTTTAAGGATTCATTTTGTATTCTAGTCTTGTTAGATATGTGATTTACAAATACGCTCTCGAGGTTTGTAGCTTGTATTTTCTTCCTCATGACCTTTAGCCGAGCAAAGAGTTTTATATTTTGATGTTGTCCAGTTGTCCAGCCTTTTTTTCTTATTTCCTTTCGCGTACTTTCCTATTTGGTGTCTAATTTTTGTCTAGCTTTAGAGACCAAAGGTTTTCTCTTTTTTCCCACCCCCTTATGGCTTTTTGGTTTTGCTCTGAACCCTCCGGCCCATTTTGTGTAAGGTACACAGATCTTGTCCTGACTTAGGTTGTGTCTGGGTGTTCAGTTGCCCCAGCACCAGTTCTTCACAGGGCTTTCCTTCACCCACAGAACTGGCTTTGTACCTTTGTCAGACACGGAACTACTTCTGCAGGTTCATTCTGGGTTCCACTGATTTTTTTTTATGTATTCTCTGTAGGTATGTTTGCAGGCTTGACTACTATAACTAAATTGAACTCAGCTAGATTGATCCTTAATTTTTTCAAAATCATTTTAGCTATTGTAATTCCTTTGCATTTCGACTGACATGCTTGTTTAAATATTTGATAGAGAAGGGTTGGTCATGGCACACGCCTTTAATCCTGACACTTGGGGAGCCAGAGACAGGCAGATCTCAGAGTTTAAGGTCAGCCTGGTCTACAAAGCTAATTCCAGGACAGTAAGGGCTACAAGGAAACCCTCTCTCAAAAAACCAATATACATGTATATATATTTGATAGACTCTGTAATAATGCTTGGCTTGTGATGATTTTTTTGTTTCCCCATTTTATTTGTGTTAGTCTTGCGAAATAAATTTATAGATTTTTATCCGCACCCAGACCCAAGAAACAACCTTTCTTGTTTCCCTTTGCTCTCTATCCTCTATCCTTTAGTGTCTAGTCCTAGCTTTTTTACTTTCTTTCTTTTGCTTGAGTTTGACTACTCATTTTCCTGCTTTGTTTGTTTGCTTGTTTTTTGTTTATTTATTTATTTGTTTGTTTGTTTATTTTGAAATAGGGTTTCTCTGTGTAGCCCCGGCTGTCCTGAAAATTGCTCTGTAGACCAGGCTGGCCTCGAACTCATTTTCTTGCTTTCTTGAGGTGTGGAATTATATTATTAATCTGAGACATCTGTGCTTCTTTTCCTTCTTTTTACAATGCTGGAGATAGAACCCAAGGTCTGATATCCGCTGAACAAGCAACCGCTGCTAAACCACATCCCAGCTCCCTTCTGTTTTAACGTGAGCATTTTACAGTTAGAAACTCCCTCCTTAGCTGTTACTCTGAATGTGTCTCAATGTTTCATACACACACACACACACACACACACACAGTTAGAAACTCCCTTCTCATCTGTTACTCTGATTGTATCCCCAATGCTTTACACACAATCACGCACACAACCACACACACACACACACACATTCATACACACATTTTTCCAAGGTAAGGTTTCTCTGTGTAACCCTGGCTCTACTGAAAGTTGCTCTGTAGATCAGGCTGGCCTCAAATTCAGAGATCCTCCTGCCTCTGCCTCTGAATGCTGGGATTAAAGGTGTGCACCACCACACCTGGCATTTAGTGTTTTATATTTTTTAAAGGATGTATGTATGTATGTATTTGTGTGTGTGTGTTTGTGTGTGTGTGTGTGCACACACCTTTGGGAGCATGATCTCTTAGAGATGAAGTTACTGGCAGATGTGAACTGGCAGTTATAGGCCTCCTGATGTGGATGCTGAGAACCAAATTTGAGTCCTTTGAAAGAGCAGCAAGTGCGCCTAACTGCAGAGCCATAGCTCCAGCTCCATTACATATATTTTTAAAAATACATTTCCATTTTCAATAAATTATGTATGTTTCTGTGATTTCATTTGAAAATTCTTGTTTGACCCGTTTGTTATGTCCTTGCTGTGTTTGGGGTTTTGATACAGTGTTTCCTGAATCACAAGCTGGCTGTAGCAAGGCTGGCCTTGGAGTCTTCATCTTCCTGTACCTAGCTCCTGTATACTGGGATTACAAATGCACACCCACCTTTAGCTGACCTCTTGGCTGGTTAGCAGTGCTGTTTCTACATGTTCAGAGGGTGCCCCCCGCCCCGTGTCTGCTGTTGTGGCAGAGGATGCCACATGCATGATTATAGTTCTTTTAACTCTTTGAGGCATGTTTTATGGCCCCAAATATGACTTTTCTTGGTGACACTTCCACTGAGCGCTTGAAAAAGTTGCCTTTGGCCAGGGTTGGAGCGGCAGTCTGTACTGGCTTCTGCTGGGCTGTGTTGTCAGGTATCCTCTCTTCTTGCTGAGTGTCTAAGAGAGGACTGGAGTCCCAGCCAGGACAGTAGACTGCATCTACGCTTCTCTTCAACTTCATCAACTGTGCTTCCTGCATTTCGAGGCTCTGTTTATTTTTTAAGTTCATGTTGTATTTATTATTATTATTGGTTTTTTGAGACAGGGTTTCTCTGTAGCATTGGAGCCGGTCCTGGAACTTGCTCTGTGGACCAGGCTGGCCTCAAACTCACAGAGATCCGCGTGCCTTTGCCTCCCAAGTGCTGGGATTAAAGGCATGTGCCACCACGCCCGGGCCTGGAGTTAAGGTTTTTATTTATTTATTTTATTTATTTATTTTTTTTTTTGGTTTTTTCGAGACAGGGTTTCTCTGTGGTTTTGGAGCCTGTCCTGGAACTAGCTCTTGTAGACCAGGCTGGTCTCGAACTCACAGAGATCCGCCTGCCTCTGCCTCCCGAGTGCTGGGATTAAAGGCGTGCACCACCACCGCCCGGCGTACATGTTGGTTTTTGTAAGTCTAATCTTTCTATTTATTTTCCAAGTCCGCATATATGTGCATGTGTGTGTGTTCATTTATGTAAATGTACATGTGTGTAGGCGTGTGCAGTCATGACACATATGTGAGGATCACAGGACAACTTGTAGACCTTCTGACCTTGTAGATTCCAGGGATGGGGCTAAGGTTGTAAGGCTTGGTGACAGGCACTTTTGTTTGCTGAGTCATTGGGCAGACCCTGTTGTTTTAAGCCACCAATTGGTTTTTGGTGTTGTTATGTGCGTGTGTGCATGTATGCATAGATAATCTTTCATAGTTGTTACTTTGCAGGAAATGTCTCCAAATAGTTGCTATTTCTTCCGATTTTTCAAGACAGGGTTTCTCTGTGTAGCTTTGGAGCCTGTCCTAGTATTTGCTCTGTAGCCTAGGCTAGCCTCGAACTCACAGAGATCCTCCTGCCTCTACCTACTGAATGCTGAGATTAAAGGTGTGCACCACTATTGCGTGACTTCCTCCAGGCTTAGTTATTTGTTCTCAGATGACAATCAGCCCTTTCAGATCCTGAAACTCCCAGTTCCCCTTCTCCTCCTTAGCTATCTGGAATGAGTAAAAGAGCAGGCCCTTTTACATGGTCTGCTGCTGTTTCTTCCCCTTTGTCCAGCTAACTCTGTGTTTAGTTCCCTCAGTTCTGATATCAGATCATTTGATGAGTAGAGGTGTTACTGACTGTTCTGACTGGGCCGTGCCCCGTCAAACACTAGAGGAGGATCTGGCAAAGAAAGCGGCAGTGTTTGTGTGGGACTGAGTCTGGAAGCAGCAAGGAGAACCCTCCATGCCGAGTGGACTGGCTGGGAAACCCAAGTCTAGCATGCCCAAGGCCCAGTTTCAGCCTTACAAAGACCACAATAAAAAAGAAGACAGGAGGGGTTTTGGCTAGGTGGTCATTAAATATCAGTAGAAGGTAATGTAGACACTGGATATCGGTGGAGGGTGATGTGGACACTGGATATCGGTGGGGAGGTGATGTGGACACTGGATATGGACCATGGATATCGGTGGGGAGGTGATGTAGACACTGGATATCAGTGGGGAGGTGATGTAGACACTGGATATCGGTGGGGAGGTGATGTGGACACTGGATATGGACACTGGATATCAGTGGGGAGGTGATGTAGACACTGGATATCAGTGGGGAGGTGATGTAGACACTGGATATCGGTGGGGAGGTGATGTGGACACTGGATATCAGTGGGAGGTGATGTGGACGCTGGATATCGGTGGATGATGGTGGAGACACTGGGTTGATGGTTGTGGGAGGCAAGGAAAGAATGATGCCAAGACAGGAAAGAAGCTGCTGAGATGCTGTGTTTCAAGATGGTTGGCCTTTTGTGGTGACAGAAACACCTTCTGTGTTCCAGGATGTGTGTGAAGTTGAGGGGGAGAGGACACAGGAAGGTTGGGGCACACACAAGCTCTATATGGACGAGATGCTGCAGGCACATGGTGGCCAGTGATGTAACCCGCGTCTTCTGCTGCCTGACAGCAATAGAAACATCTGAGAGACAGTAGTACTTTCCATTTTGTTTGTTTGTTTGTTTGTGGGGGGGTGGTCAAGACACGGTTTCTCTGTGCAACAACCCTAGCTGTCCTGGAACTAGCTCTGTAGACCAGGCTAGCCTCGAACTCAGAGATCCATCTACCTCTGCCTCCCAGGTGCTGGGATTAAAGGTATGCGTCACCACTGCCCAACTAGTATTTTGTTTGTTTGGTTGGTTGGTTTTGTTTTTTCTAGACTGAGTTTCTCTGTAGCTTCTGAGGCCTATTCTGGAACTAGCTCTTGTAGACCAGGCTGGCCTTGAACTCACAGAGATCTGCCTGCTTCTGCCTCTCAAGTGCTGGAACTAAAGGCGAGCGCCACCACTGCCCGGCCTGGCTAGTATTTTTTTTTCTTTTCTTGGTTTTTCGAGACAGGGTTTCTCTGTAGCTTTGGTGCCTGTCCCGGAACTAGCTCTTGTAGACCAGGCTGGCCTCGAACTCCCAAAGATCCTCCTGCGTCTGCCTCCCAAGTGCTGGGACTAAAGGCGAGCGCCACCACCGCCCGGCCTGGCTAGTATTTTTAAATTTTGATGTTTGCTGTTTAAATTTGTCTCTGTTTCACTTAGAGTTTTAACTTTTTAAGTTCATTTACTAGTTTGCTTTTGCGGCGATGGGGGTGGAGCCCGGACCTCACCCATGCTAGGCTAGCACTCAGCCGCTGAGCCCTATCCCCAGCCCTCTGGGGCTTTTACAGTGCCTCTGGGGTGAAATCACTTTTCCAGTCTCCTGGGAGATTTCTGTCTCTGGGGCTTTTGTTTCTCTGGACTTCCTGGGGCAACCAATTAACTGTGAACTCTGGCTTTGACATCAGGATCTGCTGGGAGTTCAGGAGAGAGGGGGAGGAGTCATGGCCTTGCTTCTTGGTCCTTGTGCATTTGTACATCTCTGGAGTCACTTTACTGAATTAGCAGTGGATATAGCAGTGGGTATCTCATATATATATATACATATATATACACACACACACATATATATGTATGTATATATATCTGATATTTATATATATAAATCTCAGATTTTTATCATCAACTCATTAAATAGAGGTTTATCTTGCCCTCATAGGAGGTTCACAAGTGTTTGCTTTGGCTCTGGCCAGTTTCCTGTTTTCTTTTTGAGCCCAGAGATGGTATGTGACATAGGTCTCAGATAATTGGTCTTCTCTGTCAAATATTTTCTGCACTTGGCTTTCAAAACACAGTACTCCATCTTCCTGGCTTACTCTTAGTCACCTTTGCTGTCTCTCCTGGATGTCTCACCACTGGCTCACCCAGAGCCTGGGCTTGGATCCTTTCTCCATGTCTGTGCTCATAGCATTGTGAGCTCACTCCCTGACAGCTTTAAATTATATGTTTACTTGACGATTAACTGTTTCTCCAACAACGACCTCTTCCCTAAAGTCCCGCTTCATCTAGCCTGCAGGCAACCCACCAGGCCGCTGCAGCTGTCCAACACATGCCGCTCCCAGCTCCCATCGCATCTGCACAACTCGCTTCCGCAGCCTCCTGCACTCGCCTTCCTTCCCCACAGTCTTCCCCTCTGCTCTTCCTCCCAGTGCTCATATCAAAACCGTCTTCCCAAGCCCCTGGCACTTCCTGTACACCGCAGCCAACCTCTCACACCTGTGCATTTTACCTCGCGTCTGCGGTCCACAGGTGTGGACTTCCCAAAGGTCACCTAAAGTGTTTCCTGGCTGGCCCCTCTGTGGGTTCTCACCCTTGCACTTCCTTCTCTGTTCAGCACCCAAGGTGTATTTTAACAGACTTGTGTTCCTCGGACACTGGGAAGAGCATGGTGTGCACAGCCCAGTGCAGCTTGGCTGGCTCCTTCCTTTCGTCCCTCTCTGCGTTCACTGGCCTGCTTGCCCTTCTCGGACTGCCCACCGCCTCTTCTACCTTTGAGGACTGGTGGTAGTCGCTGCTCCTTCTGCCGGCTCATTTTCAGCTGTGCACAGATGTCTCCTTAGTAAGACTTCTCTGAATCTACAGAACCGGCTGCCCCTCTCCCATTCCCTGTCATCTTCACCTTGTTTTTCTCCCTAGAACTTTCTTCCAATCCAAAATTACATATGTTGTTCTTATTCATTTGGTCTCTGTCTTCCTCCACAACGGTGGAAAGTGGAGAGTTCAGAGGAGATTTTTTCCTTTTTCTTTCTTTCTTTTTTTGGTCTGCTCTTCACCCCTGGGGCCCAGCATGCAGCCTGCATTAGCTGCTCCGTCATGGAATTTAGGCTGGACAGTAACTTCTGTCCTCCTGCAAGTGGTTAACTTCTCTGACCTTATATTGATTGAATAATTGCAGCTAAGAGCACCAATAAAGAGCAGCCCTCAGCCAAACTGACAAGGGAGCAAAGGACAGTTTGCAAAGAGATGACCTATTTTGCTCATGCTTTTTTTGAACATTTCTGTGTCCTTTCTCCTCCACAAACCCACGGAATCCTCACAATGCAGGGTTTGCACAGAGCAATAGTTTCCCTGATAAGGCCCAGTTCTGAGAAGTCGGGGTTTACTCTCACACAGGGAGTAAAAAGCCAGCAGAGCCAAGGCCATTGTGGGATATTTCAGCACTCAGAGTCTCCTGTTTTCCTCTACAGAACGGGTGACTTGGGCTCATGAAATGGGTCAGTATGTGAAGTCAGTTGCTACCAGGGCTGGCGACCTGAGCTTAATATCCAAGTCCTATGAGGTACACAAGTTGTCCTCTGACCTTATTACATGGTCAGTAGCACACGAAGGGACACACGCGCGCACACACACTAAACAAATAAATATAATGAAAAGTTTAAAAACCAAAAACACTTTTAGGGCTAGAGAGATGGCTCTCGGTTCTTAAGAACACTGCTGCTCCTCCAGTGAAGGTTCAGTTCCCAGCGCCCGTGTGGCAGCTCACAACCATCTGTAATGCTAGTTTCAGAGAGTTTGACATCCACTTTTGGCCTCGGCACGGACCAGGCTCATATCTGGTACACAGACATACATACAGGCAAAATGCCCATGCATATAAAAAATAAGATAGTCGGTATGGTCGCACACATTTTCAATCCCAGCACTTAGGAGGCAGAGGCAGGACAATCTCTCAGTTCGAGGCCAGCCTGGGCTACAGAGTAATTTCCAGGATAGACAGGGCTGTACAGAGAAACTTTGTATCAAAATAATATAATAATGATAATAATAATAATAACAACAATAACAGTTTTAAAAAATTGCAAAGAAATGGGCAACTTAAGAAGCTGATTCTTACTGCCTGGTTAAGTGTGGGTATTCAGGTAATGGGAAGTGGTTCCTTCTGAGTTTGTCCTCAGAAATTTACATACTTGATGTGGAGTAGCTTCTCTGCTCTTGCCGGTTGGAGTAGCACTGGCTCATATTTTCATCTCTGTCATCAGAAAAGGCTAACTTAGGGGCTCCCAGTTAGTGTGCTCCAGATCAGAAAGCCTCACTTAGGAATTAAGGGAATCCTTTTTTTTTGTTTTGTTTTGTTTTGTTTTGTTTTGTTTTGAGACAGGGTTCCTCTGTAGCTTTTTGGAGCCTGTCCTGAAACTGGGTCTGTAGACCAGGCTGGCCTCGAACTCACAGAGATCCACCTGCCTCTGCCTACTGAATTCTGGGGTTAAAGGCTTGTGCCACCACTACCCACCACTAAGGGAATTCTTAAGAGGTTTCTGGGGTTAGAAGCCCCAGGGATACCATTGGATCAGTTTATGGCCTAGTTTAGTATCAATAAAATAAATACATAGTTATATTCTGGTGGTGGTGGGTGGCGCATGCCTTTAATCTCAGCACTCAGGAGGCAGAGGCAGGTGGATCTCTGTGAGTTCGAGGCCAGCCTGATCTACAGAGCAAGTTCCAGGACAGCTGGGACTACACACAGAGAAACCCTGTCTCAAAACACTAGCCAAAACCAAACAAACAAATATTTAATTATATTCTATTATTATTAGAAGACACAGGGGGCTGGCGAGATGGCTCAGAGGATAAGAGCACTGGCTGCTCTTCCAGAGGTCCTGAGTTCTGTTCCCAGCAACCACATGGTGGCTCACAACCATCTGTAATGAGATCTGGTGCTCTCTTCTGGCCCACAGGGATACATGCTGTTAGAAAATTGTATATAAAATAAATAAATTTTAAAAAATAGAAGACACAGGTCACAGACTGTAATTCGATTCTCAACAGCATCTAAATTAGCATTAAGAAGGATATTAATTTTATTTTCAAAAACTTTCTTACTAGATTTATTTATTTTAGGTGTGAATGTTTGCCTGCATGTTTATGTGTGCACCACATGCATGCTTGTGCTCTCAGAGGTCAGCAGCAGGGTGTGAGGGTATTGAATCCCCTGGAACTGAAGTTACAGATGGTTGTGACCCGCTGTGTGGGTGCTGGAAATTGAACCCAGGTCCTCTGCAAGAGCATCACACGCTCTTAGCTTCAGAGTTATCTCTTCAGCTCATATAAGTTATATCTATATATAATGTATACAGTGTTCTGTCTGCAGGCCAGAAGAGAGCACAGATGGTTGTGAGCCACCATGTGGTTGCTGGGAATTGAACTCAGGACTTCTGGAAAAGCAGGCCGTGCTCTTAACCTCTGAGCCATCTCTCCAGCCCTATAAATTACATTTTTGAAGTTGCTATTACTTTCCCCAAAAGAAAGGTTATAATCTCCACCTGCTTCAAATCCTGAGAGTGTATTAGTTTTGCTACCTCTGGGTTAGGACCGAGTTAGGACGTCATGGCCGACGTGTGACAAAACATCACTAAGTCAAAACTAATTGAGGACAGGGAAAGTTGAAATTAGTAGAAAAGCAAAATTACAGAGTGTAAAGAGACGCAACCTTTCTGTGCTTTACTTTGTACTTAACCCCAATTAAAGGGCAGCTGAATCTTGCAAAGTACAGGTCCTGGAGGGTGGGCCTCTTTTAATGAGTAGGCAGGAATCCTTAGTTAGCTGTTTGTTTTTAAATATCAATAAGTATAAATTATTTTCAGCACGTTAAATATTTTGCTGCAGTATCTTCCCCCTGTGTTACTGCTGCGTAAGCTTTGGGACGTGAACCAGCTAAACTCTTAACAGTCTGCTCCATATTACACGGCCCCTCCTAAGTGTAAAGTGGAAAAAGGCACCACCTCTCCCCACCCTCTCCCACCCCTACCTGGTATAGCCTGGTCACATCAGCACCTTGGTGGTGGTTCTCATCGCTTGTGGGAAACCACTGAGAAGTCCTCAAGCTGACACCTTGGGAATGGATGTCAAGGACTTGGCAGTGCAAGAATTTGTCTTCTGGGGTGCACAGTTGCTATTTCAGACTTCCCTTGTGTCCTAGGGAAACCAGGCCCAAGTCCCCAGCACAAGTTAAACTTGCCTTCCGGTCTGTGAGACCTTGCTTCTCTCCCCTCCCCCAGCCCAGGACATCCCAGGAATTCTATTAGGTGTGGTTTGCACTGACCAGATCCTGCCCCCTCCCCCACGCTCCCATCCCCACTCTTCCCAACCTACTTATTTACCATCTCCTTTCAGGTCTCCTTTTTCAGCATCCACGTAGAGGAGATCATGTGTGGAACCTGTCTTTCCAGACTGCCTTAGCTTTACTTAACATGGTACCTCCACCCCCATCCACTCTACTACAAATGACAAGATACCTTTTTCTTTTTCGTTTTTTTGGTTCTGTGGGGTTTTTGTTTGTTTGTTCATTTTGTTTTTGTTTTTGTTTTGTTTTGTTTTGTTTTGTTTTGTTTGAAATAGGGTTTCTCTGAGTAGCCCTGGCTGTCCTGGAATTTGCTTTGTAGAAGATATCATATTTAATGGCCGAGTAAAATCCCATTGTGCGTTTATGCCATATTTTCCTTTTCTGATCATTGATAGACTGCACTGAGGAGATCTGAGCTGTTATGCTGTACAGGCTTCTTGTTTAAGTTGACTGCATTTCCTTTGGCTGTATACCTAGAAAAAGTAGGAGAACTGAGTCATCGAGTGGTTTTATTTTTATTTCTTTAGTGAATGGCTATACTACTTTACATTCGCACCAACAGTTTATAAAAAGTTCCTTTGCCCTACCCCCATCCTCATCAGCATTTGTGATTTGTTGGTGGGGTTGGCAGTAACCATTCTCACAGTCTTTTGGCTTGCATGTCCTTCGGGGCTAATGATACTAGGCATTTTTCATATGTACATTGGCCATTTGTTTTTTTTTCTTTTGAGAAAACTTTATTCAGTTTCTCTGCGCATTTTTTAGTAGAGTTATTGGGTTTTGTTATTTTGTTTTTGAGGTCCTTACACATTCTGGATGTAAAACCTTGACTGAAAATGCTTTCTCCCGTTTCCTAGGTTCTTCATCCACCCCACTGATCATTTCCTTTCCTGTGTAGAAACTCTTTCATTTTATAGAATCCCATTTGTCAGTATTCTTCCCTGTGCCTCCGGAGTCCTAAGACTGTCCCCACGTGTTAGAACATTTATTTCTTCTAGTAGCTTCAGAGTTTCAACTCTTACCGCTAGTTCTTTGACCCATTTTTAATTGGTTTTTACTTTATTTATTTATTATTTTTAGTTTAATGTAAGAGAACATTCAAGCCTACATCTTCTACATCTTCTGCAAGAGACTATCCAGTTTCCTAAAGACAGTCCTTATTCCTGTGTGTGCTTTTGGTGTCTTTGGGGGAACATCTGCCGGCTGTAGAGGACTTGGTTTATTTCTGGAATCTCTATTTTGGTCATGAGTCCATTTTTATGACAATCTCATGGCGTTGTGTTTACCAAAGCTCTGTAGTATGTCTTGAAGTCAGGTCCTGTGATCCCTCCAGATTTATTATTTTTGATGAAGATTACTTTCGAGACTGGCAAGATGGCTTAGAAGATAGAGGCATCTGCCTCTAAACCTGATGAACTGACTTTGGTCCCTGGGACCTACATGGTAGAAAGGAGAGAACCTACTTCCAGATTCTGACCTCTACACACACACACACACACACACACAGAAAACAAACATTATTTAAAACAGTCTGTGGATCTCTGTGAGTTCAAGGCTAGCCTGGTCTACAAAGTGAGTTCCAGGACAGCCAGAGCTACACAGAGAAACCTGTCTTGAAAAACAACAAAACAAAACAAAACGATTTGATTGCTTTGGTTCGTTAGGTCATTTTGTGCTTTCATATAACTTTTAGAATTTTTTTGGTTCTTTGAAGAATATGATTGGAATTTTGGTAGTTCATACTGAATTTTTTAAGCAAGTCTTTTGAGCCACTTTAGCAATCTTAATTCTTCTGATCCATAAGCATGGAAGATCATCCCATCTTTTTTGTGTACATCTTCTTTCATTGTTTTCATTAGTGTTTTGTAATTTTCATTGTAGGGAACTTTTACTTCCTTAGTTAGGTTTATTCGTGAATATTTGAATCTACATAGTCATTGTGCCCAGAATTACTTTCACAATTTCTTCCATAGCCAATTCAGTACTGATCTATAGAAAATGAGTCTCCTGCTTCTCTTTGAAGACTGTGATCTTTTTGTTAGTCTTTCCTGTATCCCAAATGACTAGAGAGGAGGGGACATCTAAGAAGGAGACAGTGACCGGAAACCCGAGGGCAAGGCCTCATGCTCACTGCTGAAGCTGCTGTGTGCCGCTTGACTCTCTGGCGCCAGGCCAAAGCTATCTGGAGGGTGTATGATGTCAGATTCCTAGCTTTGAGTTTGTCCCTCTAATTTCTTCCTCTTCCTGCCTGGGACAAGGAGAAAGGAAGGAGACTGCGCTGCACACCGTTGCAATTTCAGAACCAAGAGGAGATGCGGAAATAGCAAAGGAGGGGACAGGACTGTTGACCTGTAGGTTTCTTTCCCTGGTCCCTTAGAGCTAACGCAGCAAGAAAAGAGACAACCGGAGGCATGGATGGGGGCCCTCCTAGTCTAAGACCTTTCTAGAACAGTTCCTCTGTATATATAACCAGGGTGACCAGCTGTCCTTGTTTGCCCAGGACTGTCCTGATTTCAACACTGAGAATTGTGTTTCCCGGGAAACCATTCTCAGGAACCCAGAAAGCACAGGCTCTTGGCAGTGGAAACCGAAGGTTGGGCAGAGTGGGGGAGACAAAACCCTAAAGACAGCTGCAAAACACAAGCAGCATGGTCTGACATCACTTGGCGAACCCAGAGTCGGCCCCCGGCCGGAGCTGTTAGCCCAGTAGTGTTATGGCCACGGCTGAACACTAGCGGTCTTTATCCCACTGCTGATACTGACAGTGGTGGTTGGTGGTTCCTAGCCATGGACCATCCTCTGCAGCATCACTCAGAGCCGTGGGGCTTATGTCGCAATTAAGGGCTTTGTAATTATGAGTGTTAAGAATCCAGCGTTGACTTCAACTGTTTATTAGCTGTTATGCATTGTGTCAAGAAAGTACTAGGGATGGGAGTGTAGCTGGGTAGGTAGAAGAGCATGTGTAAGGGCCCACACTCAGTCCCCAGTACAGATACATATATGTATACACACACACACACATACACACACCAAGATTTTACCAACTGAAATGTTAGATTTTAAGGAGGGAGATGAGAGGAGGCAGAGAGAAGTGCTGGGCTGAATCAACCTTCAGGTAAGAGATTTATTACCCTTGGTAACAGCAGCAGTGCACTGTGGGTAGTGGGAACTTAAGGAAACTTTTGTTCACCAAGACAAGGCAAGGCACCTACTTTCCAAGGTTTCTGAGAGGAGGAGAGGTCTAGTACCATGAGGAAGAGGGCTTAGTTAACAGGTGACTATGCCTTGAGGCTGAGATAGAGAGCAGGGCATATGTGACTTAGGCTAGAGTGGTTTGGAAAGTCGGGCTAGGTTAATGCCTCACCCCTAGAATGTGATAGCAGGGAGACTGGATGTGTCCTGGCCGTGCTTAAAGCCCTCTCTGCTTTGAGTGGGTCTGGGTTCTCTGAGCAGTTGGTATTCTGATCATGTTTTCAAGAGTTTAGGTAATTAAGGTGATGATCCTCATACCCAGACCAACATGACCCAGACCTCAGCAAAGGCTAAGTAACTGTGTTCTTGTGACAGATGCGAAAATGCACATACTGGACCAGGGAGGTGAAAGACTGACTCGTGAGAATAAGTTGGAATTGGATGGTTGCTCTTCCATCTCACACACTTTCTGCTATGGAGTTGAGGGGAATGACCTTTAATCCGTCAGGGGCTGCAAAGAGTGCCCTCGGGGGCAGCACAGGAAGATCTCGGTGTTGATGTAGCTGGGCCACTGATGGCAGGCAGTTCTGTGGCCCTGTCTAAGGACACTGCTTGCTCCTGTGTCAGGCTGTGCATCACGTCATGACAACAGAAACACCCTGCCCTGGCTCTCAGGACTTTTGACTTGGCAGATGAAATGTCAAACTCCTCCCCCTGTTTTGGTGCTGATTTTGAGGAAATTTTGGAAAAGTTACAGGAAAGGAAAACTTATAGGAAAAGGGTTGATAAAATTTTGCCCGGATATACATGAACTCTGCTCATGCACCTGCAGATTGAGCAGATGATGCAGATGTCAATTCGGAAATTCTATCTAATCTATAACTATCTTTCAAGGGGCTGCAATGGCCTTAGCCACTGCATGCCTTGATTCTCACAAATGTGGCATGCTGAAGAAGGACTTAGTTTGTTTAAACTTAGCAATGAGTTTTGCTCTGTGCGAGTTTGGACTCCTCAGTTTCCTGGAAGTGTACAGAAGCAGGAACTGAAATACTGCATTTCATAGAGAGGGAAGAAGATAGTCGCCATCTTCCATTCCATGATTCTGAAATGTTGGTTTGCCATCAGATCATATCTTTAAAGAAATATTAGGCAATTTGGAAGCACATTTAGGGTGAGCGTGGAGGAAAGACGTACACACAATAAAGAAGGCTGGTTGCTGTCTGAAGTGTCTGATGAGGAGTGGGAGAGGGACAAGGGGACTGCATCCAAAATGCTTGATGTCACATGTGTGATAAACATTCAAACATTCATATGGACATTTGTGGTTTTTTGTTTTTGTTTTTTGTTTTTTTTTTTTTTTTTTTTTGGTTTTTTCGAGACAGGGTTTCTCTGTGGTTTTGGAGCCTGTCCTGGAACTAGCTCTTGTAGACCAGGCTGGTCTCGAACTCACAGAGATCCGCCTGTCTCTGCCTCCCGAGTGCTGGGATTAAAGACGTGCGCCACCACCGCCCGGCGACATTTGTGTTTTGAGATAATACTTTTCCAGTTTTTTTTTTAAATAATAATTTATTTAACTTTATATTATTTGCATTGGTGTGAAGGTGTCGAATCCCCAGGAATGGGACTTTCAGACAGTTGTGAACTGCCATGTGGGTGCTGGGAATTAAACCCAGGTCCTCTAGAAGAGCAGCCAGTGCTCTTAACCACTGAGCAATCTCACCAGCCCCGACATTTCCAGATGTATTTTTCCCCTTCGTTACAAAAAACAGGAATCCCAGTTAAGCTGTACTGGCTAGTACTCAGGCATCTGTACTGGCCTGTCCTTAGGGTCCTGATGGGATCTGTCCTCAACTGCTGCCACTAAGAGCACCTCCTGTGCACATTTACTACGTTCCCTTTCAAAAGGTGGGCCTAGCCAACCTCCTGTCTCTCTCTTTTCTCTCCCTGGCTTCCACCACTCTTGTCCCCAGGGATTGATCTCTGTCCCTCCACCCACTTCTCTCTCCTCTTCCAGTAAACCTCCTGTGTGAGCCTTGTTGCATGGGGTGATGTCTCTTTGCAGGGTTTTTAAATTACAACAGTACTTTCTCAACCAAACTACAATATTGGGGCTATGTGTTTGTTTTTGTTTAATGTTGAAATTATAGCCGGGCGATGGTGGCGCACACCTTTAATCCCAGCACTCGGGAGGTAGAGGCAGGCGGATCTCTGTGAGTTCGAGACCAGCCTGGTCTACAGAGCTAGTTCCAGGACAGGCTTCAAAGCCACAGAGAAACCCTGTCTCGAAAAAAAAAAAAAAAAAAAAAAAACTAGCCATGGATTTGTAAGATCCTTTGGGATTTGAATTCTTGAGCATTCGCACAGTATAAACGAAGTGTGGTTTCCCCGGTGGCTTTGGTGAGCACATTCATTGGTATTATTCATAATAACAAAACTCTGAAAACCGCTCAAAGGTCTTTCCATGGGCAAATGCTTCATCTAACTCTGATACACCCGTATCATGGAACCCTGCTCTGATAAGAAGAAAGAAACCATCAGGGCATGCAACTACTTGTTCGAACCTCAAAGAAATTATGCTGAGTGAAAAAAGGCCAATTCCACAGGGTGACATACTACTATATGATTTCATTTACATAGCATTCTTGAGTTACCATAATTACATACTATGAGAGCAGATTAGTAGTTCCCAAGGGTTAGGATGGGGTAAATTGATGGGTGTGGTTATAAGAGGCCACACAAAGGAGTCTGCTGATGGTTGAGTCTTGAGTGTCTTGTTGGCTGTTCTGGTAGTGGTTTCAGAAGTCTGTATGTTATAAAGTTGCATAGATACATACATACACACAGAGAAACTCATGTGATAGAGAAATCTGAGTGCTGTGTTTGGATTGTACCAATGTCAGTTTTTTTGTTTTGTTTTGTTGTGTGTGTGTGTGTGGTTTTTCGAGACAGGGTTTCTCTGTAGCTTTGGAGCCTGTCCTAGAACTAGCTCTTGTAGACCAGGCTGGTCTCGAACTCACAGAGATCTGCCTGCCTCTGCCTCCTGAGTGCTGGGATTAAAGGTGTGTGCCACCACTACGCAGCCTCCAATGTCAGTTTCCTGAGGTTTTGTTGTTGGTATTTGTAGTTTTGTTATTTAGAATTTTGGTTTATTTAGCCCAGGCTGGCCTTGAACTCCTAATCCTCCTCTCTCTACCTACCAAACGCTGGGTAGGATTAAAGCTGTGCTTCACTGTGCTCAACAAGTCTTAGTTTTGGTGGTGGTGTAGCATTGTTGAGATGTTCATGCTGGGGGAGGCTGAGAGCAAGGACTGTGAGACTTCTTGTACATTTCTCTGCAACACTTTGTAATCTCTTGCTTCAGAAAGTTTCAGAAAGCGGTGGGGGGTGGGTGGATCTCTGAGTTTGAGGCCAGCCTGGTCTATAGGGTCAGAGTGAGTTCCAGGACAGCCAGAGCTGCACAGGGAAGTGCTGTCTCTAAAAACCAAACAAAATAACAGTGGATAGATGCAAACCAAAGAAAAGCTTGTGGGTCCAAAGTGAGCAGTTTTTGAGGACCGAAAGCAAATTCTCAAGTTTGCAAACCTCCAAACTAATAAGGAAATTAAAGGAGTTAGACACTCTGCCTTTTTGAAAGTTTATTAACTTGATGCTATCACATTGGAGAGACACCAATAGATCAGTGTCCCGTGGCCTTGAGAACAGCAGAGTTTCGTGTCAAAGGGAACAGTCTGGTTAACCGTGGTCAGTTTTACCTCCACAGAAATGAAAAAGAGGACTTAATTACGGCAGGCAGCTCAGAAACGTGTATTAGGGGAAGGAAGCCGGGACGTGCGTCACCTTGATGTTGTTAAAAATAGACTGTATCTCGTTCATTATTCATGTGTTTGTTTTCCTTTTAAAGGTCTTAACATTTATATAAATACAAAGTCAACGGAATTTAAATAGTCTGTGTCATTCAAAATAAGAGTTAAAATAAATTGCTGTATCAGAGAATCAGGTGTATTTTAAGCTATTGTTTTTCATGTATTATTTGATTAGTTCTGATTACCGTTACCTGCCTCCGGTTGCCAGTTCTGTTTCTGTTTTGTTTAGTTACATCCAGAAAGGGACACGATGGAAAATGATCAATTGTTTCACGCGCTACTTTTTCGTTTGAGCAGTAGCGTGCCCTTCACTTGTGCGTGTTTATAAACAACAGAAGTTTATTCCTCACAGTTCCGTGTTCTGGGAAACCCAAGATCAAGGTGCCTGGTAGGTTTGAGTGGCAGATGTGGGTTGTTTTCTGCGTCCAAGGTGGCACTTTGTGGCTGGATCTTCTGGAAAGGAAGAATGCCCTGTCCCAACCGGGCAGAAGAGATGGAAAGCAAAAGAGAGTTCACTCTGGTCGTTGGGTCCATAATTTTATTTGTGAGGGTT
Organism: Neodon shergylaensis; assembly: GCA_025134845.1. Lineage (NCBI taxonomy): Eukaryota > Metazoa > Chordata > Mammalia > Rodentia > Cricetidae > Neodon > Neodon shergylaensis. Next base: position 4,351,988 of record JABTXL010001975.1, on the reverse strand, counting down.
CCACCCTGATTGCTTAATCACCTCTTAGAGGTGGCCCTTCTTCAACTCACCTTGGTGATGTTACAGTGCTTGGATTTTGAGGGACATTCACAATAGCGATGCAATCTCACCATGTCTTTTTGCTTGTTGCGTACTGCACTGAAAAGTGGCCACGCCGTGACTAATTTAACGACAGTGGCAGAATGAACCGAGTCACCCCAGCTGGCACTGGCTCTGATCCACCTCTGATCCAACTCCGTCTTGTGGAGGTGAATTGTGAGGAGCCAAGCAGCCCAGACATGGTATGGGGCTCTAGCCTAAGGTGTTTGTGTCTTCCCTCATTCAGACATCATTGCATTCTGTGCCCCAATTTGCATGTTCTTGAAAAATGAGGATGCAGCATTGCAGTCAAAGACGGGAGAGGGAGAAGGAGGGGATGAAGTAAATCAGGGAAAACCTGGAAAATTGAAGAAAACTTTCTGGGACATAATTAAAAGTACATATGGATCTGCCGAACAGATGAATGAATGAATTGATTGAATGATTGATTGATTAATGAGAGCGACTGGAAAGTATCCAGAGGGTTGCTACTGGTCCTGCTAGCTGTGGAAATGGATTAGAGGATCTGGGCTGGGAATCTTCTAGGTGTTTACCACATTCTCAGCTGGCTGCAGCTGGTTCTACGTATAGGAATAGCTTATTTTATGCTATTTTAGGAAAGTCGCTCCTGGTGTGTCCAGGATATCAGAGAAATGAATTTGGCTTTGTTAGAATGTTTCCAAACCGACCAGAGCCAGGAAGCCACACCCTTTCAAAACACTCTCTTGCACACGAACTTCAGTTCAGCTGGGTGTTTGTGTGTGTGTGTGTGTGTGTTTAAATTTCCCCAGCTTTCATCAAACTTTTTATTTTCAATGTAGTTTGCTCTCCATTATGGTGCAGATGAATCATATTTAAAATTAGATATTTTCTTGGCAACAAAACACACAGTATTATAATATGCATCTTTGCAAAAGTGGTAAGGTTTTATAAGTAACCTTAGAAATAACCTCACCCACACTGGCTATGAGTGTCAGGCTAAAAAGCCTTTGGTATTCACCACTCAGGGCGGCTCTGGGTGTTGGAGGTGGAAAGCTCCCGTTCTTCACACAGCCCACTCTGCTCTTGCCCCACAGCCCCCCGCGCATCACACTCTGCTCTGCAGGTGAGGACGGCGTATTCCCCAAAGACCTCCCCGGCTTATTTCCACCGCGATCAGCTGATGCCTTCGTCGTATGTCTCCACACTTTGTTAACCAAGAACATGATTTTAGTGGTCAGACCACAATGAACCTGACAGCCTTTCCTTGGCTCTGTGTCCTCTCAGGAGCGGGAAGACAAAAGTGTCCCTGCCACCCCCCCCCCCGAAGACAGAGCCTTGGGGTGCCCTCATTTCTGCTGCACCAGAAAGCCTCAAGCTTTGATTGTTAGAATTTGGTTTTCCAGATAACGACTGGCTTCTGAAGTTCATGTCTCGGAATAGTCACTAAACTTGTAAACTTGTCACCTGAAAAGGCATTTATGGCCTTTGCCAAACATTAGTTTGTTAGTGCAGATTACTATAAAATATTCCCTTTGTTCATATGATCCTTTTGCATTATACTGAAAATTATTCTGTTCCTCCAAATATATAAAAGAAGAGATTGGGTAAATTAGCATTAAACGTGGGTGGCATTTGTACAAATAGTAATCTCATGTGTATAAAATAGCCATATTCATACAAAATTAAAGTACCAAACTGACTTGAGAATATTTTTCCAAACAGCTGCTTTTATGGAAAACTTTGTGTGTGCGTACATGTTTGAGGCAGGGTTTCTCTGGGTAACTGCCCTGGCCCTCTCGGAACGCACTCTGTAGACCAGACTACCCACAAACTCAGAGAGATGCGTGGGCCTGCCTCTGTCTCCTGAGTGTGCACCACCACTGCTATGAAAAATATTTGAACTTCCTTGGCTTTTGTCTTTTATGAATCCGGTGTTCTGCTAACGAGATGAAATGAACACAACCGGTCGGTCATGTAAGGAGATTTTTTAAGATTGCTCAATTAGCTGAATTGGTCAGTTTTGTAAAAAATTATTTATTTTTATTTTGTGTGTATTGGTGTTTTGCCAGTATGGTGGGTTTTTTGTTTGTTTGTTTGTTTGTTTGTTTGGTTTTGGTTTTTTTGTTTGTTTGGTTGGTTGGTTTTCGAAGCAGGGTTTCTCTGTGTAGCTTTGGGGTCTGTCTTTGAACTAGCTCTTGTAGACCAGGCTGACCTCGAACTCACAGAGATCTGCCTGTCTCTACTTCCCGAGTACTGGGATTAAAGGTGTGTGCCAATATGGTATTTTTGTGTGAAGATCTAGGAATTAGAGACAATTGTGAGCTGCCCTGTGGGTGCTGGGAATTTAACCTGGGTCTCTGGAGCAGTCATTGCTCTTAACCATCTCTCCAGCATACTGTGTGTGTGTGTGTGTGTTGTTTTCAAGTCAAGGTTTCTCTGTGTAGCCCTGGCTGTCCTGGAACTCATTCTATAGACCAGGCTGGCCTTGAATTTAGAGATTTGCCTGCCCTTGCCTCCCAGTGCTGGGATTAAAGGCATGCTCCACCACTGTCCAGCTCATAACAAAACTTTTTAACATTTTCTCTTAGTGAAATAGGCTTTGAGCACAGCAACCATGTGCACTCCAGCAACTTTTGCACCTCTGGTTCTTCTCACCCTTTCTAATTAATCTTTGCGGCTCGAGTGTATGTATGTAGGTATGTACATATGCATGTATGCAGAGGAAATGGGGTCTTTTGGAAGGTCTGCTGAGTATGTACCTCTCACATTAGAGCAAGGAAGGTGAGTTACCTCTGGGAGGGTGCCCTCCATGCGCTGTATACTTGGGTTACAGAATACTGCCAGGGAGGAAAGGCAAGGCCAACTGCCAGCAATCACAAATACCATTTCTCTAGCATCTGGTTAATGAGAGCTAGAGCCAGGCCATTGAGTCCTCCAAGGGGAAAATGATTTGAATTCTTTATATCTGACCTGCCTACCTTTATCAGCGGGTTAGAGCAACTGTGCTGCTTGACTCAGTAGCACCTGCCATGTATGAAAAGCAGTTAACTCTCCTAAGCATTCCGTCGTCTTGAGAGAAGTTTCCCCCATACAGTTCTCCAGGGTCATGACGTTCCATTCAGACACCCTTATAGAATACATGCAGAACACGTCACAGTGCTAAGCAGCGTGTATCTTGAGTATCTGTATACTTGTGTATGTAGTTTATTCATGTGTATCAGCTAGTTGTTGCTGTGTAATAAAACACTTCAACGGTTGGCATCCTTTAAAAAAAAAAGCAGTGATGATTCTGTAGGCTGGCAAACTGCTAAGATCAGCTGAGTGGTTCTTTGGTTCGGTGTGCCTGGGCTCACTAATGCAGGTGCAGGCAGTTTGTGGCTTAGCTGGAACTTGATAGTATAGCATTCCTTTACTTGAATTTCAAGAGTTTGGCAGATTATTAGCCAGGGCATCCCATTTCTTTTCTCTGTGATCTCTCCAGCAGGCTCCTGTGGTAGGCTCAGGGTTCTCAGTGTGGCAGGCATCGGGTTCTGTTTAAGCCTCTGCCTGTCATGTTTGCCCTTTCACCAAAGCAGACCACACCACACCCAAGTTCAAAGGCTAAAAGAAAAGACGGCCTTACGGCACATCCAGTCTCGGGTGGGAAGAACTGGTGACGATCATTTACAATCTCTTTATCTTCCCTTCTCTACTTTTATGCCTCTGTAACTTTTCATGATTTAAAAAAAAGTCAGATGTGGGTCAGGCAGCAGTGGTGCCGCCTTTAATCCCAGCACTCGGGAGGCAGAGGCAGGTGGATCTCTGTGAGTTCTAAGCCTGACAGCAGGGGAACCAGCATAGGACCAAACTAGGCCCTCTGAATGTGGGTGACAGTTGTATGGTTGGGGAAGACTGTGGGCCCACTGGCAGTGAGACCGGGATTTATTTCTACTGTTTGTTCTACCTTTTTGGAACCCATTCTATTTGGAGGAATACCTTGCTCAGCCTAGATATAGTGGGGAGGGCCTTGGTCCTGCCTCAAATCAATGTGCTAGACTTTGGCGACTCCCTTACTCTCTCTGATGAGTGGATGGTAGGGGGATGGGAGAGAGTGGAGGTAGCAGGAGGAGGGGAGGGAGTGGGAAATGGATTTAACATGTAAAATGAGAAAATATAGTTTTTTTAATAAATTAAAAAAAGAAAAGGCCAGATGTGTACATTCAACGAACCCTAGAGTAAAAGGAATACTAAAGCCCATTGAGCCTCTTGATGCACCATCACCTGGAGGAAGCTGGGACACCATCTCCTTTGGCATCATCCAACCCATTCACCCCCAGCCATCTTTAAAACATCTTCCAAAAGTACATAGATTTGAAGTAGACCTTGCATAAGAGCCCCCCTTTCTCCTCTTACCATCTCCACCTTCCCCACCCCCTTCATTCTTTCTTTCACACGATTTCCTGTAGCCCAGACTGGCCTCTAGTCCACAGTAGCCAAGGATGGCCTTGAACAAGACCTTCTGCTTCTACCCACCCTGGAATCACTGGTGTGTGCGGTGGCAGCTGGTTGATGCAGTGCTGGGGACCAAACCCAGGGCTTCACGCTTGCTAGATAAGCATTCTACCCACTCAGCGACATCCCTAGCCCTTTCTTTTCATTTCTCTTTTCCATTGATTTTTTTTAAGAAAATGCCGTCTTTCCAAAGACCCTCCCACATCTGTTTGCTTATTGTGCATAGTTAACTAGCTCCTCCCCCGTCACCTTTATTTCTGTCCAGACACGATAGCCTTGAAGGCTACAGTCCCTTCAGATTATAGTTTTGAGGGAATCCAGAATTCTTTATAAATAGCACTGGGTGTTTCCAGTTGTCTCACTTAGGAGGCTTAAAAGTTTGCCCTTGAAGCAAACTTGGGAAGCAGAAGCAGGCAAATCTCTGTGAGTTCAAGGCCAGCCTGGTCACAGAGTTACAGGACAGGTTCCAAACTACAGACAAACCTTGTCTCGGAAAACAAACAAACAAAAAAAGATGCTTTGCTGTCACAATGTCACATAGTCCATGGTGAGCTGAAATAAAACTCATATACAAAGCGTCTCATGCCTTTCATCTGACAGCTTACAGAGGGAGAAATTGGGGTCCCCATGTGCCCAGGACTGTTCAGTGAGTTATGCCTGTTTTCAGAGCCTCTCTCTGTTGCCCCCAATAATGAATTCATGACTTGTAGATTTTTGATATTTATTATTCTTTCCTTGCATTCCTTTTTCTGCCTCTTCTGTTCCTTGTTCTTCTCACCCTGCACCCCTTCCACCTCCTGCCTTTTTCCTCCCTTTTCTTTCTTCCTATCACAGGCATCATCTTTGGCCCCTGGAGCTGCTTCCTGGTTTCTGTCTCCTTTGACTCACTGTTACCTGAGAACTGTTCTTTCCTGTTTTCTGGAACTTGCATATTCTTTGACCTAGACTTCTAACTGCCTGCTCCTGGCTGGAAATTACAGTCTGGGTGTTGCGTGCTCATTGCTGCTGAGCTGTTGCTGTTTCTAGGCCTTTTCCAGTGGCCGGAGCCATTTTAGAATTGGCTCTGTTGAAAAATTCAGTAGTTGAATTCCAATTGTAAAATGCCTTTTTTAACTTTTTGGATTTTATACTTTTTTCTTTTTCTGTATATTAGTTAAAGTATCAGTTCCTAGCAGTGTTAGCATACACTAAAATGTATAAATAGCAGATAAAACATTGCCATTATTAGCTTACACAAAATATATAATCTTAGCATTATTAATTTGAAATTATTTTATATTTGTATTTAGCTTCATGAGGAATTCATTGTGTACTGTAGCAATGCTAACATTATAAACTTGTGTGAGTAGAGTGTGGTGGCTCATATCTGTAATGCCAGCACTTGGGAGGTTGAAGCAGGAGGATTACCATGTATTCAGGGCCATTCTAGGCTATACAGTCAACTGGAGACCAGCCTTGACTACAGAGTGAGACAATACTGGTCTATGTTAATAATGGTAATGTGTGCTAAATATATGCATATATGGTAAGTACAGTTGTTAGAAATATACTGCTGAATATGCAAGCGTATATTAATGTGCACGGTTGTCCAGTGGTTTCGACACAGTACTGTTTCTGTTGTCCCCGTCAGACTAACTAAGAGTGACTTTCATACTTCCTTTCCAGGGATGTTTTTCTTAGAATATGCTGTGGTCACTGGAATCCTCTTCCGTGCATGGCTAGGTCATCGAAGATATTAGATCTTCTTTCCAAATTTGGTTTTGGCAAGGACAGAAAAAGGCGGGGAGGCACCAAACCCAATATTCCCTTCCGGGGCACACCCCCTGACCTAACCTCTGCCAGTAGTCCTCTGCCACCTCCTAGCTGCGCCACAACAAGCTGACAATGTATGGGTAGCTTCTTGTTTGCCACTAATCAATGATTTGGATTCTCTCTCCCATCTTTGGATGAGACACTTAAAGCTAGAGAAGTGTTGCTGCTTTATCCTCACATCCACTGGTGCATGAGGCCCAGAAAATGTCTCATGGCAGTTCTTTTGCAAAGATGAGACTGAGGGAAAATGGTTCTTGAGCAGAAGAAGCAATGTGCTAAGCAGAGTTTGGTGGCCCAGGCCTGTCATCCCCGTACTTGAGCGGTAGGAGAGGGGTGCTCAGAAGTTCCACTACTGCATAGGAAGTCCGAGTCTAGCATGGAGGTGGTGGCGCACGCCTTTAATCCCAGCACTCAGGAAGCAGAGGCAGGTGGATCTCTGTGAGTTCGAGGCCAACCTGGTCTTCAAGAACTAGTTCCAGGACAGGATCCAAAGCCACAGAGAAATCCTGTCTCGAAAAACCAAAAAAAGAAAGTCTAAGTCTAATCTTGACTATATGAGAGATATGGAAAGAGACAGAGAGAATGAGAATTTGTGGATATGGATGTATTCTTTGCCTTGTTCTCCTACTTTTGATACTATAATCTGCCTGACCTGATGGTGTGTGTGTTAGTTACTATTGCAGTGACTAAACACCATGACTGAGGTAACTTACGGAAGAAAGAGTTTGTGGGGGCTTACAGTTTCAGAGGGTGAGTCATGATCATCATTTTGGGGCATGCAGCAGGCATGGCACGGGAGCAGTAGCTGGGAGATTACATCTTGGGAGAGAACCATGAGGCAGTGGGAGAGATCTAACAGGCAATTGTGTGGGCCTCTGAAGACCCAAAGCCTACCCCAGTAACATATCTCCAACAAGGCCACACCTTCTAATCCTCTGAAGTAGTTCCACTAGTTGGGGAGAAAAATTCAAGTCTATGAGCCTGTGGCGGCCATTCTCCTTCATTTATTTATTTATTTTTCTTTGATTTTTTGAGACAGGGTTTCTCTGTAGCTTTGGTGCCTGTCCTGGAACTAGCTCTTGTAGACCAGGCTGGCTTCGAACTCACAGAGATCACCTGCCTCTGCCTCCTCAGTGCTGGGATTAAAGGCCTGTGCCACCACCATCCGGCTGGCCATTCTCCTTCAAATCACCACATGATATTCACGCACAAACTTGAGCACATGGAAAGCATGGGAGTTAAAACTAATATGTTCAAAATAGACGCCCTAGTCTTCGGGGAATAGGAGAAAGAAGACAAGTGAACCGTAAAAAGCCAAGTTTCATACCAGGCATGGTGGCTGAGATATGTGATCTCGACAGTTGGGAGATGTGGGCAGAACGATCAGAAATCCAGGGTTGGCCGGGCAATGGTGGCGCACGCCTTTAATCCCAGCACTCGGGAGGCAGAGGCAGGCAGATCTCTGTGAGTTCGAGACCAGCCTGGTCTCCAGAGCTAGTTCCAGGACAGGCTCCAAAGCCACAGAGAAACCCTGTCTCGAAAAACCAAAAAAAAAAAAAAAAAGAAATCCAGGGTTGTCTTCAGCTACATGGTGAGTTCAGGGCAGTCTTGGATACATGAAACTGTCTCAGAAAAGGCAGACAAAAAAGAATTCAGAGATAGAATGTTAGTCTAACATGTATGAGGTCCTATGTCTAAGCCCTAGCCCTGTGGGATGATGAGGGTTTTGACTAGCAGAACTTGATATAGTTGAGTTAGTTGTACTAATGTTTATCAATAGACGTTCAATGTTTCAGGGACATAGGGACATGCAGGATGCTCACAGTAGAGGAAAATGGGTCCTCCTCCAAGGCGTCCAGGGACTCCCCATGTTGTCCTGTAATGTTCTGCAGTATTTTTTACTTAATACATACACATACATGGGTTAGATTGAGAGGTGATTCAGAGTGCATTCGGTACAAAACACATACAGAATATTATTTTGTATTCTTTTGTGTTGAACCGATAAAAGAAATAGTCATATAAGACCAAATAGGAAAAGTATATCAGGCAAATGATAGGACATTTTTCCTAGATGAAGAAAAACATGAAGGATTAAACAGGAATTCACATGCATGATTACGGAAATAGGGTAAATTGTTAAGCTTTCCTTGGAGGACAAGTTGGCAATATCAGTGAAATGGTTTCTCTCTGTGTGTGTCTCTCTCTCTTCTTCTTCCCTCCCTCCCTCATTCCCTCTCTCTGTATTTTGAGACAGGGTCCAGGCTGGCCAGGACTGAATCCTTCAGTTTTCCAGCTGCCTGGATTGAAGAAGTACACTGCTTGTCTGACCCTACTCTTATTTATCTTCATATAAGCCCAAACTTCAACCCCCAGATGTGTTTCAACCTCTCTCCTGGAGAAATATTTGCACATGTCTCTGAATATCAAATATGAGAATTACAAGCGGGATGCCAGTGGCACATGCCTTTAAATCCCAGTACACCAGAGGCAGAGGCAGGCAGATCTCTCAGTTCAAGGGCAGCCTGGTCTACAGACCTAGTTCCAGGACAGTCAAACCTGTACAGAGAAACCCTATCTTGAAAAACCAAAGACCAAAAATAAAAAATCATCACAACATTATAATAACATAAATTGTTTTAGAGAAACTACACTATGTCTGCAGTATAAACTATTGGTCAGACATTTGTTTATTTTGTTAGTTTTTTAGACAGGATTTCTTTTTGTAGTCTTGTCTATTCTGGTGCTAGGTCTGTAGACCAGGCTGGCCTTGAACTCACAGAGATCCCCCCATGCCCCTGGGTGCTGGGATTAAAGGCATGTACCACCACCCAACCAGCTGTTAGTTTTTCTTTTTGAAACAAGGTCTCACCTAAGTCTTGAATTTACAGTCCCATCTGCCTCAGTCTCCCTGAGTGCTGGGACCATAGGCATACGCCATTATGCCTAACTCTATAAACAGCCAATTTAAATGATAAAGCCAATTGTTTAACATATTACCAAGACCAATATTAAATAAAAATTATATGAAATTCAGAGTAACCATAACTGTAGTTTATTTAAGAAATACAGACATATATATTCTCATTTGTTTCTCTGCCTCTATTTACACACACACACACACACGGAGACAGAAGAGAGACAGAGACAGATAGACATACACACAGACACACAGACGAGACAGAGACAGAGAGACATACACACAGACACACACACACACACGGGGACAGAAAGAGAGACAGACAGAGAGACATACACACAGACACACACACGGGGACAGAAAGACAGAGAGACATACACA
>JABTXL010001975.1:4283034-4333340 GCA_025134845.1 Neodon shergylaensis | reverse complement strand
AAAAAAAAAAAAAAAGGAAGAAGAATCTCTCTGTGGAAGCTGTAGTGTGACCCGTTGAGTTACACAGTTTACCCTTTAATCTATTCATCTTCACTTGTAAGTGTGCATTGCTTTGAGTCATTGGTCCTGGTTCTAGGCCTCTGGCTTCTGCTACAGTATTGATAATGGACTCTCACTGGGACTCTTGGATATCCTGTTGTTGTTCCTATCATGGAGATCATGTTACTTTGAAGGGGATTCAGCCACAAATGGACATGGGGATGGCTCTCTGATGGGATATCATGGGGGCAGCTGTAATTAGCACATCTCTTTCACCTGCAAACTACTGATACCCGACGGATTCCACATGGTTTTCCTTTAAGAAAAGGAAGAGTAGTAATTAGAGTCTCAACAATTTAACCACTTTTGAGTGAAAACAGATTCTAAATCTTAGGAATTTTCTTTTTTTTTTAATTGTGTTGTTTGGTTTGTTACTTATTAGCATATATTGTCCAAAGTACTAGGCTTTACTCCATTGTTTCCTTTCCCCTTCCAACTCCATAGTAGTTCTCTTCTTTTTAAAACTAAATTTTATGTGTGACTGAAAACAAGAGATGCTGTCTGTGAGGCTGTTTTAATCTGTCACTTAACATGATGGGGTACACTCCTGCCTATTTTCCTGGAGGTGACGGGGTGTTGTTCTTTGTGCCTGAGTAAAATTTGTGGTGGTGGTGGGTGGTGGGGGACTTTATCCTCTCATCTGTTAGTAGACAGCTAGGCTAACTCCGTAATTTGTCTCTTGGGGAGAATGCTGTCACGGGTAGGAAGCTGTCTGAGTACTTGAATTTATATCTGAAAGGGATATAGCTGGGTTGTATAAAAGTTCTGTCTTTAACTTCTTGAGGAATCTCTGTGCTGATTCCATAGTGACTGATAGGGTGGTAACTGCTACACACTTTTAAGTGTGAACTGTGTAGGTGACGTTATGGTGCAGTGTCAAAGGCTGAGTACCTTGGGTTCTATCTTCCTCTGAACCATGGTCATTTGTTGTTACTTTCCTTCTTGACACAAGGTCACACTGTGTAGTTCTGGCTGTCCTGGAACTCACTCTGCAGACCAGGCTTGTCTGGAACTCACAGAGATCCATCTTCCTGTCTCAGAGTGCTGGGACTAAAGGTGTGCCGTACTACTACTTATGCTGTTGTTACTGTCTTAATGGGTAGGCAGTCATTAAGGGTAAATCAGTCTCATCATAGTATTAGTTTGAAAGAAAGTTCTTTCTGTTATTTTGATTTTTTTATTTAGACTAACAACTTGGCATCTTTAACCTTATTTTGAAAACTCAACATATTATTATTAATATTATTTATCTTCCAGTCATATCATCTTGTCCACCCCCTTTTTGGAGCCGTAAGTGTTTTAGATGTAGCTTCAGTTCTTTGGCTTTTTAAAATTATAGCGTCCCAGTTCATCTGACAAGTTATGCTTGTCTTTTCTGCCTGAAGTGACTCCCACAATCACATGTAAACAGGAACAGTAATGAAAACACATGTTACAGTAAAAGCTCTGACTAATAGAACAGAATTGAATTGTCCAGATTTACATTTTGTATTATTATACTTATTTATTCCACAAAACTTGACAGCTTACCTGAGACCCAAGCCATTTATATATAAAACAATCATATTTATGTACCCTTTTTATTGAAAATAGTTGCTTCTGAGGTAGTTGAAAGTACTGCTTTCAAAAAATTGAGTTTGTAACAGTCTTAAATATTCTCATTCTTACTGTTTGTTCCTCCTGAAAGAAATGGGTACATCAAATCCTGAGTGTAGTGGCAGCTTTGCTGACACAGTGCATGACCTAACCACATGTTTGGTGGTGATACTACACACACACACACTTGAGCAAGACATTGCCAACCTAAACTCAGGTGTTATGCCAGGATCCAGCCCTCATAGCTGTTATAGTCTGCATACAGCATTAGAATTCTGAGAGCCTTGGCTTTAAATGACAAGATGTTTTGTTGTGGTGGTAATTAGTAGTTAATTAGTAGTAGTAGTTTCTAAACGTTTTCTGTATTGGGCCCAAAAGATGGCTCAGTGTGTAAAATTCTCGCTGTGTAAGGGGGATCTGAGTTCAAACCCCAGGAAGCCATGTAGAGTCCAGGACTAGTTCTATAACAAGGTGAGAGGTGGAGACTGGAGTCCCCAGAAGCTTGCAGGCAAGCAAATGTGGCATACACGTGGCAAGACAACAAAAAGACCCGTCTCAAAGAAACTGGGAGAAGTGACACCTAATCCTCCCCAAACAGTTTCATCAATTGGAGACTCAAGTATTCAAATATAGGAGCCTTTGGGAGCCATTCTCATTCAGACCACCACAGTAAATAAATAAGAATTTCATTAGTCTGAAATTACTATACAAAGTAGAGTTTTAAAATGATGTTTTCGTGGTATAATGAAGTATACCATGTAGTTTGTCATAGTCACACTATTGCCTTCTCTTTTCACCACTTTTCTCTCCTTGTCCTTTACCCTTCCCAAGTGGTCTCCTTCTACTTTGATGTCATACACATTACCTTTTTAGGTTCCACGTGTAATTGGAAGCAGAGGGTATTTTCCTCTGTGAGTTTAGCTTGACATACAATCTTTAGTACCCTCCGCTTTTCTGCGGATGAGTCATCTGACTGTTCCTTACGACTGGGTGTGTGTTGAGGTTGCTTTCCTTGTTGACACCTTCTGCAGAGTGTGATAGTTTTCTTTAGAAAAGACTTTTTATAGAGCCATAAGCATCCCTTTTCATCTCTCTATCTGTCTGTCTGTCTGTCTGTTTTTCGAGACTGGGTTTCTCTGTAGCTTTGGAACCTGTCCTGGAACTCACTCTATAGACCAGGCTGGCCTTGAACTCACAGAGATCCGCCTGCCTCTGCCTCCCGAGTGCCAGTATTAAAGGCGTGCACCACCACTGCCCAGAACCTTAAGTATTCCTTAATTGCATTATATGTAATTTTTTTCAGATATTGTACTTGTTTTCTTTAGTTTTAGTTACTGAAACATATTAATTTGTCATTTGAACGTTTTCTGCTATTTCATAATTTTATAATTATTTTAAATTTCATAATTATTTTAAAAATAATTTTTCTATTTTCTTTGTTTTGTATGCACGCATGTGCGTATGTGTGTTGCGGGGGAGTGGAGAACAAGAATGTATGTGGTCAGGCATGCGCCACAGTGCATGTTTGAAGGGCAGAGAACAACTCATGGCATCCATGTCTCTCCGTATGTGGATCCTAAGACTTAAACAGACTATCAGGCTTGTTGGCAGACACCTTTACCCACTGATCTGTCCTTTCAGCCATATGGGCTGAGTTTTAGAAGTTTTAATCTTTTGTTAAAAAAGGTTTCATATTTCTATTTTATATTGGTTTCTTTTTCATACACACTTTGTTTCTGGCTCTGCTCTCACGTCATTCTCTAGTTCCACCATGCAGGAAAAGGCAGGAAACAAGTTGCTATTCATAAGTATTCAGTGCAGCTCATAACTGATGGCTTTTCCCCATGGCTTTTTACAACTTGATGGATACAATTGTTTTTGAGTGGGACAGATTTTTATTGATGTTCAGTTGTATTATTAGCAATGCCTTACTAAATGTCTGGAACAGACCAGGCAAATCTAAGTTGCTTGAGTTTTCATACAAATGAATAGAGCAAGTAAATTTTAAAATGTAAGAAGTAATTTTTGGTATTGCTTAGCAGTACAAAGACTATCGGGTGATAGAAGGGAGGGTAAGTCTGTGGCAGAGTGCTTAGGAAGGGGCCTTCTCTAGATCTGTCAGCTTCAGTGATAAGAAGAAAGCCAGCAGCACCAAGATCATTCCAGAATCAGACATGATGTGCTGCTCCCGGGATGGAGACACTTGACTTGTTGGACGAACAGCAAAAGGAGCCACGTGGCCAGCTCTCAAGAACCTTAGAGTGATTAGACATTCAAAGAAGATTACTGTGTTTTGGAAAATTTGGTTAGTGATAGTGTAACAATGCTTTTTTAAAAAAAACAGTCCACTAAAAGACGACTAAGTGCTTCTTTTTCATCAGGATGTTCTGCAAAACTGTTTATTATATTTACCATTTCAAAGTGGGTAGATATTGATGGTAGTGATGAACTTGGTGAGGCAACTGCTCCTCTTAGTCCTGCAGTGTTGTTAGGCTTTGTGCAATGGTCTGGAATAAGGCATACACTTTTCTGCTCAGTCAGAGCCAAGACATGACGATGCTGAAGAGAAAATAGACGTTTAAAAGGTAGGCACTGTATGAACAAACTTATTTGCAGATGAAGAACTGTAGAAAAGTCCTGTTGCCCTTGAGAGAAAGTAAGATCACTGTGATACTGTTCTCTGGCTATAAACCCCACAGGACACAGCAAACTGTTTGCTCTAGATAGTATCATAGTGCATGATAATTGTACCACCAACAAAAGCCTAATGCATCAATCAGGAAAAGGCTCTCTAAAATTTAAGTCTTTCTTCAATTGTTATTAAAATTAAGTGTTTGGGGCTGTCTTGTTATTAAAATTGTCTGTTTTGGGCTATTATGATGGTTTATGGGTATATACACTTACCATCGAATCCTAACAATCTTTGCTGAATATCTAGAACCCACATGCTGAAAGGAGAAAACACTCATAAAAGTTATCCTCAGATCTTCACATGCATTTTGTGGCATTGAACCCCCCTCAAAAAACCCACAAAATAATAGGTGTAATTTTTTCCTTTTATTCCAACAGAATTTATATTTTTGAACAGCAAAGATTTTTTTTCCCCTTTGAATTTGGGTGGACTAATCTGTTTTGATCAAGGACTACTACAGAAAACTCTACTGGAGAGATGGCTTAATCAGTGAAGTGCTTGCTACAAAAGTGGACGGACCTGAGTGTGGACCTTTAGCACCCATGTAAAAATTCTGGTGTAGTGACTTTGGGGACACAGGCAGCCAGTCTAGCCAAATGTCTGAATTCCAGGCTCAGTGAGACACTATCTCAAAAAAAAAAAAAAAAAAAAAAAAGGTAGAGAGTGATTGTAGATGTTAACCTCTGACCTCTGCTTGCACACATGCCAGCATGCGCACATAGACAAGGGGTCTTTTTCCCTCTCAGCTTTATGCAAAGTAGTGCCATAAGATACATATCTAAATTGTTCCCTGAAGCTCACTTTCATTCAGAATGAGTTATATACTTCATATAGCTAACTCCCCATCCAACACACACGCACTCACACATGGTCAGGCCTGGTGGTTTAGGCCTCTGATTTCAGCTACTTGGGATACTGGGCAAAAGAATTTATCACAAGTTCAAGGCCTGGCTACATCAGTACAGAGCAAGCTCAAGGCAAGCCTGCATAACTTACTGATGTCTTTAGTGTAGATCCGTTGAGTACTAGAAGTACGAGGGAAAGCTTCATTAGTAGGCAGCCTGGCATAACATAGCATTTAGGATATGATCAACAGAGTGAATGCAGTTTATGGGAACAATTTAAAAAACCCAAAAATTTAAAAAGGAGAACTATAACACATTGGCTACTAAGAAGTAAAGATAAGTCTAAATATAAAAACTACAGACACAGAGAACTGTTTCTTCACCAGGCTCTGAGATGGAGTGCCAACAGAAGAGGCACCACCTTGTGTCCCAGGCCTAGGGTGGTGCACTGTGTCTTTCTTGGATAGGGCTCAGCCTCTGTTCACTGAATGTTCAGAGAATTTATAGTGTATCGTTGGTAAACTTGCAGGGTCTTTGCTATCTAGAGGGTCTGGGAAGGACACTTGTGGGAGGCATCTCATTTGGAAGCCTTGTGCTACACAGCTATTTGAGAGTAATTTGGATAAGCCACTCGCTACCAAGTCCAATGCTCACTGTGTAGAAGCATTCCAGGGGGATGCAAGCCAAGACCTGAAGGGTCTTCAGGCCCTTCTGCCTGCAGATTTTCACTTATTTTTACTCTTTGCTGATCTGATTGATGTAATAATTTGTTACTTTGTTTTGTTTATATAGTTGATAGGCTAAAGAACTTTTATTTCCAGTGAGTACATTTATGTGGAGTGTAAAAATTTCTTCCGACTCTTATTTTATACCTAGTTTTTAACAACCATTTTTATAGGGCTTTTGGCCAACCCTAAATCCCTCACTCAATGGGGCCATGCTGTATACAAGTTAAAACAACAACAAAGCAAAAACAGGTCAGCAAGATGGTTCAGTGGTTAACGGTACTTACCAGGGAAGCCTGGTTGACCAACATTTAATCCTTGGATCCCATAGGAAGGTCGTAGAGAAATCACTCCAGAGAGTTATCCAGTCATCTCCACATGTGCACCATGGTGTTGGTGATAACCCACACACAATGTGCATATGCACTCACAAATGCACACAAATAAAGCAGGTGTTTTTCTTTTTGCTTTTTAAAAAATACATACTTATCTATACTCTTCTGAGGAAGAATGGAAGGCCTTAAGGCGGGTCTTGCTAGCTCTTTGGAGCCTGGTGTTTGCTTCAGGGCAATGAAGAATGTGGTAGATAAACATGGCTCAAAGCCTTCACTAATTTGTACATGCATTCATGTCTGAATGTCTGCATACAACTTGTAGGTGTTGTTCTCTTTCTGCCATGTGGGTCTAGCAATAAAGCTCAGGTCAGCAAGTTCAGTTGCAAGTATCTTGACCCACCAAGTCATGTTGCGTGCCCCATCCTAGTTTTAATTACTACCTTTGGTAACCGAAAACACCCCTTTCCCCTTGTTTAGAAGTTGCTTTGTTTATTCTGTTTTCATGAAGTGTTTTCCAAAATCACCCTTACTCTCTTCATGTTCTTACTGTAATAATTAGTCTCCGGAGCAGAGAGGAAGAGAGAATTTCTAAACCCGGGGCTGTCTCAACTCCTGTAAAGCATATAGATGACCATACGGCCAAAGCAGTGGAAGAAGTGACAATTGAAAAAAACGAGAAGCAAACACCTACTCTTCCAGGTGAGCATAACCAAAAACACCTTTGCTGTCAGCAACAGCAACTCTCAGCGTTTGTGGACAATTTGAAAGATGCAGTTATTGTTACCAATGTGAATTTTTCTGTATATACCTTCCAGCTTTTTCTTATTAGGGTAAGAATTAGTATAGATAGTAACCTTTGTGAATGTTTTTACTTTCTAAATATAAATTATTCGTGTATAACAGCTGCTTGCAGAGAGTAAGGCTATTCCAACACTGCTCATTAAAGATAAATGTCAGAGTGCTTGCCAAGTTGTTGCTAGGCCTGGGTTCTTCACACCGTACCGCAGGATGGGATGGGGGAATATTAGATTGCCTTCAAAACTTTAAAAACAAAATTATTTAATTCTCTTGTGTCTGCCTTATTCTAGTTGGCTAGTGGCAGGAATGTGGATATTAGGAAAGAAGTTTTTGCAGAATGAAGAGTATGGATGCTTTGATAATTATCTCTGTTACTCTTCTTCCTGCCCTTATCTTGTGAGGCTTAAGTAAGTCCTGTACAATTTAAACTTTCTTTCTCTTAGAACCAAAGCCCGTGTATGCCCAAGTTGGACAACCAGATGTGGATTTACCCGTCAGTCCTTCTGATGGTGTTCTGCCTAATTCAACTCATGAAGATGGGATACTTCGGTAATGGAATTTTCAAGCCACACTGTCCTTTGTGTTTATTAGAAATTTCTCAGCATAAGAATTGAAAGTCTTGTTCATATAGCATTGTGTAGTACTTGTAGTAGTACTATGACTAACAGCAAAGCAACCTTTTGTTTTTTTAATTCCCACCTTCTCTTACCTAGTTCTTAGATTAGTAATTAAAGAGGAAGATAGCAGAATATCCACAAGCTTTCTATGCCCTGGCATTCTTAAAAGAGAAATACCTGTTGACCATCACTGGCATCTTAGGCTGCTGTCTGTTTACTGTGGACCTCCTGTGGTGTGACATGCTTATGTACAAAGTCCTGGTACAGTACCACTAGCACATCTTCAGTTGTACCAGCCAGGAATGTCGTAACATGCTGCCTGGAGGAAAGTGATTTCTGGTTGAAAGAGCTGTTCCAGAATTAGTTTGAGAGTCCATACCATTTGTTTATTAATGTATAAGTAGGCTTAATATAAATATTGTGAGCAAATTTTAAGCCTTCGTAGTCTTTAAATTTGTTCCTTCTGTAACAAAAAGGATATGATGTATGAATACCTGAAATAAACACATTCACTAAGGTGCAGTAGACCAAGAACTCTCTCCACCCTTAGTATTTTCTATACAAAAAATAATGTATAGGTAGTTCCCTCAGTACCTAAGCAAAAGCAGATAGCTTCAGAAGTAGGTGAGTATCATACAAATTTAAAACAGTAGATTTTTAGTATTAGTATTAGTAATGGATGATTGAAATACACACACAATGAAAAGGCCTAGTTTTTTTTCCCCCTTGGGATTGCTTGAAATTGTAGAAGATAGCGAAGAGCTGCATGTCTGGAAATGCAGACGACTTGAGGATGTCCACAGTATTAGTAGCTGAGCCGTAGAAGTCTTTCATTTAAATATAGTTAGTAAATTTGAAGGAAAAAATTAGATAGGTGTTGTTACTGCATATAGTTGATACAGTGCAGAAAGGGCAGAGAATAAAACTTGTCATTTTCCTGAAACTGTCGTTTAGCATTGCTTTTCAAAAGCCAGATTTTATCTGAGCTCAGATCCAATCAGCCACTTTATGACATTCTGAACTAGTCAGGATTAGAGGAGGAGGAGACTTTTCAAGAAAATATTTAAAAGATCTCTGTATCTGTTCTTTTGGGTGAGGAATCCAGGCGATAACTTTGACTTGGTTAGTAAGTAGAACACCAACACAACCAAAGGACTCAGACCATTTACAAACATAACCGATAAAATACTTTCACGGATGGGCTAAGAGTGTCAGAAATCCTGACAGAGTGTCACCTGTCCAACCTATGGCCTTTTGACTTTTTTGCCTAGCTGGTTCATTCCAGGTTAAAAAAACAAACAAACAAAAAGCAGATAACCAGGCATAGTGGCAAGTCTTTAATCCCAGCAGTTGGGAAGCAAAGGCAGGCAGATTTCTGTGATTTGGAGGTCAGTCTACAGAGTGAGTTCCAAGACAGCCAGGGCTACACAGTGAAACTCCGTTTTGTTTTTTGTTTGTTTGTTTTTTAATTTTTTAAATATTTATTTATTATGTATACAATATTCTGTCTGTGTGTATGCCTGCAGGCCAGAAGAGGGCACCAGACCTCATTACAGATGGTTGTGAGCCACCATGTGGTTGCTGGGAATTGAACTCAGGACCTTTGGAAGAGCAAGGCAATGCTCTTAACCACTGAGCCATCTTTCCAGTGCTGTTTTTTTAAATTAAAAAAAAAAGAAAGAAAAAGAAAAGGAAGGAAACCAGATCAGATCAATGATGAGTATTATAGAAGCTATTGCAGCTTTTGACTAGTTGGTTCAAAAGGACCAGGATTCTCCCTCAGTTCATTTGTTTGTGTATGTGACTGTAGTTTATTTTGTGTTAGATTTTGATAATTTGGTAATTGGTTAACATATGAAGAGGAAAGACCTCTTTTTATGCACTTTATATTGAGAATAATGAGAGTGAGGTGATAGAAGTTGAGGAATGTAGAGATGAGGACGAGAACTCACATAGCAGTGTGGCACACATTGCCCAGCGTCTTTTCTGCTGGCTATTCTTTGTGTTTTAAATGTTTGCTACCTGCTGCATAATAGCAGGAAAGAGAGGCAGAGAAGGATATAGGTCTAATTGAGAAATACGGAATAATCTAATGTTCTTATTATTTCAAAGTTAAAAAGAGCTACAGGTTAATGGAACTAACAGCAACCCACCAATGAGCAAATTTAAATCCACTGCCTATTGGTTGTAGGGATTGTAACAGACTCTGCTTGTACATTTTGTCATATTAAGAAAAGTACTGAATTTTATGCATCAGTTTCTTTTACTTATATTAAATGAGACTTTAATTTATCTACTAGTAGAAAAGTGCTTTTTTGTTTTGTTTTGCTTTTTAGCTATTGGGAATTTGCCATATATATCTTCTCAAGAATAGGGAAAATACTTTTGTAAGGAAATTAAAAGTAGTCATAAAAAGTATTATTTCTCCGTCAAATTTAGATATTTCAAAACTTATTTTCTAATAGGAAATTAGTAAGTCTATTAAATCTGGTTTTGGATTCTTATACTAGGTTTTATCTAATAAATGAGTGCTATGTAGGGGACTTTAGAAATGATGGTCCTTTATTCCTTTCTGAATGTAGTTGTTGCTGTAGCAGCCTGCTGTGACTTTTAACTGTTTGAAATGAAATATCTGTTTTAACAGGCCCAGCATGAAACTGGTAAAATTCAGAAAAGGAGATAGTGTGGGTTTGCGACTAGCTGGTGGAAATGATGTCGGAATATTTGTAGCTGGCGTTCTAGAAGATAGCCCTGCAGCCAAAGAAGGCTTAGAGGAAGGTGATCAAATTCTCAGGGTATGTCAGTATGTCATCTTATGTGGATTCAAAAGTCTTAGATCACCAGATGCCAGGCATAACAGACTGACCATTGTGATTAGATTATAATTTATGTACAGTCTCTTGAACCACTTAAGTTTCACATTACGAACTGATTAG
The DNA here is from genome assembly GCA_025134845.1 of Neodon shergylaensis. Classification (NCBI taxonomy): domain Eukaryota; kingdom Metazoa; phylum Chordata; class Mammalia; order Rodentia; family Cricetidae; genus Neodon; species Neodon shergylaensis. The sequence continues at coordinate 4,322,697 of JABTXL010001975.1, read as the reverse complement.
ATCTAGCTTGTGTTAGACTGGTCACCTGCCATTCTCCCTTTTCTCTTGTTTGCTGCTTCATTAGTTGTTAGTGATGTTTTATTGGTCATTGGTATTCACAGAACCTATAAGGAAACCAAGTTTTAGATCTCTCTACTGTCTACTAAATAGTAAATAGTCTTTTAAAAGTTCAGTTAAACATTTTAGCTGTCAAGACTGCCAGAGACCACAACTTGTGACCAGTAATTTTGGGTATTATTTTCCCATGGTGTGGTTTTCATTGTAGTTCTGGCCTCTCGGATCATCCATATTTCAGATCATGGCTCAGATCCAGGAGGATGGGATATATTGGCAGATTTGTAACTTGCTTGGCTTTGAACTTTCAAACCCCACATGGAAGGTGGTCATTGACAAAGGTCAGGAGAACAGGGGCTAGATGTAATTTCCAACGTGCTTTTTTCCTCTTCTCTCCCTTTCCTGGGCGGTGTTCCTAGTAATGATAGTGTCTTCATCTGTCTCTCACTTCTCTTTTTAGAGGATCCAAATATTTTTATGTATTCGATCTGGTTGGTAAACTCTGTTCCAGTTTTTAAATCAGAACATCATCCTATCCGGTGTGGGTTGTACATTTCCTGTTTCCGTATCTCCTCTCTTTGCTGCCTCCAGTCTGGTCTTTCTTTGCTTTCAGCCTCCTCCTCCTCCTCCCTGTGCTGAATTGAGTCTTCCATCTGCTCTACAGTCTTGCAGCTTTGTCCATCTCTTCTCTTTCCCTCCTCTGATTCTGTCTGGTTCTTCAGTGTCTATTTCTCTCTTTTGCTGTTGACTCATTCAAGGGGTGGTTGAGTTCCTTCCTTGCCTTTGTTTTTCTTTGTTTTGTTTGTTTTTTAAATCACTATGGCCCTACAGTATGACTTTAGCCACTACCCAATCTCAGTTTTTCTGGTTATCACTGACCAGTGTCAACTTTGCTTCATGTTTTCCATCGTTTCTTAGACGCATTTGCCTGTCAATCCTCAAAAGCATTCTCCCTGAGATTCTGTCATGTAACTGATGCTCCTGGTGCCTTGACTATATCAGTGTTGCCTGCACCTCTGTTGCTTGGCCTTCATCTCAAGTGAGCAGCCCACAGCCAGAATCTTTTCACCTGGTGCAGTTTCCTATACTTGTGGCCTGTCCCTGTGGCTGCATTCATCTAGTCCTCTTTTCCTTTCAAAGTTAAGCACGTCAAAAAGTCTTGTCCTCATCTCTGACTTAGCATTCTCTTTTGACACTGTATTAGGTTCTTCCTGGTAATATATCTCTTGTCCTCATTGCACTTACGTCATATTTGAACGCAATATGATGATAATGCTGACTGACTATATTAGAAATTCCAGCACTTATTTTCTTACTATCCCATGATCTTGTTTTGAGATAAATGGGGAATACATCATCTAAGGGCAGCTTCTTTTTTTTTTTTTTTTTTAAATATTTATTTATTTATTAATTATGTATACAATATTCTGTCTGTATGCCTGAAGGCCAGAAGAGGGCGCCAGACCTCTTTACAGATGGTTGTGAGCCACCATGTGGTTGCTGGGAATTGAACTCAGGACCTTTGGAAGAGCAGGCAATGCTCTTAACCACTGAGCCATCTCTCCAGCCCCCATAAGGGCAGCTTCTTAATAGCTCAATTTGGGTTTTACATGACAGTAACTAGTGCATTTTGACTTTTTGCCTTTTGGCCTTTTTGTTGTTGTTGTTGCTATTATTTAAGTGGAGAAGAAATTCCAAAAGGTAGTAGGAGAAAGTTTCTACTGTTTGTAATCCTGCACAGCTACTGGTGAAAATTGTATAGATTTCATTTCAACTTCATTTTGGAATGGAGGAATTTACTAATCTTAAGTAAATATTGACTTGAGACTCGGAGCCACCCCTACAATGCTACTGTTATAAGGACACCATAATACATACACTGTCTTTCTGATTGTTTTGTGGGTATGTCATTTCCTTTTCAGCAATTAGTAAAAAAAAAAAAGTTAGTTATATGTATAATGAATATAGAATTTTAAATCTAAAGATTTTAAGTGGTAAAAACACATTGTCATTTTGGGTCTAAATTGCTTAGATTTGTAACAGATTATTATAAATGTCAGGTTATATTATAAATGCTCTGAATTTACATTTTTACTCACCTTCTTATTACTTTGTGTCTGTTTATTTTAAATTAGAGAATATTATACTCTCCAAAGTTGAAAAAAAAAACTGCCCTGTTAAATATATAGTATTGTCAAATTAGATAGACTTTGAAAATACTTTCCTGAGTAAATAAACACATTTATATTCCTAAAAACAGCTAGCTTAAATTTGTAAAATTTTTATTTTAATAGGTGAACAATGTAGATTTCACAAATATTATAAGAGAAGAGGCTGTCCTTTTCCTTCTCGACCTCCCTAAAGGTGAAGAAGTGACCATATTGGCGCAGAAGAAGAAGGATGGTGAGATGCTGTCTGAAATGGAGAGGATTAGCCTATAGAAGTTGGGGCCTTTCAGAGGGATTGACTCGTTCAAATTAAATAAGTTGTTCAAAGTAAATAAGGCTAGGTGTGGTAACACAGCTATAATCCCAGCACTCAGGAGCCTGGCACAAGAGGATCACTAGTTCAAAGCCAGGCATGATAGTTTCCCCAAAGAATTCAACCTGGTATGATGATTTAGGCATTTTAGCTCAGTACTTGATTGGCAAAGGTAAGTGGATATCTGTGATTCAAGCCAGGCTGGTCTACATAGTAAATTCCAGGACAGACAAGACCACATGCTGAGACCTTGTCTCAAACAAGACAAACCGTTAAAAAATATAGTTCAGAATAAATCATTTCTAGTAATGATTGAGTTTGTTAATCTCAGGCAGTTAATTTTATTTATTTAAGGTTCTACAGTCTACACTATACTAGTTAACAGAGCAAAATAAATAGGATCAGCGTTTATGGCATTATGATTTAAGTCAAATGCCAGCCAATCTTCTATAAGTCATAGAGGAATATTTGTTTTAGTTATTGGAATTATATAAAAGTGTATGTGAATAGCATCTAAGTTTTGTACTAGTGTTTTTTCTATGCAATATACAGAATTGTTAATAACCATTTTAAACTTTTTTTGTTATTTTTTCATTGAAAATTGAGGGGTTTGTTTTTGTTTTAGTTACTCATATTTTGGGTTCCACCCTGTTTGTTGGTCGATATTTCAGACTGTGTTTCGTATCCATACAGTATACAAGAAGTTGTAGTACATTCCCCTGCCTGCTCCAACACACTCCGTTTTTGAGGTAGGGTGTTTCATGTGGCCCAATTAGACTGGAACTTATTGTGTTGAAGGAGTTAGTTGATCTTGAGCACCTGATCCTCCTGTCTACCTCCCCGAGTGCTGGGGTTATACGAATGAACCACCACACACAGCCTAGCATTGTTCAGTTGGAACAACCAAAGTCTCCTGGCAGAGTTGGGGAATAAATTGCTCTTTGGAACATTTACAGATAATTAGACGCTATAACAGGAGCAGAAATGGAACATATTTATCTTTTTCTGTATTATCATGTGCAGAATGGAGGGACCATTTTATGAGGTAATGTTAAACAACAATGAGATGAAGTAGTTCCAGACACAGTGAGAATTGAGCACTGATTGGGTATTGTATGTTGACATGGGCATTAGCAGGAGCATCTTCACATAATGTCTTCTGCAAATTAAATGTTTTATCCCAGTAAGTATTGATTAATGTGTTTCTTTTGATTTCTTAGTATATCGTCGCATTGTAGAATCGGATGTAGGAGATTCATTCTATATTAGAACTCATTTTGAATATGAAAAGGAATCTCCCTATGGACTTAGTTTTAACAAAGGAGAAGTGTTCCGTGTTGTGGATACCTTGTACAATGGAAAGCTGGGCTCTTGGCTTGCCATTCGAATTGGCAAAAATCATAAGGAGGTAGAACGAGGCATCATCCCCAATAAAAACAGGTATGAACACTTGGAAATCCTTACCCTGTGAATTAAATAAGTGGTGATAGATGCTGTCAGTCTCACTGAGGGATTTGGGGAATACAAATTCATATTTTTCATTATGTTTGCTCACAGTAGTCATAAGTTTATGTAAACTATTTTGTTAAAACTGTTGAGATAGGAATTACATGTGATGTTCTATCCCGAATTTTGATATTCCATTTCATTTCATTGTGGCTTTTTTCTCCTTGCTGCCTTTTAAATACTTTATGTTTCTTTTTTCTTTATTAGAGCTGAGCAGTTAGCCAGTGTACAGTACACACTTCCAAAAACAGCAGGTGGAGACCGAGCTGACTTCTGGAGATTCCGAGGGCTTCGTAGCTCCAAGAGAAATCTTCGAAAAAGCAGAGAGGACCTGTCAGCTCAGCCAGTTCAGACCAAGTTCCCAGCTTATGAAAGGGTTGTTCTTCGAGAAGGTAGTTTATTCCTCTACCATGATGCCTATCTTTTCATGACAGTATGTTTCAGTAAGTGAAAATTATAAACCATGTCATCATTTTTTTTTTTAATTTTTCACCTAATTTCTCTCCAGCTGGATTCCTGAGACCTGTAACCATCTTTGGACCAATTGCTGACGTTGCCAGAGAAAAACTGGCCAGAGAAGAACCAGATATTTATCAGATTGCAAGTGAGTAGATGTGGGCTAGCCCCGACCTTCAGTAGACTCGGGCTCAGCCCCAACCTTCTTTAGTAGACTCAGGAACAGCACTGACCTTTAATAGGCTGCAGAGTGTTTTGTTTGTCTAAAAATTCCTTCAAAAGGGAACATCTGAACAGTCTCACAAAAATACAACTTTTTTGAGAATTTTGCACTTTATGTTGTTCTTTTAATTTGGAGGAAAGACGGAGGGTTGTCTTTGTTCTCCAGTTCCCTGTACGAAGGAGGATCACGGTTTTTGAAACTGTTTCTTCCTGTGAAAACTGCCTAGCCCATAATCTTGTTGAACCTTCACAGCGATGCTGTGAGCAAAGGGTCCAAATACCTATTTTTGAAGTTGAGCCATCTGGTTAGTGTGCCTTAGTGGGGTTGTGCTAAGCATTGCTGCCTGTCTGTTAAGTTTAAATTTCCCTTTGATGATCGCTAGTGAATGGCAAAGCATGGCCTTCATCCCAGCCTTTGTGACTGAATGCAGTGATTTTTAGTCACCGCTACAGAAATGTGTGGGCAGGGTGACGTGTGCCAGTAGACCCACCTGACAGTGAGGCAGCAGTGCTCTGCACACCAGTGTGTGCTGCTTTATTCTCTGAAGATCAGTCATGGTGGTTGAAATAGACAGACTTGGTCATAACCCTTTAGCTTGCTTTAAATTACATGTAAAAACTGAAACTGCAGGTTCTTCACATTTTCACTCATTGTGAAAGTTAAAAAAATAATTTTGACATATGTTACCACCACCCCCAATTTCACCTCAATATAATTTCTTCTATCCTTTATATTTTCAAAGTTTGATTTTGTGGTATTTTAAATTTTTTCTTTTTCTCTTTAATAAATAATAAAATATTTTCTTTTTATTGTTTTTCTTGCACCTCATGACTTGACTACTTTTTTAAACAATCTTTTTATTTTACATACCAATCCCAATTCCCCCTCCCTTCTGTCTGCCCCCCACATCCACTCCTCAGAGAGTGATTCAGCAAAGCCTTTGACTAGTTTTTTTGTGTATAGTTTCCGTCATGTTTCTCAGTGGTTTATTTATGTGGGGATATGGCTTCTCCCATACTTATTTCGGATTTTCTATAGAAAGGAAGAAACCATAGAATGTGAACATCATGTCTGTTGATTGTGGGTACTACTGTTTTCCAGAGGATTGTGCCCACCGTCTTTTGTTATGAGACTCATTAACATTTTAAAGTTTACAACATTAGACAATAAGCACATTACATTTTTTTATTGCTTTTAATTTGTTTTGATGATTTGGGTCGAGGGTGGAGATTAGAGACAGGGTTTCTCTGTGCATCTCCACCTGTCCTGAAACTCGCTTTCTAGACCAGGCTGGCCTCCAACTTACAGAGATCCACCTGCCTCTGCCTCCAGAGTGCTGGGATTAAAGGTGCGCGCCACCACCACCCAGCGCTTTTGATGAAATTTAGTGAAGATACTTATTTCCTAAATTCAGACAAGTGAAGAAGGAGCCTGTCCTAGAACTAGCTCTTGTAGACCAGGCTGATCTTGAAGTAGTAGGTCTTATCTTGCCCTGCCCCCTTGAAGCTCCTTCTCTGACTTACTTGTTCCTTGGAGCCTGTGGTACTTCCAGACCTCTGCCTTTTCCACTCTGAGACCCCAGAGCCTCTTCCCTCCCCATTTCCCTCTGTCCAGAGTCACACATGTCACTGTAGACCTCTGTGGTGGCTGTTTGGAAACGATCCCCAGCCGTGTTAGGCATATGAGGGAGGAGAGAGGGCTGCCAGGATGACGCTTAGGCTGCCTCTCAGCTGCATCTCTGGCGCCTCATAGCCTCGGTGCTTACGGCTGTTACTGTGAGTGAGGTGGCTGACTGGAAATCCCCAGGCTATTTGCTGCTGCTGCAGCATTACTGCTGGTCTCGGCCCTTTAGGTAGCTTCCCCATGTCAGGGTGCCACACAAATGAGACCATAATTTTGGTGTCACTACAGAGGATGGTGGGAAACTAAGCCTTATACAATAAGGGGTACAAAAGCATCCTTAAGCCCATAAGCTCAGGAACTTTTAGGACCTATTTTTTCCCCCAGAATATTAATGGAGTAGAAGGAACACTGAAGAAAAAGTAAGCATTTTAAAACCCGGATTAAAAAAATGTTTACATATTTTGTTTGTAGCAAATAATAATTTATTACAGTTTTGCTCTCCTGGCTTTAAAAGCAAAGTAATCAATGTAATTTTTAAAATCATCATCTCTGGTAAGGTATTTATTTATTAAATAACTTTTTACTTATATTCTGCTTACTTATTGTTTAGCTTATGAATTTGTGATGTTACCCTTTATTTATTTATTTTTTACTGTGGCTTTTTTTTTTAAGTACCACATCAAAATATTTATCTTGATTACTAAAGTTCTTGGGGGATGCCTCCTTAGTTTTTCCTCCCAGAGCAAGTGCATCATCTTTCTTCTGTTAATCCTGGTTCTGTTAGGAAACATTGTCTGACCTGGTATAGGGAGTACCTCTTTTAGCAGTTTCCATCCTTTGTGATGGAAGCATTTTTGCTTTTTACAGTAGCTGAATGGGGCTTTCCCTGATGACTTGCTACTGACCTCTAGTGGATAGAATGCACACTGCTAAACATGCTTACAATGTACAGCACAGCCCACAACCAGGTGTTGTTCTAGCAAGTCTGTATGCCCAGTTCTTGAGAAATTCTGATATGATGTTTTTGTCCTGTCTTCATGAATAGAGAGTGAACCACGAGATGCTGGAACTGACCATCGTAGCTCTGGCATTATTCGCCTTCATACAATAAAGCAAATCATAGATCAAGTAAGTTATTACAAGTTAACACGTTCTTTATAAACAGTAAAGCTTATGTTTTTGATGAGGAAATTTAATTTTTTAACAAAGGGGAAATTTCCAAACATAATTACCGGTGTAGTCTAAGAAAATTAAGCCCTTTCTGTAGAAAAGCATTAATTCAAGAATATAGTCCTGATCAACATCAGTAGAGCCTTTGTTGCTATAATGGTGGTGTTTGGATGCAATTGGCAGTCTGTTGTAGCAGTGCAGTTCAGAGTGCTTGTGCATGGAAGGAGATGCCAGGAACATTAAGTTGCTGCTCTGACTGTGACAGCCTGAGCACAGGTAATAGTTAGCTTACAAGCCTTGTAGCTGAGTTTTAAAAAATAGCTAATGAAAAGTTTGTTTTTTTAGTTGGACTGAATATTTCTGAATTAACTTTACATTACAATTTTTTAATGAGTGCTCCTGAGTCATAGCAATCACAGGGTTCAGCTAATACTGAAGTATAGTAGAGCCTGTGGCTTTTTCAGAGGAGAATGGTTTTTAATGGTGTTTTGTATCTTCATATGTATTTTCCTTCCTGTCTCTAGGACAAACATGCTTTATTAGATGTAACACCAAATGCAGTTGATCGTCTTAATTATGCCCAGTGGTATCCAATTGTTGTGTTTCTTAACCCTGACTCTAAGCAAGGCGTGAAAACAATGAGGATGAGGTTATGTCCAGAGTCTCGGAAAAGTGCCAGGAAACTATATGAACGATCTCATAAACTTCGTAAGAATAATCACCATCTTTTCACAAGTGAGTACGTTACTCAGATGCTGATGCTTTATAATCTCTGCTTAGAGAGCTTATGTTAATTTAAACCTAAGAATGTCTGGTTGAAAGGAAAAGTGTAATGATTGCCTAACTGAAAACTTGAAGTAATTGTACTCCTCAGACTGCTGATAGACAGGGCTGGGTCATCTCTCCTCCCTTGTGCTCATGTTCTAATCATAAAACTACATTGTTCGTTCATTTGCAGCTACAATTAACTTAAATTCCATGAATGATGGTTGGTACGGTGCCCTGAAAGAGGCCATTCAGCAGCAACAGAATCAGCTGGTGTGGGTCTCTGAGGGGAAGGTATGGAGCCTCCTATTACTTTTTATACTTGTTAAATTTCACAACTAAGGTAAATGCTACTCTTTTCTTACTAGCTAAGTAGTTGTAAGTAATTTTGGAAACACTAGCCTTTATAATGCTTTTTATCATTTGTGTGGAGCAGTTATAAAGCGGAAAGCTTGTTATAGTCCCCGTTTAACCAAATGACTCATCTAGTGAGACTCTCTGGTAAAGACTTAGCTGACTCTGTCCCTGTCTGGCTGGAGAGAGACAGCTTTGAACTTGGCTTCAGTTTCTTCCTCTGAAGGGAAAAGGGATTTATAACCTGAGTTAGGAGAGCTTTCTGGAAAGACAGGCAGTGTGTGGGAAACACCGCCCCCCGATGGCTGTCAGGAGTGTTGTAGGAGCCACCAGCCCATGAAAGTTCTAGGAAACATTGAAAATAAACACTGTGCCCTCACATTTTACAATAGGAATTTTCTCCACCTCCCCCAGTGGCACCTACCTTTAATCAACTGGGAAATAGTAAACAAATTTGTGATCTTTTCTGGCTTTGAATTTTGGTTTTACATATACCAAATGGCTAATTAGAGTAGTTGCTTTCTGTTGTTAGCATGGTATATAGCAGTCTTGGGTGGGAAAGTTCTTTTGTTTGGAGAGACAGTTGCTTCCTCAAGGTACACTGTTAAAGGAGTCTTTGTTTTTAAAGTCTTCTGCCTTTGTCAGATTCATGTGATTGTTAGGGAATATTAAGAGTCCCTCTGGGTTTTTGGCTTATTTTCAGTTAAGTTTTTCTATTGCCTTGTTGGTTTGAGTTCCATGTTTTGCTCCTGCATGCCCCCTCCCTCCCTTTCTCTGCCTGGCTACTGTGCAGATGCTCTGGCCATGCATGCTGCATGTTTAGCGAGTCCCTATCCAGAAACATGTGACCTCTGCAAGAAAAATTGCTAAACGTTTACCGCTAGAGGTAACATGATTGTTCTCACCTATAATAAAGCATCAGAATCATAATTGTTCTCATTGTGCACCAGCTTGGGAGATGGACTGTGCAGATGATGTAATAGGCCACATGAGTAACTCACATGCCAGCTTGGACACTGATAGGAAAGTCACAGTGGACAACCTCACTGTGCCACTTTACAACAACGCACCAAGGCTTACTTGGTGGCAGCTGATGGAGGGATTGAGTCTTCGTGCTAATCATCTGCAGCTGCACAGCTCTCCTAGCAGCCTGTGCCAAGTAGAGTGCGATGCCCTTCACTCTTGAGCTGAATTCTTAAAGTTGGTCTGTGCATTTGTTATTCCCCAGATGCACCAAGTTAGACACACCTGCCTGTCCTGTGAGTTAAGTCACAAATCCTTATTTTCAATAGTTTCTCTTTGTAATACTTTTGTATATTTAACTTGGTTTTAAAATAAAAGAATACCCCAACTTTTTATATAAGAAAAGATACAACATTACCTGGTTTGATGCATTTCGTAAATCAGAGAAGTCATTCCAACTCAAATCAGACTTGATTTCTCTTCTGCCCCTTCCATCCAAAATACATTTTATCAGAATGGACAGATTATTGAAGAAAATAAATTTTTCATTTTCACCAACTTTCCTGAATTAACAATTTTGACTTAATTGCCACAGAGTTACTTTTTTGTAAGATCTGACACACTCTTTTTTTCCCCTGTGAAATCAAGAAACATCATCCTGAGATTTTCTTAATATTAAGATACAACATTTCCTACTTCAGAATAGCCATGGCTTTTGCTCACTTCTGTATTTCAAGGAGCTAGATAGATCAATGGATTCGGTGCTTCTTCTGCAAGCTTTAAATCCTTCCCAGCAGGTTAATGATTAGAGCAGATGGCAAGAACACTTCTCTTCAGCAATAGCCATTCTAGACGGTAGAGATCAGTGGGAGAGAGTCTCCTGTAACTGAGCACAGCCCGGAGTGCTCTGCCCTTAGCCTGACACAGAGCCTTCCCTCGTCTTACCACCAGGGCAGTGTTTGAGGTCAGTCTCTCACTGAAGCAAGTGAGGGCATGAAAAGCACTGAGGAGACCTGGCTCCCAAGGTCATGATCTTGGCACAGCTGGTTCACAGAGCTGCACCACACCTGATGGTTACTTGTGATTTCAGAATTCTAATTGCATCACTTCTCATGCAAGATCTTCCGAGACTGCTGTTTAATCCTAGTACTGTTTCAAACTGGTATCCTGTGAGTCTGCTGATTACAACCAGTAGTTCCCTTTCCCTCGTGTACTTCTCATGTTCTCTCTGATCTGCTCTGAAGCTCATCCCGCCCCCGAGCTTGTCAGGAATTAACTCAAAAGTCTTAGTCACTTGCAGAAGGGAAGTGTGACAGTTTTCCTTTTCCATCCATCGCTAACTGCTTCTGTGAAAAGAGTCTTCTTAACCGAGATGGCCGTCCTGCCCATGATGGCTTTCTGTTGTGTCATAGAAGCTTTAGAGGCTACATGCCAATTCAAAAACAAAATCTGCTTCCTAACTATAAATACAGTATTTCTTACTCAGCCTACTGTGGGTTTATTTTCATGGTTTTTCTCACAAGTACTGTTCCGTCAGTGTGCCCTTGTTTGTGTGAGCTTGGTTTAATAGCATTCTCTTTCTTCCTTTGCCTTGCTTTTGGATGAAAAGCTAGTGACTAGGTTTATAACTATGTGTCATGTCAGAGTTCCTTCCTGTTCTCTGTGGCTGTGCGCTAGATTTGTCCTAGCTAGTCAGCCACTGTTTGATCATCCAGGCCCTTCTGATCTCGGGACGCTATGTGTATCTGCATGTGTGCTTGTACAATCTTCTTGACTTTCCTCATCAGAAATTTCAAGAAATAGATAACGATTTCTCCAAAGAAAAATATTCCTTTCAATCTCTCTTGTAAAATAAAGGCCATCTCTTAAAGAACTACTGAATAAAATTTTTGATTTACTTTTATTTGACCCAGGCGGATGGTGCTACAAGTGATGACCTTGATTTGCATGATGATCGTCTGTCCTACCTGTCAGCCCCAGGTAGTGAGTACTCAATGTATAGCACGGACAGTAGACACACTTCTGACTATGAAGATACAGATACAGAAGGCGGGGCCTACACTGATCAAGAACTAGATGAAACTCTTAATGATGAGGTGGGGACTCCACCGGAGTCTGCCATAACACGATCCTCTGAGCCTGTAAGAGAGGATTCCTCTGGAATGCATCATGAAAACCAAACATATCCTCCTTATTCACCACAAGCGCAGCCACAACCTATTCATAGAATAGACTCCCCTGGACTTAAGACAGCCTCTCAACAGGTAAGCAGCAAGCATTCGGCGCTTTTAGTTAGAGGTGCATTATGAGGTTTAAGAATGTGGTCATACGTTAAAGATTATTCCTTTCTTCCTCAGATTACAACTTATTCTTGAATTTCAGATCGAGAGTACCAAGGGCTTTTTTTCTGAGTTTTCTGCGTTCATTTCATCTTACACAGCATTATATTGAAATTTTCAACAAAACTATAGCACATGACGTCATAGTGAACATTGTTAATTAGCACACTTAATGTCTACCAGTCATTATTAATTGTGCAGCAAGTTAGTAATAGCCAGAAACACTATATTTAAAACATTTTAAACACTTCACAGAAAGCAGAAGCCTCATCTCCAGTCCCTTACCTTTCGCCTGAAACGAACCCAGCACCACCAGCCTCTGCAGCTAACCCTAATGTAAAGTTAGCTAATGCCAGTGTCAGACGGGAGGAGCTCACTCCAGCCCCTCCTACCTCGCACGCATCATCACAGGCTGATTGTTTAGGAGCACCAGGTGCTGAGACAGCTGACATGGTGCTCAGAGATGAAGGACCGTCATTGTCGCCGCATGTAGAGCCGACAGAGGTACCCGTACCCGTGCTGCAGTGCTGCACTGATTGTTGCTCCATCCACCTGGCACATGATTAGTACTGCTTCGCCCTTTACGTTTTCCTTCTGCCTTTTTCTTTTTTTTTTTTTAAACTGGGCTTTATACACTTTAATGCTTTCCAACAAGACAAATCATTTCAGTGTTGTAGTTTGCATGGCTTTGAATGGTATATTGATTATTTGAGACCAAGCCTTTTAAGATTTGTGCTTCAATATTCATTACTTTTAATTTTGATTTTAGTGTCTTCTAGAATTCTTTACTACATAGTTGAGACTCAGCATAACATTTCTATGTTTATATAAATTATGGTGGCCATAAATTTTCTTTGTGATTTTTATCTTCAGTATGAAAATCAAATAGAATCAGTCATTCAGTAAATTAGTTTTCTGCTAAATGAATAATTATCTTTCCCTACTTTTTGGTGGTGCAAGCTAAAGCATAAGACTCTTCCCTGCAGTGTAAGTTGTCAGCTTCCACTTGAGCTATGTCGCTCCTAATCTGTCCCAATCAGAAATGGTAGCGTATACCATTTCACATTTTAAAGTCATAACTTAATACTTGCCGTTGCCTAAGAAAATAGAACAGAATTATAAAGAATCCTTTGTCCTCAAATATGGGTTTTTTATGCAGGTGTTTAGGAAGGAGCCATATCCTGAAGAAATGATGAGACAAAACCATATTTTAAAACAACCTGCTCTTGGTCACCCAGGGCAGAGGCCAGATAAAGAGCCAAATCTGGCCTATGAACCCCAACTTCCATACATAGAAAAACAAGCCAGCAGAGACCTTGAGCAGCCTGCATACAGGTATGACTCCTCAGGCTACACAGACCAGTTTTCTCGAAACTATGACCATCGCCTACGATATGAAGATCGAATCCCTACCTATGAAGACCAGTGGTCGTATTATGATGACAAACAGCCCTACCAGCCTCGGCCTTCTTTTGATAATCAGCATCCTCGAGACCTGGACTCCAGACAGCATCCTGAAGAGCCTTCAGAAAGAGGTTATTTCCCACGTTTTGAAGAACCAGCCTCTCTGTCATATGACAATAGACCACGCTATGAACAGTTGCCTCGAACCTCTACTCTCCGACATGAAGAACAGTCAACTTCTGGATATGAGGTGCACAACAGATACAGGCCAGAAGCTCAACCCTATACTTCATCAGGTCCTAAGTCATCTGAGCCCAAGCAGTACTTTGACCAGTACTCACGAAGCTATGAGCAAGTACCGCCACAGGGATTTACCTCCAAAACAGGCCACTATGAGCCTCTCCATGGTGCTGCAGTTGTTCCTCCTCTAATACCTTCCTCGCAACAGAAGCCAGAAATTCTGGCCTCAGCTACCAAACCACAGCCTCCACCCCCAACACTAACTGAAGAAGAGGAGGATCCAGCAATGAAACCACAGTCTGTACTCACCAGAGTCAAGATGTTTGAAAACAAAAGATCTGCATCTTTGGAGAACAAGAGAGATGTGAATGACACTGCCAGCTTTAAGGTAAAGCTGTGTCTCTTTAGCCTGAGTCTGTAGATACAGCAGTAGAGTTCAGATAGTTCATAGCTGTCTGCTTTCTTTTAATCATAATTTCTTGTTAACTATCTCTTTCTTGTTCTCTGCAGCCTCCAGAAGTAGCATCTAAACCTCCAAGTGCTTCCCTCACTGGCCCTAAACCTGTTCCTCAGAGTCAGTTTAGTGAGCATGACAAAACGCTTTACAGGTGGGTGCGCTCAGGCATGAGTCTGACGGAGGGGGAGAGGAGCTTACTCCCCAAGCTGAAGAGCCAGCTTTCCTGATGAACCCTGACCAACCAGGGAGAGGCTCGAAAGCTCTTGTGTGCCCCTGTGACAAAGCTTTAGTGGAAAAAATCTGTGGAAAAGTTGTTTGTGTTTAAAGCAAATTATTGAAACAAAAGTTTTAAAATTGTAAAACCATATTGTTTTCTCCATTTTAAGTACATTCAGAGTGTGAACTGTTTGTAGGAGTGAAAACAATCTCAAACTGGTTTAAATCACTAAAATCATTCAGTTAGGGATCATGCATAAAAGGTTCTGTGTTAATCACACCAATGGAACCCCTTCACAGATAATCATTGAGTTTACTAAGTTGTCCTAAGGTACTCCAAGGCAAAAGGAGCCTGTATTTGCATATTATATTAGAATATAAATGCTGATCATTGACAAAACTATTAAAACCCAAATAGTCACAACTGTCTGTAAAAAGATGAAAGTACAAAAACAAAACAAGGTAGACCACTACTGAAGAACAACTCCTGAGGTTGACCCCAGCCTGTACACACAAAGGGGTGGGATCCAAATTTTTATTTTCCATTGTCTTTATACAATAAATATCTAACAATTTGTTTTGCTCGTTTCTCATTATCAGGCTCCCAGAGCCTCAGAAACCTCAAGTAAAGCCACCTGAAGATATTGTTCGATCAAATCACTATGACCCTGAAGAGGATGAAGAATATTACCGGAAACAGCTCTCCTATTTTGACCGAAGAAGTTTTGAGACCAAGCCTCCTGCACATATTCCTGCCAGCCATCACCCAGAGCCTGCTAAGCCAGTCCATTCCCAGAGTCAGCCAAATTTTTCTAGTTATTCCTCAAAGTAAGTTGTTTGACCCGAGATTTACCTTTAAAGCTAAGATGAAGCAGAAAGTTCTAGTTGCATAATGTAGAGTTAACCGGATAGAGTTCAGGGTGCTAAGGAAGTTGGCACATGCCTTGCTCCATGCTCTTCCACTTCCTAGAGGCTCTGGTATGTGGTTTTGCTCATAACCCTGACATCAGACATAAAGAGTTTTGACATAAGGAAAGTTGCTAAAGTTCAAGTTTTGGTGAAAAGAGTGAATTGAAGTTGAGCTGAACCCTGCATTTGATGGTGATCCTTTTCTTTTTTCTGTTTTTGTCTTTAAGACATAAAAGTAGGTGGGTAAGGGGGGTCACAGAGAGGAAATACTCAGATGGTTTTTTGGTTTTGTTTTCATGAAGATAAGGAAGAACTTGTCTTTTTCTTATTTTGGAGCTGGGGGTGTTGTTAGAGACGTGTAGTTGAGCTTTACAGAGGTCAGGTGAGATGAAATGACAAGCTCTTTAGTTCTTAGTCTTCTTCTCTGTCTGCTTCTCTCTTCTCTCTCTTGCCTTCTGTGTTGGTGGATTTGTGCTTCCTGCTGTTGGTACATCTCTGGACCCTGACAGACTTTGTTCCTGAGAGTTTGGTACGGTCCCACACAGGCACCAGTGGACTCGTGCCTCCACAAAACCACACCCATAGAAACAAAAACAGTTGGGTTTTGTCACAAAGGAATTTGTTTATAAAATTATGGAAGCTGCCCAAGCAATCCTAAGTCAAAAGGCAGATAGCTAGAAGACCAGGTCCAAGAAATGCTTGGGAGTGTCTAAATTCAGGGAAGGACTACGTTCTTTACCTAATAAACTTTACTGCAGGAAGTGACAGGCATTCCATTTTGGCTGAAAACAAATTTTTAGTGGACCCAGCTTAGTCTTCTTCTTTTTAAAAAAAAAATTTATTTTATGTGTACTTGTGTGAGGGTGTCAGATTCCCGGGAACTCAGTTATAGACAGGTGTGAGCTGTCATGTGGCTGCTGGGAATTGAACCCAAGTCCTCTGGCAGGACAGCCAGTGCTCTTAACCACAGAGTCATCTCTCCAGCCCCCTAGCTTAGTCTTTTTTAAATAAATGGAACTGTGGTTCAGACAAGCCATCACACAAGAGTTTTGTGCCAGGATTATAGGTATGCACATTTTCAGCGAGCTCACACGTGGGGTTACCTGAAATTGTTTTATATATAGTGCTAAGGGACGTTGTTTTAAGCCAGGCGGTGGTGGCGCACACCTCTAATCCCAGCACTTGGGAGGCAGATGCAGACAGATCTCTGTGAGTTCGAGGCCAGCCTGGTCTACAAGAGTTAGTTCCAGGACAGGCTTCAAAGTTCAAGGCCACAGAGAAACCTTGTCTCGGAAAAAAAAAAATCAAAACCAAAAAAAAATGTATTTTGAAACTTGTAACATTGAAGACCCAATTTAGTTACTCAGGTTTCCTGAGGCATCATTAGTAAAGATTTAGAATATTGCGATCTCTTGAAATCTTTGTTTCCATTGAAGAAAGCAGTTTGTGAGAAATACAGATGCACATTGTGGCAGAGAGTGCATTAAATGATCTAGTTTCCCAGCATAGCACCAGATGGAGCCTGCTAGGAGCTAGGCAGGATCAAGTCAAGTAAGCTCAGGCAAAGGGGGATATTCTATAGTTGTATTTTTTAAGTTATCTTTTTTTTAAAAAAATGTGTATGGGTCTTTTGCTTATATGTATGTATGTACACCATACATGTGTATGTGTGTACCTGGTGCTCACAGAAATCAGAAGGGAGCATCAGATACCTTGGAATTGAAGTTATATGGTTATGAACCACTCTATGGCTGCTAGGAGCTGAACCCAGGGTCTTCTGCAAGACCAGCAAGTGCTCATAACTGCTGAGCCATTTCTCTAGCCCCAAGTAGTATTAATTTTAAATGTGTCTTAAAAAAAAAAAAAAGCAAGACTCTAAAGCTACAGAGAAGCCTTGCCTTGAAAAACCAAAAAAAAAAAAAAACCAAAAAACTTCTGCATTTATTTTTTTGAGGGGGGGGTGCACCACAATGTACATATGAAGACCATAGAACAGTTTTTGGGAGTTGGTTCTTTTCTTTTTGTGTGGGGCTAGGTGGAGGGGGATGGGAGGATTGACCTCAGGTTGTCTGGCTTCGCAGCAAGTGCCTCCTTGGAACAGAAGTGATAATTTTTTAAGTGTCCTGCTTATCTCTTAATTCCGATTAGAAGAAGGCCAAGTGATATAAATAGATACTGTACCCTTTTACATTCCTGATAAATAGGATATAGCCTTGAAAAATACATTTAGATCTAAATTTGCTAGGGAATCAGATGAAAAGCTGTTTTTTTAGCTTTTTGTTATTGCTGTTGTTGCTGCTCTGTGTTTTGAGCCGGGGTCTTACTGTGTAGAACAGGCTGGCTTCGAACTCATGTGACTGACTGCCTTTGCCTCCCAAGTGCTGGGACCAAAGACGTGTACTGTTAGGTCTGGCTTGAAAAGTATTTTTGACTTTATGTCAGTTTGATTTTTTTTCTTTTCTTTTTTTTTTTGTAGAGTGAAAATTTAGTTACTTGTATTATATAACTTTTAGACAGGGTCTAAAACGCTACCTAGAATACAGTATTTATTGAATTAATGAAGCTCAGTAAAAGGTAGAGTGTACTAGTTGCATCAGTCATCCACCCCAGAGATCGGGAGGAGCCAGTGTTGTTAATGTTTTCACAGGGAAATTTTGCCATTGAATGAAATAGATAATGGCTATTTTACCATCTTACTTTCTGAGAACTAACTGTAGGTGATAGATTGATGGCAGGTAGTACTTTTTAGTTGTTCGGCTGTGAGTGTTGTTACATGGCAGTTTAACAAATAAGCATCTACTCAACACAATAGCTTACTGCTGAGAATGGATGAGGGCTTGCTAGAAAGAAAAAGCACATAGTTGATCATAGCCATGTTTGAAAGGTCCATGTGTTTGCAAATTTGCCAGTTCATCTTTAGTAAGGTGTACTTGTCGTGCTATGTGTCCCTTCTTTTTACTTACGCCATATCTTTTATACAGCTTTTCTTTTGATTGTGATTTGTTTATTCCAGAATCTATTAATTATGACGCAATTATTGCTCATTGTCTGTCTGTCTCTTTCTCTCTCTCTCTCTCTCTCTCTTGTTTTTTGAGACAGAGTTTCTCTGTGTGCTGTCCTAGAACTCTGTAGACCAGGCTAGGCTGACCTCAAACTCAGAGATCCACCTGCCTCTACTGGGATTAAAGTTGTACGTCACCACTGGCCAGCAGCTTTTCCCTTTCATTATTTTGTGGTGTTTGGTGTTGAGCCCAGCCTAGGACCTCAGGCAGATACCCTCCAGAGCTACACCCTGTCCTGGCTCATTTCTTTGCTCACCATTAGCTCTGTGTCGTAGGTGAGAAGCTGCAGTTGTGTGGAGCACAGATGCATTGCCTGTGGTGCCAGCAGCTAAAATACGTGGGGTGGGTGGTTAGGCAGGGCATAACTAAGTTAAATATGTGTTAATATATTACCGATTCCTTTGGCTAAATGGGAGTTAGTCATATGTTCTTTTATGAAGCAAATTATGTTAAGATTGTGGATGTTGGTTAATATTTTTAAATGACATTTGAGTGCTATTTGCTATAAATCTTAGTTAGATTGACCGTTTTCTTTCGTTTTTCTATTGCGCTTGCTTTGCCATCACCTAGATTTCTTGGCTCTTACACTAGCTATGACTACTTGAAAAGGAACATCAAGTGGTAAGATTGGCATTGATGTGAGGCTGTTCCATGAGATGTCCCTCACTGTGTCATTGGCATTATGTGCACTTTCAGATCTCAATGTCTTCTTTCAATATTTAAGTCTAATATGTATAAGCAGGATACCAGCTAATTTTAAAGCTAATCATAAAACTAGATTTCTTCAACAAAAATATGATATGAAAACCAGTATACCTTCCCGATCGATGCTATTGTCTGTGTACATAATGCCAGTGCAGCTTGGCACTCTGCAGTAAGGCTCAGATGGCAGTGTTGAATTATGGGTCTATTTAGATTTTTTTGTTTACATTTTATGTGTTACTTATTAACAATTGGCAATTTAAAAAAAGTAAGAATACATGGCACACTTTTACTAGACAAGCCTTGTAAAGTAGAGCAGTGTCTGATACTCTAGCAGTCACTTAACAGAGCAAAGAGCAGGAAACCGGGGCAGATGTAAAGCTATCCTGTTTTTTCCAGCCTTACTGGAGCACAGCTCTGCCCGTCTATTGATTGACGGGGTCTAATTTTGCCTGATAACAGCTAAGGTGAATAGCTGTGTCAGAGGCATTGCTCAAAAAGGCAAGGGCCATTTATCTGGCTCTTCACTGGAAAAGCTTGCCAAACTTGGGTCTGTGGCATCATGTATTATAGCACTTTGAATATGCCTAACACCAAGAATTTGTACCTATAACACTAAATAGAAGTGAGTTTAAGGAAGGTTTGTGCCAAAATAACTAATTTCTCAAAATATTTGCAAAACTTCCTTAAATCTACTATTTTTATAAATACCACATATTAAAAAGTATACCCAAAATTTCATCCGCCTTTTAATTGATATCTTCTGGGTGTTTTACTAATATTCTCGAGTATCTGTGCTGTCTTGACTTTCGTGTGCTGATGAATTTGTTTGTATATTTGGTAGAGTAGCTACCTATACTCATGAGAATGAACTGTGACATTTCTAGATACTTTTTTAAAGAATATTTTAGAAATGGCGTCTTGTTTTGTAATTGAGTTCATTTTCCAATATTGGAATTTCTTCTTTTTTTTCTTTTAAACAGGGGAAAACCTGAAACTGATGCTGTGGATAGATCATTTGGTGAGAAACGCTATGATCCAATCCAAGCCACACCTCCTCCTCCTCCATTGCCCTCACAGTACACCCAGCCAGCTCCACCTATGTCCAGCTCTTCTCTCCACATACATTCCAAGGGCGCTCAGGGGGAAGGTAGGAAGTTAAGAAGTTGACATATTTCTGCAAGAGTAATGTTTATGAAGTTAAATTCTTACAGTTTTGAAGCTTAGATCATTTTAATGTTTTAAGAAAAATGCCCAAAACATGTTTGGGGTGGTAACAGTGAAAACTAAAGATTTTGTTGAAAATAACTCTCATCAAGGCATGGTAGTTCATGTCTTTAATTCTTGCACTCTGTGGGCAGAGGTGGATGGATCTTAGTTTAAGGCCACCGTGGTTTACAGAGTAAGTTCCAAGCCAGCCAGAACTACATAGTAAGTCTCACAGAAAATAAAAGAAAATGTTTTTTGTATATTATCTACTGTTTATGTAAATGACCACTATATGGGACGAGCATTGTAGCTAAATGGATTTTTGTCCTTGTTTTTTTTTTTTTTTTTTTGAGCGGGGGCGGGTTTCCTGAACTCACTCTGTAGACCAGACTATAAATTTGAACCCTGGAACCCACATAAGAGAAGGAAAGAACTGATTCCAGCCAGTTCTGCTGACAGTGGTCTGTGCATGCCAGCACACACACATAAACACACGCAAATAAGATATAATTTTAAATATTTGTATGTTGCTTTGTAAAACTTGTTATGCTCCATCTTAAAATATGGACATAAGAAAGCCATATAGTTGGACACAGAAAATGTCTTATGTTTTCATCATTCACTAAAATCTCAGCAAATCTAGCTTACCCATTTGAATAGCTAGATAGTAATGTAATTTATCCGTTCTGTCTGTTCTTGACATTTGTTAGTACTTCTCTATTAGATGGGAGTCAAATTGGAGGGTTTCAGTCTTGAAGCGTACTAGTCACTGTAAATGTAGGTGATACTTGGAGATTTTCAGCTACGTGAGGTGTGTGCCTCTGGTTCATGCCTCTAAAGGCCAGCCTGAGCTACACAGCAAATTCTGTGCACAGTTGAGAGATTTTCTCAAGGAAAAAGAAACATGGTAAAGACAGACATCTTTTGCTGGTTCCTCTTAAGGAAGAAAAGTTTGTTTTCCCCTGAGTTATGCTAGCTATAGGGTTTTGTTAGTATTGGTTTGTTTTACTAGGTGCCGTTTCTCACAGTTTCTTCTTAGTTTGCCAAAAGCATTTTGTTGCGTATTTTACTGTCCTGAGCTGGAAAGATGGCTCAGTGTTTAATGGCATTTGCTGCTCTTACTGCTGACCTTGGTTTGGCGTCTGGCACCACATCAGGCAAGCCTCAACTACCTGTAACTTCATTTTCAAAGTCTCCAGCATACCTGGTCTCCTCAGGCACCAGTTACATACCTGGTGGACATACATACATGAAGTCACACACATTATAAGCCGCCAGACTATGGTCAAACATACCTTTAATCCCAGCACTCACTGTGTGTTTGAGGCCAGCCTTATCTACAGAGTCAGTTCAGGGCAGAGAGACCCTGCCTGGGGCTGTGGTGGGTGAGGGGGTTAAAATTAAAAACATTTTTCTCAAATTATCACAATGATCTGATTTTTTTCCTTATTATCTTAATGTTATGAATAATTTGGATTAATAGTTTTTCTGAAATGGCTTGGTCTGGTTTTGTTATAAAACTTTGTCTGGTGTTGCACTGGTTTCATCAAAGAGAGTAGAGCCCATTCCCATCTTTCCTGTTTTATCTTTTCTTTAAAACAGAACAAAGGCCTGGCATTTTTTTTTTTCAAGACAGGGTTTCTCTGTGGTTTTGGAGCCTGTCCTGGAACTAGCTCTTGTAGACCAGGCTGGTCTCGAACTCAAAGAGATCCGCCTGCCTCTGCCTCCCGAGTGCTGGAAGGCCTGGCATTTTTATTGCAGCATTTCTTTTCCCATGATTCCATAGAACTTGTGTTTCTGTCTTGTCCTGCTCCAGCAGCTTTGCCGTTTTCCCCTTTGTGATGTGGTCTTTGATGAGTAGTTTATTTTTGTTTTATTTTACATTTCCCTGATGGCTAGGCCAGGATTTTACTGCACAGTACCTGGAGTTTTACTCTTGTTCTTACAGAACGATGGATACTCTGCATGTCTGCCCAAAATATTACTACTGAGGACCACTTACACATTTTCTAAGTATCTTCTCCCAGTGTGTGGTTTCTGGACCTTTGTTTTTCTTAACACTTTGTTTAAGGATGTATTTTCAATACTTATGTGTTTCCTATAACCAAATTGGTTGTTCTGTTTCTAATTTTTGGACGGATAGTAGGACAAAGTTACTCAAGGCATCTTTCTCGGGTAGTGAGTGCTTTCATAGCCTCACACTGAATCTGAGGCAGCAGGATCTATATGCTACAACTTGTGACTTCCATCATCAGACAGGACCCAGACTTCACTTCAGTACCAAGAAAGAAAGGGTTGTTAAAATGAGTTCCAGAACGTTTTTTTAAATGTGTGTATGTTTGCTTTTTAGGCAATTCAGTATCGCTGGATTTTCAGAACTCATACATGTCCAAGCCAGACCCACCCCCATCTCAGAGTAAGCCAACGACGTTCAGACCGCCAGCCCGGGAAGACTCTGCTCAGACTTTCTATCCCCAGAAGAGTTTCCCAGAAAAGGCTCCAGTTAACGGAGCTGAACAGACTCAGAAAACCATCACTCCAGCCTACAACCGATTCACACCAAAGCCGTACACAAGTTCTGCCCGGCCATTTGAACGCAAATTTGAAAGTCCCAAATTCAACCATAATCTTTTGCCAAGTGAAACTGTACATAAACCTGAATTGTCTTCAAAAACTCCCACTTCCCCAAAGACTCTTTTGAAAGCCCATAGTTCAGCCCAGCCTCCTGAGTTTGACAGTGGAGTCGAAACTTTCTCTATCCATGCAGATAAGCCTAAATATCAAATGAATAACATCAGTACCATGCCTAAGGCTGTTCCCGTGAGGTAAGGTATTTATTTGCCTTTGTTTAAAGTGTTGCCTGATTGATATATAAAATGAGAAGGGAGAGTGGTCAGAGATGAGACCTTGCTCTGAAGTAATAGCCAGGATGGCCTTGAACCCCACAGTGATTCTCCTGCCTCAATCTCCCAAGTGATGGGATTACAGATATGCAGATATAGTTAGAAGTAGTTTATATGATGACACTAGAAATGATAATTTGAATTATAACCTGTAAACTAAACTGTTACTATAGTGATTGCCATTTTGATGTTAATCAAATTGTAAAGCTAATGAGCATATAGCATCTGTAGGTATTGTCATTATCCCTATATCACCAGTAACAAAGATTGAGGGATTAAGTTTGCCCAACCAGCATCACATGGTGGGGCATGGGAATGGTAAGCCATTTAGCTCCTGGTCATCTAATCTAGATTTCATATCTTTAGCTAACTGGGACTTCCTATAGCCATCTAAATTATCTTCTACCAGTGGGGGTACATTTGAAGAATAATGAGCAAATATATCTATTCCTCATTTACTCTTTATCCAGCTAGGGTGCAGAAAAGAATAGAAACATAGTGAAATCAAAATGACTATTGAAAACCGCAGTAAGATGGTTGAGTCTACCTTGAGCCTCCCCCGGGTAGCTTCTTCTGTCTGCTTGTTAAATAGTGACGGTCAACCCCATCTGATCATATACTGACTCAGCTCAGCCTCCTTAGATGTTTTCATGTCATCTGTGAAAGAAGGATTCACAGGAGAACCAAGGACCAGGAAGGCCACCTGAAGTCTGCTCTCGAGATGCTTTTGTCAGTCTAGCTTCCTGCAGTCAATCCAGCAGGGCTCTGCTCTGCAGGGGCTACATGGTGTTAGCACATCAGGTGATGGGCACTGTTTCCTCTCCATTTGCTTTAGGAGTCTATCCCTGACCCTGTCATGCTGGAGAGAAATTGCAGCTTTCCTTCGTGGACTTCATGTTGTCAGTCCTTCTCTTTGTCACCTTAAAGTTCTGGCTTAACTTTACAAAGTCTTGATAGCCTAGCTTCCAGTTTTAAAACATTGATTGATACTATGTCCTCTGCATTTGGTAACATTTTGTAGTAAGTCACCGTGCTCTGTCCTTCTTGGGTCTTTGAGGTACCAGAGCTTCTTACCTTTTGGAACCTTGGAGGCTTTACCTTTGGTAGCCTGGGAGTTGGCATTACAAAGTGCTCTTTTCTGTTTGGGCAGTGCTGGGCAAGTGCTGTGCTAATGAGCTCCACTCCCAGCCCATATCTTCTTCTGTGTTACCAGCTGAAGTGTGACTCAGCATGATTTAGAACACCCGTTTCACGGATGTTCGCTGTGTTGCCTAAGACCCATGGTAGATATGAGAACAAGTATCATGTTTAGTATATTGAAATCACACTGTAATTATAGTAACCTGACTCTTTATTTTCAGAAGGGCAGTTAGGATTTTTCCAGAAAGGGTATATTCTTAGTTTTCTTTAAGACCTTTCACTAAAAACTAGCCTTATTTAATTAAATAAGAAACTTCTAAATTTCTTGGAGAAATAAACTTAAACACTTAGTTAACAATAATAAAAGGATTTTCACGTGCCATTTCTGACCCCTCAGCCCTTCAGCTGTGGAAGAAGATGAAGATGAGGATGGTCATACTGTGGTGGCTACAGCCCGTGGCATATTTAACAGTAATGGTGGTGTGTTGAGTTCCATAGAAACTGGTGTTAGTATAATTATCCCACAAGGAGCCATTCCTGAAGGAATTGAGCAAGAAATCTACTTCAAAGTCTGCAGAGACAATAGCATCCTCCCACCTTTAGATAAAGAGAAAGGTACGTGTGCTTGTTGTCCGTGTCACTGTAGTAACTCCAGTGCTGTCCTAAGTGTGCCTTGCTGCTTACAGTGGCAGCTACAGGGATAAGCTGGAAGCCTCCAAATGTTTTAGGGCAAGCACAGCATTTTCTGTGGACAACACAGGGCCTCTCATATGAGCTTTCTGTCATGTCACATGACCACCAAGCTCTTTGTCTGGCCTAACCAAATTTGTCGGCTCTTCTATCTCAAGATAGTTAGGTATCATCCACTCTAGAAGGCTTTGCCCTACCTGTCAGCTGTTACCTCAGGAACCAGCAGTCAGACACTCAACTAGTGAATAAAATGTCCTTAGAAGGTGGTATAGCAAGCAGGAGTGCTGTGGTTTTCACAGCCTTCCTAGATTCATTGGTACAATATAATGATGCACTGTGCTATGTTCCTTTTAGCAGTTTCGATTTCACTAAACATGGTTGGTCCTGTAACCACTTTCTTGGGATACTCTGTCTTAAAAACAGTAGGATCGACATTGTTGTCCTGCTTGAATCCCTGAATGCATGTGTAGCAACACTTAAAAATGAAAGGCAGAGGCTAGCAAGATGGTTCAGTGGGCAAAGGTGCTCATTACCAAGCTTGAAGACCTGAGTTTGGTCCCTAGGGCCCATGTAATCAAAGGGGAGAACTGTCTCCTGCAAGTTGCAGTCTGACTTCCACCAGCACAACTTGTCATGTGTGTGTGTGTGTGTGTGCATGTACACACATACACATCACAAATAAGTTGTGTGTCATCTTATGTAACATTTGCAAAAAGTGCATTTGAAGGTTTTATGCTCTAGACCTATATGGTGGAATGCAGTAGCTACTGGTTACATGGGATTACTTAGTACTAGAAATGTGAAATAAAGACTTCACAAACTGAATGCGTTGGTTATATGTTAAAATACTGTTTGAGCCACGTTGTTAGATAAAATATTAAAATGAATGTCATATCTTTGTCCTCTAATATCTATTAAAATCTTAGAAATTACAATTGTAGTTCCTACTCTATTTTTCTTAGCACTATTATGAAGAGCTACCTTCATTTGGCTTTAGCTAGCGTGCACAGGGAGTGGGGACTGTCTCGAGGGAAGACCTTATCTTTCTTGCCCTTCTCCCTCCTTGACTCCAGGTGAAACTCTGCTGAGCCCCCTAGTGATGTGTGGGCCCCATGGCCTCAAGTTCCTGAAGCCCGTGGAGCTGCGCTTACCACACTGTGCGTCCATGACTCCTGACGGTTGGTCTTTTGCTCTAAAATCATCCGACTCCTCGTCGGGTATGCTGTCTTCTCTCTGTCCTCTGGGGCTTTGGGTACTGTCATTGATTAATGCCTGAACTCTTGGTGCTCCCCATGCTCTGTGTGACTAGGTCTTCACTCTGTTCCTGTGGCCTTGTAAGCACTGCTGGTATTTTAAATTGATTTGTGGTACCTGTGCCATAAATGCATGTGGAACCATGGAGACTTTTCTCCCTTTTCATAATTGGTGATTTGGCTAACAATTGGATAGCCTTGGGGTTCAAAAATTTTATGCTCTGTCAGAAGTTTTAAGATGTGGAATATTTACACTAACCCTAGAGAAAGTTCCCGCAGTGGCCTTGTCTGGCCATGGGTTTATTGTTTTCTCAGCGTGACCCTCTAGGTAGCTCTGTTATGCACTGTTGGAAATGACTTGCTCATTCGCTTGTGATCGAGGCGTCCATTGTATTTTCATATTTCTCACCTGAGTAAATTAAAAGTCAGTCTTTATTACCAGTATTGTCCACCCTAACAGGAGCCATGGGACAACAAAAATTTAAAGTTTTGCCCCTAAACTTGTATAAATCAGTGAGCATTAGTGAGTTATAATTTGGTCCAGTATGAAATAAAGATTATGATAGATACAGTAGGATCAAATTTAAATGTTCCCTGGGAGAAAAGCCTTATAGGCTGGCTTTAGGGAGTAAACTAGAAATTAAGCAGTATTTAAAATGGACATTCAGATGCAGGGAAAATGTTGCAGGTTGAGGCCAGCTTCATCTAAACTGCATGCCGTACTCACTTGTGTTTGTACACCTTACCATGGTGTACGAACGAGCTGCACGTTTGTCACTTCCAGTGTTTATATGGTACTGTTTGACTGTACTGGGACCATATGCCTTTTCTGTGAGCACTGGAGTTGTTCACCCAGAAAATAAATAACACCTGTGTGTAATCCAGTGCATCAGTAGGCTGCATTGCTACTGCTAACCTGTTCAGTACATGCAGAGTTGGTGAGTGCTGACTTAATTTCAGCAAAGACTGGTGTGTTGAAAAGAAACCTCAAACTTAATGATGATATCATCTTTGATTTCCAGAGGTGTCACGATTTTCTCACTGACTGATTTGTCCTCTGTAGTAATACATAAGACCACCTGTATCTGAAATTCAATGACTCTTTATTAAACTATTTATTACTGAATGTAATGTGTATACACAACTGGCATAGTTGATAGTCAACCATTTGTTGTTGGTCTGCCTGGCGCATTGCAAGAGGGCTACTGGTTTCTCTGGCCGCAAGTCTGTGGCTGCCACTTGTGACAGAAGCAGCTGCACACATTGTCCACAGGCACAGAAACACTCTTGGCCAAGGACTATTGTAAGGGAAGGAAAAGTCAGCAATTGGCTACTACAGACACAAGAGTTTCCCCATCAGTCACAGTCCCTACCCACTGCCAGATTGTCATGCAAGGTACAAATCTGAAAATACCAAGAACTTTTTCAAAACTCAGACCTACTTAGGCTGTGGGTGTTTGAATTCCCACAAAGGGTTATATTGCACACCCAGAGTGTGGGAAGCTCTGGTGCAGTCTTGCTGTTTTGGCTTACTAAAGGGAAGAGTCTTGAGGAATTAGGTTCTATGGACCTTGGCAGAACGAATATCCACTGTGTGCAGTAACTGAGAGTGAGTGGTGCTTTCTCACATTCACGAGAAGGGGTTACTGTACAGTGTTACACGAAAGGAAGGTGTTGCTAATAGTTAAGCACACTGAGGAGCAGCTCCAACTGTCTCCTAAATCTTTATGACTTTTATTCCTATATTTAAAAGTCCAGTGAATTTAATAACGTAAGAGACATCTAAAACAACTTTTAAATGCTTGCAGCCAGCAGGCATAGAGTACCAAAGTTGGATATAAGTATAGTATTTGGGGAAAAAGAAGAAAATTCTATCTGATAGGTGTGTTTATATTTGTCCAAAAATAGCAAAACATTGTGAGTAGCAGTCCAGACAACCGTTAAGTGACATCAAAATCTTTTTCTCTCATAGGTGACCCTAAAACCTGGCAAAACAAGTGTCTTCCTGGAGATCCAAATTACCTTGTTGGAGCCAACTGTGTTTCTGTTCTGATTGACCACTTTTAGTTCTTAGAGTGTAGGAACCGGACTAAGCAATGTGAACGTGGACTGAACTTACTAAATCTAAATGGAACCACTTGACTGAGTATTATATTTTCTTAGAATTTATACTGCAATTATTAGTATTAAGCATTTGTTGGAACTGATGAAGATTAGTGAGCATGCCCCTGAACCACGGTCAGAAAACATGCTACAAGCTACATGTCATTGAGTGAAGAACTGTCCAGCATTGGCTAGAGGTTCAAAGATATTTTGCTTTGTAATAATTTTTGTACTTTTTTATGGTCACTGCTTAACTTCACATACTGATTTCCGTTAAAAATACCAGCCAGTAAATGGGGGTGCATTTGAGTTCTGTTCTTTCCAAAGTACACTCAAACTTTATTACGGCCTTGGCCTAGCATACACATTTTATTTTATTATGCATGAGGTAATGTGCACACACTTTTACAAATGCACCTGGACTATATAACCAGTGTAGTGGATTTAACAGAAATGTACAGCGGGGGGATTTATAACTTGGGGAGGGGGGTCAATGAAGACAATTACTTATTGTATATGAAAACACATTTCTCTTAGGGAAGGACACCAAAGCATGTGAGCCTGGTTCCATGGCCTCTGAATCTATAAATTAACATATCACACAGACATCTAACCAGCAGGAATGCCTTACCCTCATGTTTTTAATTCTTAGATCATTTCGCTGTGTACTACTAAGTTTTTATGAATTTTGTGCATATCTAGATACTGTATCATGAAAAAGATTGAGTAATTTGTGGGCGTGATGGTTTCAGGAATGTGTAATCACCTGAAAGAAAATAATGGTGTGACTTAATTTTTTTTTTTTTTGACAAGGGGGCGTGGTGGTCTTCTGTTCTTTGGGCTATGCATCTGAAATGTTTGATGTTTTCAGGACGCATGTACATAATGCGTGCATACCACTTTTGTTCTTGGTTTGTAAATTAACTTTTATAAACTCTATCTTTTTATACAGAAACAGAACCAAGTTTCTAAGGCTACCTTTGTATTCTCTCCTGTACCTCTTGAGCCTTGAACTTTGACCTCTGCAGCAATAAAGCAGCATTTCTACACATACAAGGTCATTTTTTTAAGAAAAAGAATGCACAGAGTTGTTACATTTTTAAGTGCTGCATTTAAAAGATACAGTTATTCTAGTTTGATTAAATTCTTGCAAAGTATCCCTTCTGTAAAATTTGTGATACAATGCTGTGCCCTAAAGTGTATTTTTTTACTAATAGACAGTTTATTATGGCACATGAGCACGAGTTCTGTTTAGATAATACACCACTACATTCTGTTAATAATCATTAGGTGTGAAAGAATTTCTTTTGTGGTTATTAAAAAAATCTCAAATTTCTAAATCTGCAAGAATAAAACTTTTTAAAATACAGTACTAGTTTGCTTTATTTGCCCTGTTTTCTGTTCCAAGCCAACTTTTTAATACTGTTTTGTTTTAATTTATTCTGTGTGTAGTGTGTGCACATATAGGCCAGAGATGAACACCAGCCACCCTCCTTTGTTATTTTCTGCCTTAGTTTTTGAGGCAGGATCTTACATTGAACACGGAACTCTCAGACTCATTTAGTCTGGCTGGCCAGCAACTCCAAAGATCCACCTCCCCACTTGCCAGCGTCATTGGGGTTACAACATGTCCCACCACCTATTCAGTTTCTGTGAGGGCGCTGGGCATCCAAACTCGGGTCCTCATGGTGTGTGACAAACACTATTTACACGCTGACCTATTTCTCTATCCCCTATAGTCCATGTTCATAATGGCCCAACCCATAATGGTCAACACAAGCAAGGTGAATTTTATAGTGGCATGACTCCTATGGACCTCTGGTGCTGGCTAATCAATCATGGTATGTCCAGGTATGAAATAGATTAAGAAGTCTACTGCACTTCTGTTTTATCTGCATAAGCAGAAAAATTCTCAAACAAATGAAAGACTGCATTGGATTGTGGCAAAAGACAGTCTTGGCCAGTGAATCAATTTCCAGACTTGAGCCAGTTTGCAGACCCAGAATGAAGAGATGACCAGGTTTCCCTGAGAAAGGACCCTGATAGATGCCTAAAAGTTTTACTGTTAGCCTTTCTCCAGTGCTTCCCCAGAAGAATCTATGACCTAACTGTACACTGGGGGAAAGGAAACAATCAGACTTTCCAGGGTCTGTTGGATACTGGTTCTAAATTGATGATGATTCTGGGAGACCCCAAGAAACATTGTGGCCCTCCAGTTAAAGTAGGGGCTCATGGAGATCAGGTAATAATGGAGATTTGCCTGAAGTCTGACTCAGAGTAGACTCAGTATGTCCCCTAACTCATCCTGTGCTTGTTTTCCCAGTTTCAGAATGTGTAATTGGGATAGATATACTTAGAAGTTGGCAAGAATTCTCATATTTGTTCCCTGACCTGTGGAGTGAGAGCTATTACATTTGGAAAGGCTAAATGGAGGTCTTTGGAGTTGCCTCTGCCATAGAAAATAGTGAATCAAAACAGTATCACATTCCTGGAGGAACTGCAGAAACTAGTGCCACCATCAAGGACTTGAAAGATGCAGGAAGGTGGTTCCTACCACATCTCGCTTTAACTCTCCTATCTGGCCAGTGCAGAAGACAGATGGACATGAAGAATGACAGTTAACTATGGAAAACTCAACCAGGTAGTGACTGATTGCAGCTGCTGCGCCAGATGTGGTGTCCTTCCTTGAGTAGATTAGCACGTCTCCTAGTACGTGGTGTGCAGCTGCTGACCTAGCAGATGCCTTTTTCTCAGCACATAAGGACCACCAGAAGCAATTTGCTTTTGGTTGACAAGGCCAGCAGTATACCTTTACAGTTTTACCTCGAGGATATATTCCTTCCTCAGCACTGTGTCATAACTTAGGTAGAAGGGATCTTGATCGTCTGTCTCTTCCACAACATATTACACTAGTATACAATGTTGGTGACATTATGTTTATTGGTCCAAGTGAGCAGGAGGTAGCAACCACTTTGAACTTCTTGATAATACATACAAGTGTCAGAGGATGGGAAATACAACCAAAACTCAAGGACCTTCTACCTCCGTGAAATTCTTAGGAGTTCAGTGGTGTGGGGGCATGCAGAGATAGTCCTTGTAAGGTGAAGTGATTGCACATGACTCCTCCCACCACCAAGAAAGCACTTTTTACTGAACCTCTTTGGATTCAGAAGACAGCACCATCTCCACTTGGCTGTGTTACTCTGCCCCGTTTACTAAGTGACTCATAAAGCTGCTAGCTTTATGCGGGGCTTGGTACAGGAGAAGGTTCTTCAACAGGTCCCGGCTGCTGTTCAGGCTACTGTACTGCCTCAACCATATGATCCGGCAGAGCCTATTATACTTGTGGTGTCAGTGGCATATAGGGGTGCTGTTTGGAGTCCTTTTCAGCCCCCTATACACCTATAGGGTAATACCAAAAAGACCTTTGGGATTTTGGAACAAGGCTCTGCCATCATCTGCGGACAACTATTCTCCCTTTGAAACATGGCTCTTGGCCTGCTATTGGGCCTTAGTGGAAATTGAACATTTGACAATGGCCACCAAGTTACCATGTGACCTGAATTGCCCATCATGAACTGGATGTTATCTGACTCACCAAGTCGTAACAGCAGCAACCTATTATCAAAAGGAAGTGGTGTTTATGAGACCGGCCTGAGCAGGTCCTGCAGACACAAGTAAGCTACGTGAAGAAGTTGCCCAAATGCTTACGGTTTCTACTCCTGTTACAATGCTGTCTGTTGCCAGGCATGCAGCCATAGCTTCATGGGGTGGGTGTTCTGGATGACTGGTTGAGGAAGAGAAGACTAGGGAAGGCAGGCACCACCCAGAAGTGGACAGCTGCAGCATTACAGCCCCTTTTCTGGGACAACCCTGACAGATACGGCAAAGGGAAATCTTCACAGTGGGCAGAACTTGCGGCAGTATGCATGGTCCTACAGTTTGTTTGGAAGGAGAGAAGGCCAGATGTACAGTGAACAATTATATCAGTGTGCCAACGGCTGCCTGTGTGGTCAGGGACTCGGAAAGAGCATGATTGGAAAAGGGGTGAGAAAGACATCTGGGGAAGAGGTGTGTAGATACATCTCTCCAAATGGGCAAAGGATGTGAAGATCATTGTGTCCCCTGTCAATGCCCCTCGAAAGGTGGCCAGCAGAGAGGGTTCAGTAACCAAGTAGATAGTCTCTTTCCTTAGCCATCCCTGTCATTGCCCAATGGGTCCACGAACAAAGTGGCCATGGTGGCAGAGAGATGGGGATTATGCATCAGCTCAACAACATGGACTGCCACTCACCAAGGCTGACCTAGCTACAGCTGCTGCTGAGTGCTGGATCTGCCAGCAGCAGAGACCAACACCAGATATGGCACCATTCCCCAGGGTGACCAGCCAGCGACCTGATGGCAGATTGCTGTACTGGAATAGATCCTTATTCTGGATATGGATTTGCTTACTCGGTACTGAAGTCCTTATTTTGGACATGGGGCAGGGGCGTGCGTGGGAAGGAGGTGTGAGTTGTGTGGATATGGAAAAGTCAGGTTGTTGGTAATCTAGTGGGCTCAGGTCTTCAGTGCCCTTGTTTACATTTGTCTAGCGTTTCTCAGCAGGAAGCAGAGCGCTGCAGATTCCAACCATGGCTGTTTCAGTGCCTGTTCCCCACTCCCATGGTCTGTATTTGCTTCATGTGTTTAGTGCTCTCTCGTCGGGAGCGCATGTACTGCTGTATTTCCCTTACAGCCTTTATGGTATCAACATGTCCTCTTCACCGTGTTGTTTGTAGTCTGGACTTCTAGTAGGCCCGCTCTTCCATTTTTGTTAAGGTCACTGTTTATGTGGTACATCTTTTCCTGATGTTCTGCTTTCAATCTGCCTTTGACTCTAAACTGTGTCTCTCTCTATGAAACACATCCTTTACTCTTGTTTTATGAATTAGTCTATTTTGAGTGGAATTATCGTTGCCATTCTGGCTCTCTTATGGCCTTTGTTTGCACCAGGCCTTTTACATTCTCGGTTTTCTGTCTGTCTTTGAATCTAAAGTGCACCGAGTCTCATACAAAGCATTTAGCTTGATCTTTCATGACTTAGTCTGTGTGACAGTTAATCTCTGTCACATGATAGGATTCAGAGCGACTGGACACAAATCTCTGGACGTGGTATGAAGACTTTTCTGGATTAGGTAAGTGAGATAGAAACTCTACTGCAAATGTGGGTGGCTCCATTGCATGGGCTGGTGTCCTGTCCTGATGGAAGGAGAAGAAAGGGGATGTACCTGGGGCCTGCACGTGAGCGCCATGTCTGCCGTCTGACAAAGCACTTAGTCCAGTCCAGCCAGTGAGGCGGGCAACCTCTGACAGCTCTCTCTTTCTGCTGTGTCAGCCTTTCTGCTGTTGTTGGTCGTTTTTCCTCTTCCATGTAAAATAATCCTAGTATAATTTATTTTAATTCCATCGCTGTGCCAGACACGATGCCTCACGACTTTAATCCCAGCATTCAGGAGGCTGAGGCAAGAGTGTTGTTGGGGGTAGGAGGGGCTGGAGAGATGGCTCAGTGGTTAAGAGCTTTGCCTGCTCTTCCAAAGGTCCTGAGTTCAATTCCCAGCAACCACATGGTGGCTCACAACCATCTGTAATGAGGTCTGGCGCCCTCTTCTGGCCAGCAGGCATACACACAGACAGAATATTGTATACATAATTAATATTTTTATTTATTTATTTATTTTGTTTTTCGAGACAGGGTTTCTCTGTGGTTTTGGAGCCTGTCCTGGAACTAGCTCTTGTAGACCAGGCTGGTCTCAAACTCACAGAGATCCGCTTGCCTCTGTCTCCCAAGTGCTGGGATTAAAGGCGTGCGCCACCACTGCCCCACTTTTTTTTTTTTTAAGATTTATTTATTTATTATGTATACAACATTCTACCTCCATGTATGTTCACACACCAGAGGAGGGTGCCAGATCTCATTACAGATGGTTTAAGGAGTGTGGTGGCGTACACCTTTAATCTCAACACTCGGGAGGATGAGGAAGGTGGATCTCTGTGAGTTCAAGGCCAGCATGGTCTACACGAAATAAATATTTTTTTTAAAAAGAGTGTTGTTAGGGCAGTCTACGCTGTAGAGTAAAACCCTATTTCAAATATGTAAGTAAATTCATTTGCTTTTATACTATTTCACCTTTTTATGTATTGTATATACTGCAATATAAATTTTCATTTATTCCAGTCCTCTGTGAATTTTTACTAATCCTATGAAATAGAGAAACCATATTCCAATGTAGCCCCTGAGGTTGTTGCCCATATGTGTCGTGTTTGCTGCTTCAAGCCGAGTGAGCTTTACCAGCACTGTAAATAATTGCCTTTTAAATCCATTGAAGAGAAGATAGCAGTGATGTGTTTGCTTGTATGAGAACGGTTCTGATACTCTTCAAACAGATTGTGTGTTTGGGTGTGTGCACATGCACGCGCATGCATATGTATAGTGTTCCCGTGTGTGAGCTCCTGTGCCACAGGTCAGAGGAGGTCAGAGGTCAGCTTTCAGGTCTCAGTCCCCAGAGACTAGCTGGCCTTGCAGCTTCTGGAGGTGTTCTTGTCTCTGCCTTTTATTGCCAGTAGGCTTGCTGGGGTTACAAATGCTTTGTGCCACACGGTCTGATGTTCACTTCCGTTCTGAGGATTCGAACTACTTGTTCCAGTGTGCCAGCAAGAGTTTTGACCATGGAGCCACCTCCCCGCCCCTTCGTGTGGATTCCAGAAACTTTCTGGGGACATCTGTTTTCCACCAGAGGACTCCTATTAGAGTGGTTTGGGAGGATTTGCTTGAGGTGAACCTTCTTCTCAAGCCTCGTTTCAAAATGCCTTTGCTTTGCTTCCACTCACCTTTTTCTTGTATCTCCCTTTTTTGAAAATCGAACACTTTAGATATAATATTGTAGCAACTCTAAATTCCCTCTCTCTGTCTGTCGGTCTCTCATACACACACAGTGTGCTGCTCTGTTTACTCACTGGCCCCACTAAACATCTCCCACCAGCTCTGAATCTCAGTGCTGCCACTGAGGTCTGGCCTCTTGTTTTGTCTGTTATTCTTGGTTTGATTTCTGTGTTCACCACCTGTTCAGTTATTGCCTCAGGATCAGCATCTCCACTCGGCCAACAATGGAGCCAATACCCTAAGATCACCCCGAAGCCACTGAGGCTTCCACTCCTTGGATGGACTTGTGTTTGGTCTAGAGGTGCAGTCCCACTTCAAGCAGTGGACTGTGCGCTCAGCTCTTCTCTTCTCCTGCGTCTTCCCAGGGCAGGCACAAATCCTCACATCCAACCAGAGACACAGCGGACCCCTCTCATCGCCCTCCTGAGAGTTGTGCCTTACACTGGCCCCCGTGCTTCCAGACAAGTGGGACACGGGGGACATACCAAGGCCTAGGACTCCTATTCTCTGCTCTCCTGGTTAGCTTCTGCCCAGTCTGCAGCTCTGACATTTGCACAGCTATAAGCCACAATGCCGGGCTTCCTACGGCATTGCTTTAAATGTGGGCTATTGTGTTGGGTGGTTGGGGTGTGTGCCCTTGGCCTGTTTAAGGCATTCTGCTGATTACGTAGCAGCCAACACTGTGTTGTAGAACATGTCTTTCTGACAGGACCCAGGCCAGCACCTGACCTTTCCCCTCCCTGTCCCTTGACTTTGTGATTCTTAGCTGGACTGGGTGACCCCCACCGACAGTCTCTGTGAAAGTTCCAGAATAGCCTCCACAGGCCCCTGCTGCTCCCTCCCCGGCAACACCCACCTCCATTTGGGAGTGAGATGGGAAAGAGCCAGAAACACATTTGTCCTAATCCATACACACCAGGTCATCTTGTCCAGGAGCGATTAGGACAGAATTCCAGAAGATGCAGTCACCTGTGAGAAAGCCCTCTCTCAGCGAACACATCCACACATGACGCTCAGCAATGGCCCAGAGCTCTGGCATTCAAGGATATAGAAACCGAAGCGCCAGCTCACACTTCTTGGTAACCCTTAGCCGAATGGCATTTCTCCCCTGCGGACCTGGCAAGGGTGTGCCAACAGCTCAGTCTGCCATGAGCCATACCTACCAGCCTGCTTGGACAGACCGCCAGCTGGTAGAGGGGCTATACCCTACAGCTGCCACCCCGCAAGGAAGCTTGGAGCCCTGCATTGCCAGTGCCAAAGAGCTTGAGTAGCCAAGAGTGCCGTCCGTGAATCACATTCCAAGTCTGTCACAGTCACCATGAAGGCAACTCAGAACCCCAGAGGGAAGCCAGATCGTGTGTCCATGGCTACAGAGGCCCAAGACATCTTCATATAAAGACATGACACCCTAATTTGCTACACTCTTTGAGTGTAGCCCCCACATACACAATCCCACTGTTCTCTGGCCTCTGGATAAAAACATTTGGTGTCTGTTTTAGGTTTTGTATGCAAAGAATGGCATATAGGTTCTCAAAGCCAAAACTGTGGACTTAGGGCCATTGTCCAGTGGTCACTCGGAAGTGGCATTTCCTGTCAGCCTTTGTAGGTAGGCTGCAAGGTTCATTTCCTCCAGGTACCGGGCACTCCTTACTATGAACCTAAGATGAAATGCCAGGCTTGAGGCCCAGGTGGATCAGTTTTGGAATGTCTCAGGGTCTGACTGGCAGCCCTTTTAAGATAGTTTGTTTTGAGAAGGAGTAAAAGAGTTTGAGGAGTGTCCCCTCCCTGCACAGTCGGCTTGGCTTAGTCTCCAAGGGTGGGCTGTGTGCAGGGAGAGTCTTTGCTCCCTACGTTCCTAGTCTTATTTTTAATGGGCAGCCCCAGACCTGGCCACCCCAGTCACGTATTCAGGGAGGGGACTCTGCCACTATAAAGCTGCGGCATCATATCAGGGTCAGGCTACAGTGCTGCACGGTGCCATCAGCTTCCTGGATGAGCCTCTCAAAGACATCATCATTCTTGTCACCTTCTTGCAATTTGAATCACACTGCAGTGCTCCATCCCACGCTAAAATCCTCCATCTTCCCCGCGGCGGCAGGATGATGGATTCTGTGCAGATGGCAGCTGCTCTCCATCTGCAAGAGGCCACTAGCAGGGAGAGAAGATGAGAAAAAAAAAAGTCAAACCTTGTTTCCTGCTCAACAATTCTGGAACCTTCTAGAAGCCTGATATTATTGGGGCTCAGAAAATGATGTCCCAGAATGAAGGCTTCAAAGGCAGTGGCTTACTTCCTGCCTCTCATCTGGTATTGTCTAGTGAGGCAAACTAGAAAGTAGAATGTCTCTTTCCTCAGGGAGTCATAGATACAACACTTTCCACAGAGTCAGTCATAAAGCCTGAACTTAGGCCCTCAGAACTGGGCGTGTGTCTCATGCCAAAGCACACAGTAGTCCCTGGGTCCAATCCCCACCAGCTGAAGACCAACGCCCGCTGTTTCCTTACCTTTCTGTGTGAGAACTGTCATAAAGCAGTTCCCCTGGCTGTGCCGTGTGATTGTCCATCAGAAGATGTCCAGGAGGATCCTGCCTGTTCCTGAAAGGAAGGCTGCATAGAGAGGCCAGCATTGCAGTTTCTGTGTGAAATTCTTTCACGTGTTGACCGTTTGAGCCCCAGCTGGTAGCACTATTTTAAGAGGAGCTGAAAACATTAGGAGTTTGAGGTGGTTGGTTACTGGTTCCATGCCTGTTTCTTCCTCGCTCTGCTTTTTGCCCGCTGTGAGGTGAACAGTCTTCCCCATGCACTCCTGCCTCCGGGATGCTCCGCCCAGGCTTACGGGGCTAAGCAGCCATGAACTCTCTAACACGGGGAACAAAATGTGTCACTTCTCCTTCAAGTTGTTTCTGTCAAGTAACAAGGTCACAGCGACTTTTAAAAATGTAACACAGAAGAATCTGGATGGACAGGCTGTAGAGGTTTGGATGAGAAATGTCTCCTAAAGTCTTGGGCATTCAAAAACAGCTGGTTCCCAGGCTGAGGAGGCACAGCCTTGCAGGAGGAAGTATGCCATTGGGGCCAGCTTTGAGAGCTTAAGGCCTCTCCCTACTTCCAGTTTGCTCACCGGGTCTTGTGCTGGTGGTTCAAGATGTGAGCTCTCAGCTCCTGTTCCTGGCCCTGCCTGCTGCTGTGTCTCCCAGCCCTGATGGTGATAGACTCTTAGCCTGGAACCGTAAGCCCAAATAAACTATTAACTCTATAACCTGCCTTGATTGTGGTGTTTGACCACAGCAGCAGTAAAGAAACCTTCACACATTTCTGGGTCCCCCTCTGTCTGTTATATTAGGTCACGACTTGTATGTGACCTCGTGTCCACATGGTTGTCCATCCTTAGCATAATAAAGCGTAGTTCATCCCGAATCTTTTCATCTCAATACCATGGCAGAGAAAACTCTGACCAAGTTCACTGTTTTCTTTTTGGCCTGTTGTTTATAAAGGACATCCTTATCCTCGCTGCTATTTAATGTCCTATGAAAGTTGTCACCCAAGTTTTGGGCGCAGGGAACCATGGTGCTGTGAGGTCAGAGGCACCTTGAACCTGCCAGGATCTCGGGCAGGTGGGCACCATGGTGCTCCAACACCACCCACACACAGCCCAGGCCCTTCTGCCACCCAAGTGGGTCTAACATACCAAGGTCACAGGAACTGGGGGACCAACTCTGTCCCTCACCCTCCTCCTTGTAAGGGCCCTGACTGGAGACGTATGCATTTTGCTGCCAGCATGTTTCCGTGCAAGCTTTCATTTCTCCTGCCCCTGGGTGTGCACTACCCAGAAGTCACTGGGTTAGGAAGATCACTCCTAACCATAGAGCACCGTGGTGCCCACCCAGCCCACCCTGCTCTGCAAAGGCCAGGCACTGTTACTCACATACCTTGGTCTTCCAGACTGGCCAGCTTGCTCCAAACCACAGTGGACCTCAACGGCCAGCTGCCACCCCACCCGACACATGCTGGCTCGTGTGCCTTGTCATCTGCCACAGCCGTTGGTGCCCAGTGGACCCCCACTATGATCTTCCTCCCACAGTGGTTGCCATCACCGGGGTGTTGGGGCCTTTGGTCATAGGCGGCACATCTGTGGACACCTCTGTCCCCACCGCTGCTCACCTCTCAGAGCTGATGGCTCGGCCGAGGAGGTGGCCCTCAGGGCACTCCTATTCTCACTACCAACAGGACTGCTTCCTTCTCCAGGGCGGCCCCCACAGAGCATGTCTGATGCTTATAAGTGGGCCCCTGTGCATGAGAGAATGATGCACGCCCCCTCAATCCCTCTTTCCCTCCCACCCGGGGCCCATGCCACCAGTCCTTGCCAGGTCTTGCCTCTTTTACCCAGAAGCAGGCTCCTCTCCCGGGGTGCCCTTCTTCCTAAGCTGGGGGCCAAATTCAGGACTCAATCCTCACTTCCTCCAAGACACCTTCCCTGACTGCTGTCGACAACTGATCTGTGATGGTGACCCTAGCCTCTGTGTGC
>JABTXL010001975.1:4251091-4283024 GCA_025134845.1 Neodon shergylaensis | reverse complement strand
CATGCACAAAACTCAAGTCCAAATGGATTAAAGACCTCAATATCAGTCCGAACACACTGAACCTGATAGAAGAGAAAGTGGGAAGTACTCTACAACACATGGGCACAGGAGACCACTTCCTACATATAACCCCAGCAGCACAGACATTAAGGGCCTCATTGAATAAATGGGACCTCCTGAGACTGAGAAGCTTCTGTAAAGCAAAGGACACTGTCACTAAGACAAAAAGGAAACCCACTGACTGGGAGAAGATCTTCACCAACCCCGCAACTGACAAAGGTCTGATCTCCAAAATATATAAAGAACTCAAGAAACTAGACCGTAAAAGGCTAATCAACCCAATTATAAAATGGGGCACTGAGCTGAACAGAGAATTCTCAACAGAAGAAGTTCAAATGGCCAAAAGACACTTAAGGTCATGCTCAACTTCCTTAGCGATCAGGGAAATGCAAATCAAGACAACTTTAAGATACCATCTTACACCTGTCAGAATGGCTAAAATAAAAAACACCAATGATAGCCTTTGCTGGAGAGGTTGTGGAGAAAGAGGTACACTCATCCATTGCTGGTGGGAATGCAAACTTGTGCAACCACTTTGGAAAGCAGTGTGGCGGTTTCTCAGGAAATTCGGGATCAACCTACCCCTGGACCCAGCAATACCACTCTTGGGAATATACCCAAGAGATGCCCTATCATACAACAAAAATATATGCTCAACTATGTTCATAACATCAGTTTTTGTAATAGCCAGAACCTGGAAACAACCTAGATGTCCTTCAATGGAAGAATGGATGAAGAAAGTATGGAATATATACATATTAGAGTACTACTCATCAGTAAAAAGCAATGACTTCTTGAATTTTACATGCAAATGGATGGAAATAGAAAACACTATCCTGAGTGAGGTAAGCCAGACCCAAAAAGAGGAACATGGGATGTACTCACTCATATTTGGGTTTCTAGCCATAAATAAAGGACATTGAGCCTATAATTCGTGATCCTAGAGAAGCTAAATAAGAAGGTGAACCCAAAGAAAAACATATAGGCATCCTCCTGAATAATAACCTTCATCAGGCGATGAAAGGAGACAGAGACAGAGACCCACATTGGAGCACCGGACAGAAATCTCAAGGTCCAAATCAGGAGCAGAAGGAGAGAGAGCATGAGCAAGGAACTCAGGACTGCGAGGGGTGCACCCACACACTGAGACAATGGGGATGTTCTATTGGGAACTCACCAAGGCCAGCTGGCCTGGGTCTGAAAAAGCATGGGATAAAACCGGACTCGCTGAACATAGTAGACAATGAGGACTACTGAGAACTCAAGAACAATGGCAATGGGTTTTTGATCCTACTGCACATACTGGCTTTGTGGGAGCCTAGGCAGTTTGGATGCTCACCTTACTGGACCTGGATGGAGGTGGGTGGTCCTTGGACTTCCCACAGGGCAGGGAACCCTGATTGCTCTTTGGGCTGACGAGGGAGGTGGACTTGATCGGGGGAGG
The DNA here is from genome assembly GCA_025134845.1 of Neodon shergylaensis. NCBI lineage: Eukaryota > Metazoa > Chordata > Mammalia > Rodentia > Cricetidae > Neodon > Neodon shergylaensis. Next base: position 4,281,520 of record JABTXL010001975.1, on the reverse strand, counting down.
GAAATGGGAGGCGGTGGCGGGGAGGAGGCAGAAATCTTTAATAAATAAATAAAGAAAGAAAGAACCAGGACTAAAATAGAGGCCATTGCTAACAATCTGCAAATAGAATAAAGATGGCCAATAAATTTTTTTTTGTTGTTTTTGGTTTTTCGAGACAGGGTTTCTCTGTGGTTTTGGAGCCTGTCCTGGAACTAGCTCTTGTAGACCAGGCTGGTCTCGAACTCACAGAGATCCACCTGCCTCTGCCTCCCGAGTGCTGGGATTAAAGGCGTGCGCCACCACCGCCCGGCCCAATAAATATTTTTAAAGTGTTCTACAGCATCCTTAGCCATCAGGGAAATGCAATTTAATTAACTTTGAGATTCCATCGTACTGTAGTCAGAATGGCTAAGATAAAAAAGGCAACAAACACTGGCAAGGGCATGGGGAAAGAGGAACCCTACTATAACAGGCCTTGAGACCTTAGCACAACTAACACCATGTTAGAGGCACCAAGACATCATTCTGACCTAAGAGCCTAGCACATAGGACCCCAGCAAACACCTGTCAAAACGAAGACCTAATCCATCACAGCCCATAGTTGTGGGAAAGTTCCTAAGCATACTAACTTTGATTTTTGGCTTCTGTCGCCCTGCTTACTGCTAACTGTTTTTGCTAATTGAGGCGCATCAACTGGGATGTGGTTTCTGTGTATAAAAGACCAAGACTGATAAGGCTCGGGGCTGCATGATTTAGGCAAGTGCCCTGCGTAGCCTGCCAGCCAACGAAGAAAGTCTGTGTGTTCTCTGAAGGACTTACCTTACAACACCACTCATTGTCGGTAGAAACGTAGACTAGCGCAGCTAACCTGAAAATCAGTGCGGAGATTCCTCAAAACACTAAAAACAGACTCGGCTATTCCAGTCCTGGGCGTGGGCTCAAAGGACTGTACAGCCCACTGCAGAGACCCTTGCACATCTAGTTTATTGCTGCTCTCCTCACAATAGCAAAGACATGGAACCAGCCTAGACATTTGTCAACAGATGGATAATGAAAACGAAGCGCATGTGCACAATGGAATTTTACGTAGCCATAAATCAAAATAAATTATGAGACGTCACGAAAATGGATGGAACTAGACAATATCAAATTAACTGACATAACCCAGGCTCAGAAAGACAAATGCTGTATGTTCTCTATCATGTGTAGGTTCTAGCATCTCTATTTTATTCACGCGTGTTTATGTCAGAGGGAACATATAGAAACTAGGAAAGAGCCTTTGAGGGGAGAAAAAAGGAGACTTTTGAGGAGAGGGGTGTGGAGGGGGTCACATGAAAAGGGAAAGGGGTAGTGGGAGTGGGAAGGTTTAAGTAGGGGCAGGGACAGGAAGGTGGGGGGAAAGAGGGGTTGGGGGATGTCGACCAGAAATAACTGTGTATAGTTTTGCCAAGAAGGAAGCTTTTTTTAGCTGAAACTTTCTGTAGGTCTGTGCTACAGCAGTCAGCCCAAGGCTGAGGCAGGAGCATTAAGCAGAGGACAAGCGTGGCTTTAAAAGTATCAGACCATAGGCGTGAGCCTTCAGTAGCTGCAAGAGCTGCTGGGGGATGCTATAGAGCATGGTTTATGATAAAAAGATGGAACCAGGGTGGGTCACCAGCACTCCCTGACCCAAGAAAGCGTGAGGTGTAGCAGAGAGACGTAAGAGTCCTCTGGGGGTTAGCAAAGGAATTCTTTCTGAGTACAGAGAACTTGACAACCAAGCGTGAGCCTGGGCCCGGTCCACGGGGAGATCACATCTGGGAGAGCACATCTGGGCTGGTGCAGTTTAAAGAGACTGAGAAGCTTTGGCAGATGAAAAAAGCAAATTTCTGGGACCACAGCTCTTGGAAGCTGGCCCATTACCCTTACCACTTCTAAGACTTGCAACAGCCAAGTGGGCACCGGTGCAGCTGCGCGTACTCATGACCACGTTCAGAAAGCAAGTGTGCATGATACTGAGAAAGTGGAGCAATTACGTTTTACAATACAGGGGAATTCGTATGTAAGAATTCATCAGCTTTTAATAGACTTAAATGTTAAAGAGGAATTTGTTGGCAAAATGAGTCTACCTCCCTCCAAAGCTCTTACTAAGAATGATTCTGAGAAACCGGTCTCGTTCTCTTTTTATGGTGTTGGGGGGTCAAACCCAGGACCATGAGTATGCCAGGCAAGGGCTCTATCACTGGGTTACACCTCCAGCCTCTCTCTTAGGACTCTTTCTAGGCTAGGCCTGCGAAGGTCCTACAGCAGGGACTTGATCAGTGGGGCCTGTGCAGTCCCAACACAGGTCAAACATACAGTTAGAGTCTGAATGTCTGTGGGATGGACACCTGGTGAGAAGAGTCAGAAATATGTCCTAGGCATAGAATGGACTGGGTGAGGGCCAGCAGGGAGTGGGAGGCGGTCCAGCACACCCCCACTTCAGAGAGGCAGCCAGCCCTTCAGGGACCAGGTGGACTCAATTGATTAAGACAGTGGAGTTGTGAAGAAGACCATGCAAATGAGGAGTAGATTGAAAGGTATTTCATTAATATCTCCATGTGGGGATATACATTGATTAAAAAATTATTCCCATGGTGGAAAAACCCCTACAAGCCTAAGTTTTGACAAGAGAGTGCAACAAGACAGCACCCAAACCCAGACCACGACACTTCTTTAAAGAGTAGGGATGGCTCTACTCCCCCATGAGATGTTCCCTTTCCCCGCTGCAGTCCAGAAGTGTAGCTTCTCCCCAGCAGAGTAGCTTTTCCCCAGCAGAGTAGCTTTTTCCCAGAAGAGTAGCTTATCCCCAGGAGAGTAGCTTTTCCCCAGCAAAGTAGCTTTTCCCCAACAGAGTAGCTTCCCCAGTGTTAGGTTGGGAGCCTAGGCCCCAGTTCCTGGCATCTATCTCAGCCACCAGGCCTGGTCTGGACTTCAAATCCTAGCAGGCCAGTCCTGACCCCTCCCTGGGGGTACTTAAGTGATCCCCCAAAAGAAGAACACGTGGTCCCCCTTTCTTCCTCCCGGGGGTCGCGTTCCTGTGGCTTCCCAGTTTCCCCTCAGGGCCACACCAGAGCGCAGATCTCCCATTAAACCTGGATATTTCTTAATTTGGCTTGTTTTGATTTGGCTTGATTGGGAATTTTTGCATTGTCAGAGAGCTCGCATCCCCAAAAGAGTAGCTTTTCCCCAGGAGAGTAGCTTTTCCCCAGCAGAGTAGCTTTTCTCCAGCAGAGTAGCTTTTCCACAGCAGAGTAGCTTATTCCCAGCAGAGTAGCTTTTCCCCATAGAGTAGCTTTGCGAGCACGCTCTCAAACTTCTGTGTGTTAAGGGAAGAGCGCTCTGACCTCTTAGGCAGTTGCGGATATGGATACATCAGTATCTCAAGGGTTAATCTTTGTGTTCCAATGGACCAGAACTCCTATTCCACTGTTGTGATGATTAACACTGAGTGTCAGCATTACAGACTCTGGACACCACTGGAGAGAAAGTCTCTGGGCTTGTCTGCGAGGAAGTGTCTAGATGAGGTTCACGGAGGTGGACCAACCCACTCTGAGTGTGGGCAGTACCGCTCCACTGGCTATGGTCCTGGACCACATCCAAGGAACAGAGAAAACTGGTTATCATGATGCATATCTTTACTCCTCATGTTGGGAGACAGAGGTAGGTGGGTCAAGGAGAGTTCAAGCCTGGCCTGGTCTACACTGAAAGTTTCAGGACAGCCAGAGCTACAACAAACAAAGGAGCAGTAAACTGAGTAGCAGTTGTCTCTCGTTGACTCCTAGCAGGTGCCCTGTGGCCAGCCGCCTCACCTTCCTGCTCCCATGACTTCCCCAGTGATGGTAGACTGTCCACCCTTCAGCTGTAAACCATCCTTCCTTAAGTAACTTCTTGTCATGCACTTTTTCTCAGCAGTGAGACATGTTGGTAATACAGCTGGGCTTTCCTTTTTACGTTCATTTGTTAAAGACCGTAGGGTGAGCAATAGGGAAACACAGAATGTAAGGCATTGATAACTGTGTGTCCTCTGTGTCCCACAGCCTTAAGTGCACATAAATGTCTATGCATGTGTATGACTCTTTAGTTGTTCCATGGAGGTGCAACAGCCAGCCCAACATCACTCACTGTTTATTACAGGTTTCAAAGTATAATCTTAAAGATAAATTAGCGAAGCGAAAATGTGGCAGTCATACCTGGGTTTTATGATAGTTCTGTCTTCTCGGGCAACTGTCTTAGGGTTTCTATTGCTGTGATAAAATACCATGGCCAAGAACAGCGTGGGGAAGAAAGGGTTTATTTCAGCTTACAGCTTATGGTCCATCATCCAGGGAACTCAGGGCAGTAACCTGGGGCAGGAGCTGAAGCAGAGGCCATGGAGGACTGTTGCTTTTTTGGCTTCTCATAGTTTGCTCAGCCTGCTTTCTGCTACACCCCGGGACCACCTGCTCAGGGGTGGCATTGCCCACAAAGGGCTGGGCCCTCCCACCTCAATCACTAATATATGACAATTCCAACAGGCTTGCCTACAGGCTGATTTTGTGCAGACATTTTCTCATTTAAGATTCCTTTTCTGGGGGCTGGAGAGATGGCTCAGAGGTTAAGAGCATTGCCTGCTCTTCCAAAGGTCCTGAGTTCAATTCCCAGCAACCACATGGTGGCTCACAACCATCTATAATGAGATCTGGCGCCCTCTTCTGGCCTGCAGGAATACAAACAGACATATTGTATACATAATAAATATTTAAAAAAAAAAAGATTCCTTTTCTGCAGCTAAGTCTAGGTGTTAACAGAGGTTTCTGTCCCGCCTGGTCCTGCAGCTGTTCAGCCCCAAAGAAACACACAGAGGTCTACATTAATTATAAACTGGTTGGCCTATTAGCTCAGGCTTCTTATAACTCTTATAACTTATATTAGCCCATAAGTCTTGTTTGTGTTAGCCAAGGCTTGGTAACTTTCATCAGTGAGGCAGTCTCATCTTGCTTCCTCTAAGTCTAGGTGATGATTGCAGACTGTCTTTTTCCTCTTCCCAGAATTCTCCCGTTCTTGTCGCCCTGCCTCTACTTCCTGCCTTGTTGCCCCACCTCTACTTCCTGCCTGGCTACTGGCCAATCAGCGTTTTATTAAAATAATACAAATTACAGGGCACAGACCATAGGCCCACAGCATCTAGGTTTGTGTCAAGTTGACAAAACCCAACCAGGATAACAACCCTCTGCAATCTTTCAAATTCATCTTGGGGTCCACTGAATTACCATGGGGCACTGTTAACCTTGTCTGTTCGTTTTCATTACAGCAAAGGTGCTGTAACTGGAACCGCTCTCTATATTCGTGTAAATATCCTTACTGTCTTAGAATAATTATAGTTGCCCGATTCTTATTGGAAAAGGTAAAAACAAAACGCTCCATAAAAACTATTTTACACACGAGTGTCTTATTATCATCTGTCAACAAGAATCCCAAGTTTGCTGAGTTTTCCCACTACTTACAATTTTTACTTTGATTGGTTTCAAAGAAGGGATGCGCTGGCGTGGGGGCAAACCTGAAAGACACTTACGTGAAAGGTATATCATTTATGGCATTCTTTGTAATAAATAGCTCAAACAGGAAGCACTCCAAATTGCTTATGGCAACAGACAGATAAATGCTGTGGAATCATCATGTTATTGAATATCATAAAACAATAAAAAAATGAACAGTATCCTGTGGAGGACAGAGGTTGAAGCCAGGTATCCTCTTTATTGACTCTCCACCTGGTTTTAGAGACAGCATCTCTCAACTGAACTTGACTATCCTGGCTGTCCTCTGAGCCTCAAGGGACCCACCTGTCTCTGCCTCCCTTGTACCAGGGTTGTGTATGTGTGCCACTAAACCTGGCTTTTCATGTGGGCCCCAGGGATGTAACTCAGACCCTCACACTGTATGGCAGGCGCTATAATAATGGAGCTATCTCGTCGGTCCCCTTACAAGTGATTTTGAGGCATAGAGTTATTTAGATTGTGTGTTTTTATTTTTATAAAGGTCTAAGTAAGAAAAGGTTGCTCTGTGGAGTTAGAAGTCTAGCTGGTTTCCTTATTAGAGGGGCAGAAAAAGATTGTGGAAGAAAACTGCAAGATGAGGACCACTTAGCAAGCGCAGTGTGGACACTGCATTTACTTGTTCCGTTGAGGGATTTGCAGAAGGACAACTGAGAGTTTTAAAGAGCCCTAGGAAGGACAGGGCCCTGGTGGTTTTGTCTGTTGAGAATTGCACCTTGTCCCTGGTCAGAGCAGGACGGGTCGGAGAACATGGATGTGTGCCATGAGTTGGGAAAGAGGATCCATTTCAACTAAGTCTGCAGTCATTCATACCGCTGCAAAAGAAACTTCCTTGCTCACAGCCAAAAGCAGCATGGAGCACAGACACCCACGAGGCCTCCAGCTGGGCACAGAACACGGACCTCAACATGGTCTCTGGCAACAGCACACACCACTGACCTCACTGTGGCTTCCTTCCAGATGCAGTCAGATCATGTACACCAGCAAGACCTTTGGCTGTAGCACAGACCAAGGTCACCAGCATGGCTTCTGGCAGCAGCATGGACCACGGAGGTCTTTCAAGAAGGCTTAATCCAAAAGATGAACCATTCTTCATCTTGGATCTCTTGTTGCTCGGAGCCACAATAATTGTGCACCTGGACAACACATTCCAGGGCAGAACCTGCACAATCTCACAATCTCCAGGCTTCTCACACGACACTGCAGGCCCTGCTTAGCAATGACATGTCGCTTCGTCCACCAGGGCTATGCTCCTGTACCTGGCGCTGTTGCCATGGCTCTAGTTCTGTTTCTCTCCACTGAGCACAGCTTTGCTCTGTAATCTTTCCTTCCAATTTTCTGAGCCCGCTTTTAAAAACCATCTTCCCACAAGACCTGCTTTTTCTTTTAAAGTTGTTCTGGAGCACTCTGCATACTTCCACTGCCATGTTGTCTCCTCTTGAAGCCTCTGTGGCTCTCTCAGGCTCCTTGGGGCAACTCTACATACCCAAGAGTGTCAGTGGCTGCCACCATCTTGTCTTTCTTTCAATAATCTACACATTGCAACTTTATCTCTACCTTTTATTTTTTAATGTTTATTTTTTGAGGCTAGCCGACGATGACCCTGAACTCCTGATCCTCCTACCTCCACCTCCACCTTATGAGTCCTGGGATTATAGGCATGCACCATGAAGTCCAGTTTATATTGTCTCTGGGACAGAGTCCAGGGTGTTGTGCAGGCTAAGAAGTTTCTACCAACTGAGCTACATCCCCAGCCCCACAAAGTAATTCTCGTATGAACGTAAAGTGTTTTGAGAGTTGAACAATGTGTCCACTTGTGCGATTTCTACTACTGCCACCAGCACTTATACCATCACGACACACAATTGTCCCTCCTAGAAATTCCCCCATGCCCGTTCCTAGACCACAGTTTCTCTGAGTCTGATCATCTACTCCAGCATGCCAAATGCCTTTGAATTCTGCTCCTTTCATGAAGCAGGTGCTATCGGAATCCATTCACAGTGCCCTTATACAGTCGCTCACACCCTCTTATTGCTGAACGGCACTCCGACATATTATAAATAAACCGCAGCTCAGTTATAAAAATCACCAGCTGGTGGACATTTGGAATGTTTTCAGAGTTGGGGGATTATGAATATCTGCATATAGATTTGTGTGTGTTCGTGTGTGTATGTGTGAGCGTGTGCGTGCAAATGTATGCAGATGTGCACGCGGAAGCCTGAGCTATTCGCTGGGCGTCTTTCTCAATTGTTCCCCATTCTATTTTTTGAGACAGGGTCAGGCATTGAACCTCCCAGAGCTCACGGATGAGACAAGAGCAGCTGGCCAGGAAACCATTGGGATTTTACTGTCTGTAATTCCTCAGCGCTGGAATTACAGGTGCAGGCCTCCCTGCCTGGCTTTTCAACAGAAGAGCTGAGGGTCTGAATCCGGATGTGATGGCTAATCTTGGTCCTCAGCTTGACTGTGAGGGATAACTCAGGTAGCCTACAGATATAGAAATGTTACTGTATTTACACATAATAGTACAAACCATTTTTTAAAAATCTGTTATTGTGTGTGTGTGCGCACACACACACACACGTGTTTTGCCTACATGCATATCTGTGCACCACTTGTGCCAGGGACCCACGGAGGCCTGACAAGGGCATCAGATCACCTGGAACTGGAGTTACAGGCAACCAAAAGTCACAACTGGATGCCTGAGAACTAAGCTCAGGTCCTTGGGAAGAGCGGCCAATGTACTTCACCACTGGGCCATCTCTTTAGCCCTGATAAATTATTCTTTAAGGTTTCTGTATCACTTTATTCTATCACTAGCAAGAAGTCTTTCAGGGCTTGGTTGAAGGTGCTCAGTGGTTTGGACTTCTGGTCATGACCTGGTAGCAAACCCACGTTTTTGGCTTTTTTGCTTAGAGGAGCCGCAGATCCAAGCAGCCACTCTCAGAGGCCTTGCCATCTTATCAGTTGCTAACTCCCTCTGACAAACACACCTCCAGCATGCCCCAAGAGAATGCTTCCAATTGCTATCTTTTCCAGGACATCTGATAGCTGCTTGGAAGAGGTTCCAAAGGTCACAGTTTTTACAACCGAGTTTGTTCCTTGGAAGACAAGCCCGCGTTGCTAAATCCTCCTCTATATGACAGCATCGAGTTTGGTCTACCTGAATAAGGGCAGCCAGTAGCAGGCCTGTCTTAGTTTTATGAGTCTTCTAGTTATTAATTCTTGAGGTTATAGTCTGTGAGTTCTAGAATAGCCTACCCTAAAGGCTCCTGGGTTCAGCCTCTCAGCCAGGGCCATCCAAGGGTTCCAGAGAACATACCCAATTTGAGTTTTACAGTTCTATCTACTTTTCCTGGAAGCTGGATAGTGGGGCAATATAAGTTTTGATTAAATGACATTGTGCCAAGTTTCTTAATGATTTGCTCAAGTAAATGTGCACCTTCGACACAGGGGACCAGTGGCGGTTTGCCCTAGTGGGAGAAGCATTGTCCAAGTATTTTTTTTTTTAAAACCTGGCTATTGCCATGGCTTTTCTGCCTGAGATGGCCTGATCACTCAAAAAAAAAAATTTACAAGCAACCCCAGCGATTGTTCGTATTCTTGTAACTGGGCCAAGTGGATAAATCCCATCTTTAAGCACTAAGAGTCTGCTGGGATTTGTCTTGCCTGCACGGTCTTACTTTCTGGGTCATGGCACAGCAGCTGAAACATAACCCTTCCCCATCTCTAGCTTCCAGGATGACATTTATTCAGAAGCTTATTCATTACGGAAGCTGCACTGTACATCCCAGCCAGCGCTTGTACCATTTGGTATGGCAGTAGCGGTCTCAGTTGCCTTAGCTGTGACTGTTCTTAGTTGTGACAATCTGACTTAAGCCGCTGTCACCGTTTTTCTGCACTGCGACTACACACTCCGAGACAGGCTGCATGGAAAACCTGTTCTTTTTCTCATCTCTCCTATCATAAGAAACACAAGTAAGTCAACCACTGATTTTCTTTAATGATCTGTCAATACCTTCTGTATCATTGCCCCAACTCTGCCTAACTTTTGATGCAGACACATCTTTTGAAAGCAAAGAATGTTCTTCTCCACTTTTGAAAACTTAGGATAATTTTTTAATAATAATAATAAAAGCGCCCAAGACTTCAGGCAATACTCTACACTATAGTAAAAATCAGCATGAACATTATGTCAGTTCCTTAGTTTTTACTGTTTTCTTCAGTTAGGGTCTCGTTATCTTCCCCAGTCTGACATGGACACCCTTGGCTAAAGTGATGCTCCTGTCTCAGCCTCCTGAGTAGCTGCAATTATAGTGGTGCACTGTTTCCCTCCTACTAGATCAGCATGTACCCTCGGGCAGAGTGATCATTCCTTAAACCACACATAGGCTACCTTCTTGGTTAAATGGTGATCCCCGCCCCGCCCCCCAGGCTCTTATCATATTCTGCCATTTGCACAGGTTGGATCTTCTCAAGGGTTTAGCCAGGGGAAGTGACCTCAAGGTGAGGGCTTCTATACTAAAGAGCATCATGTCTTCTCGGGAACTTTGTCTCTTTCTTAGGTTGTTTATAATAAATCATTGTTGTTTTGTCTGAATCAAAATTACCCAACCAACTGCCATATTGAGATGATTACTAACAACCATTACCCAGTAGAAACTTCTGCGGAGATTGGAAATTTAGCCACGTTATTGAATATAGTAGCCACATGTGGCTACTGAACTCTTTCCATCTCCTTAAACATTACAGAGTGTTTCGATAATTGTGCTTAATTGTGAGGTGTGTGGTGACTCCGGGCAACTCCGTGCAACTCCCCTGCAGGTGCTGAGTGAACTAGGGCCCATGGCTGCCTGAGACCTTGCATTGCTGTTGCGACAAAGGGAAACAGTGAACAGTCTGTTTGAGGAGATGTAACGAAGGCTGAGGATGTGGCCAGAGAGTGACTCTGGGGTTGGAGAAATGCCTTCTGCACAGCTGGCGCTGGTTCGAAATAGGACATTGCTGCTAGATGTCAAATAGATTTACATTCTGGAAGCATTTTCCTTCCAGAACAGATTTTCTTCTCAGACTGCAAAAGTCACCTCTCCCACAAGACACAAGGAAAATACTAGGAGCTGATGCTTGAGGTAGACATTCTTGCTCCAGGAGAGGATGCCACTGGGGAAAGAGTAAACCTATAGGGCTGGAGAGACGGCTCAGGGGTTAAGAACACTGGCTGCTCTTCCAGAGGACCTGAGTTCAATTCCCAGCAACCACGTAGTGGCTCACAACCATTTATAGTGGAATCTGATGCCCTCTTCTGGCATAAAGGTATACAATGCAGATAGAGCACGCCTATACATTAAATAAATAAATAGAACGAATCAGCTGTCAAGGCCCATAGCTGCACTGGCGAGGCAAAGACAGCCACTCCTGTTCTCTTAAAATAGTGTTTGCTTGTTTATTTATTTACCTAACTTATGGTGTATATGTGTTTGTGTGAGAGTACCCACGCAAATGCTTGCACAATGTGTACCAAGATGCGTGTGTGGAGATCAGAGGATAATTTTGAGGAGTCAGCTCTCTCCTTCTGCCATGTGGCTTCCAGGAATCCGACTCAAGTTATCAGGCTTGTCAGCAGCCACCTTGCTGGCCCGAGCTCATCTTATCTGATTCTTTGCTATGTTATGGACTCACCGTCTCAAAAGGAGCTGGCCATTGCCAAGCAATCAGGGAGGGTGTCCAGATTCGACAGGGGGCTATGCTGTGTGTCGGGGTCACATTGTGGGAAGCCCACTGTTCTGTTTTCCTGTACATTCCATGTGGTGTGCTTGACTCCACCCTCCAGAACAGCCTCTTTCTTGTTATTGCTCAGCAGGAGAATTCGGTAAATATGGCACGGTCCTGCAGCACTTTGGTCCATGCAGGAGCTGCACGCCCTGCTCTATGGCACAAGACTTCTGAGCACGCTGTAAATGAGGCAGTGCCCAGGCTCATAGACAGTGTGTTGGACAACTCTCTGTCATTGTGACGAAATTCCCGAGACAGACAACTTAGGAGGAGGAAAGGTCTCCTTGGCTCACAGTTGTGGTGGCCCCAGTCGGTGTGAGGTTGAACTGGACCCCTGCTAAGGAGCACATCATAGCAGGATGTTCATGGTGGAAGAAGCTGCTTACCCTGCTATAACTGCAAGCTCATAGAGGGACAAAAAGAGGTCTGGTTCCTGGTGACTTGCTTAAGTGCACACCCCCAGCAACCTAACGTCCTTCTATTAGGAGCTTTATCATGTACCAGGAGTGTCACAGGCACACAACTGAGCATGTCACACACAGGCCTTCTCAGGCAATAGTCAGGATTCCAAGTGTATAAGAACTGTAGGTGGGGCTGGAGAGATGGCTCAGTGGTTGAGAGCACTGCTTGCTCATCAAGAGATCCTGAGTTCAACCACATGGTGGCTCACAACCATCTGTAGTAAGATCTGGCACCCTCTCCTGACCGACAGACATTCATGCAGACAGAACATTGTAAACATAATAAATAAATCTTAAAAAAAAGAACTGTGGGTGACCTAAATAGGGAAGAAGCAGGCAGAGCCAGCTACAAATTGCAGGTGATCCTGCAGCACTGAGAGGGTCCTGTCTGGGGTGGGTCCCTGTCTGAGAGTAAGAAGGGAACAGATATCTGCCCTCCTAGTAGATCCAAAGCCTGTGCAAGGTCCGAACAGATTTTTGTTTGTTTGTTTTTTGTTTTTTAAACATGCTGGACAAGGATGGGCTGCCATCTTGCCTTGCAAATCCACCTATCCTCTGTGCCGGTCCTCACATTATTGTGCACATTTGCACCGGGTGCATTCGAAGGGGCATCGAAAGACCTCATCCTTGGGGTCTCCTCACCCTGACCAGAGGTCAGGAGCGGGAAGTACCAGCCATGCAACTCACAGAGCCCAGTAGGATGGCACCGAGTCCATCACAAACCCTCACCCATTTGCCAAAACTTATGTGCATATGAATATTAAAATAGCTACCTTCTGCAATGTCTGACTGCAGAACCACGCACAGACTTACTGAGGCTGAGCTTCTCTCTCCCCGTCGTCTATTTTTGTTCTTTGCTTTCCTGCTTTGATTGAGTGTTTTATAAAACACCGCTTACTCCCAACCCAATTTTATAATAAATACATTTAAGTGTCCCCATCTCCAAAATCAAATGCAGTTTTTTTTATTACTGCATATAAGTTGGCTTGCTGATTTGGCCTAAAAATATATCTTCTGGAGGCAGGGTGTATAGCTCAATGGTGGAGCATGGGCTTAGCATATTTGAGGCCTTGAGTGCAATCCTTAGCACCAAACAATAATTTCAAATCTTATGGATCCCCCATGGGACACAAGTAATGATAATTCAAGCATTGGAAACAATGCTTCTCCTACCTCATGCTTCAAAGCTGTTGGAAAGCTGGGAACATGCCCTAGAGAATGTTGACAGTTGGGGGTCCCACCTCTTCACAGAATCCTGGGGATCCCAGCAGGCAGTCTCCTAAAGAACTTACTCTCAGGGGACCTTGGAGCTGAAATATCTAATAAAAAAAAATTCAGCAACCAGAGCTCATTCCAGCTGCGCAGGACTAATGATGATGTCTGCCCCATTCCCAGCATTTACAAACCAGGTCAGACGTAGGCAGTCCCATGTCCTTGCAGCTCCCCTCGGGATGGCCCGGTGGCTGGATGAAGAATGGCTAGCTAGTTCATGTCACCATTCCCATCATGTGTGCCCCCTCAAGACTAGACTTCAGAACAGACTACAGAGAAGAAACTTGAAGTAGGAGCAGCAGGTAGAGGTGACCAGGTGACCCAAGAAGGATCCAGGCCAAGTGACAAGACCTGCCGATGACTTTCTCAGCCCATTGTTGGAGTCTGCTACCAAGGCCATGACTGCAGGAAGCCAAAGACAGATACTGACGTACAATGTACCAGGCCTGTGTTACCTGGATTTTCTTTCTTGCTACTGAATGGCACGGGTAGAGGGCTCCATGCCCTTTAAAGACAAGGGCAAGCACAGCACAGCTGTGGTAGCGTTAACCTACATACAGGGCAACCAAAAAGCAATAGGTTAAACTCTATGCATAGCTACTGACAGCTGGGAAATACCCACCACTCATATTTAGGGGATTATGGGAAAAGGTGCATAGATTTAAAGGAAACCACTGTTGGGCTCTTCTGTGCTTCCTCCCCACTCCTCTCCATCTCCCTGCGGAAAGACTTGAATATTGGGCTTGTTCCTCTGTGAAGGTGGGACATTGAAAGTCGGATTAATGACAGGCTGTCTGGCTAACAGCACACATGTGGGGGCTTCTGAGTCCGTGCCTTTGGCCATGCTTAAGGGTGGGGGAAGCAGGTTTCCACCTGAGGTGGTGGTACCTGCAGAGGGGCTTGTGTCAGGGACAACCCACGCTTCTCATTTCAATACCAGAACAGTTAGGGACAAAGTAGAGAACCCTCCTTCCAAAGGCTGTGATAGACGCCCAGGCTTTCTTCCCAGCAAGTTGCAATACACTTTCAGCTAAAATTAAAAAAAAAATTTAAACCTGATTCTTCACCACATTTTACTATGAAGCATTTACATATGGGGAAATTAAACAAAAAGCTGAGGAATTTCCTAGTCCCAAAGGAACAGTAGATGATCATCCAGCTTGCAAAAGCAGCCAGGCTCTCAGGCCTCCTAATTCCATTTTGCTTCCACAGTTAAAATTCAAGGAAATACTTCAGTAGGTGATCAAATGGGGATTCAATGTGGGGAATGAAAAGGAAGTCTGGCTGGAGCGCTCAGGGCTGGGAGCTGATGCTGCGAGTCCCTGGAGGGAGGATTCCCTATCTTCTGTGTATTCACCTCTGCATTTGTAAGAAGCTGCAATCCAGACAAGCAACACAAGCAAGGCTGGGATCTGGGGACCATAAACACTCTGCTGGAGATGCCTCCAGCAGCCCAGAAACTCCACGACTTTATAAAACAGGCTGCTGGAACGGGGAAGAGTGTTACCTCATCCCTGAGAAGGTCTCTGTGGGGGGGGGGGCGGTCTCAGGGATAGTTATCCTGGACACTAAGCTGTGGTTGACACCTGCGCAGTCAACATCCTTATTCTGCCTAAGAGAAAGTTTCCCCATTGTCCTGGGCCTAAAGCGGTGGTACTCAACCTTCCTAATGCTGTGATCCTTTAGCATAGCTCCTCGTCTCGCGGTGACTTGTTGGGAGCAGTGAGACCCCAGATCCTGAATTTCTTGTAATCCCCTGATCTGAGTGCCTACAGCTGCTCTGAGCACGAGACCTTCAGGAGTTCCTGATGGCAGGAGAGTGGTTTCTGGTGGGTTTGGCTGGAGCGTGGCTATCTCTATATAATCTGCCCCTGAACACAATAAAGGGGCATTCTTGGGGAATTCAAGGATGACCCGTGTCACTGCCCCTCTGTCTGTGTGTGTCTGTGTATTTTAACCTCCAGCCCCCTTGCCCGAAGCTCGGTAACTGGGTGCCAGCGCACAGAGCGCAGACACTGGGGCGCGGTGCACGGCAGTGACTCCCAGTCGTAACACTATTTTCATTGCTACTTCATAACTGTATGGATTGTAATATAAATATCCACTATGCAGGAGTTCTGATATGCAACCCTGTGAAAGGCTCTTTTGACCCCCAAAAGAGGGTCTTGAGCCATGGACTGAGAACTGCTGATCTCAGGCACTGGTATGTGGGACAAGACTGCAATCCTGTTACTGATACCCTAGACACACATTCAGTGAGGACTCATCCCCTCTCCACACGGGCCCACCCGAAGGCGAGGACAAACCAAGGTGTAAGAAGCTTCCTTTCTACAGGACTGGGAAATGCGCAGCTGACCGGACAGAATGCTGGTTACTCATGCCCCCTTACTAAAGCCCAGCTGAACACACTGAACTCTGCAAGTACCACAGCTTCAGGGAGATTCGAAGAGAGGGTCTTAGCTCTTGCCCCTGTCCAGCAGGAGCCAGCAGCCCAGAGGTGCATATTTCTTTTGTTAGAGGACCAAGTGAAGGCCAGGTAGGTAGTGTGCTCCCAGTCACCGGTCAGCCCCTTCACTGATGGCTGTACTTGTTTTGTGCTATGGTGTGGTGGCAGCAGGATGGCCAGGGGCTGTGGTCATCTACTCCCATTCTTAGTCATAAAACAGAAAGAGGGGCTTAGAGGGGCAGGACCTAGATGAAGGCAACCCCCCCCCAGACATACATAGAGAGTGGGGAACAGACAACCAGCTAGACTCTAAAAAGCCAAAAGGTTTTGAAGGACTCTAACCTGCCCTTCCCCTCTTCTTTCTTGTGTTAAGCCAGTTTCTTATTTGGCCACTTACTTATGCCTGATTCATTCCTGAGGCTTATCATCAAGGTCCAGCTGTCAAAATTTATTGTTTGGCTATACTGAGCAACATGTCCAGTTAGTACTTACCAGTTTATCCTAGCATGGACTTTTCCCTCTTTCTCCTGAAGAGCCACCCCTGAAGAGCCACCTGCTGCTATCTTTGCTCTATTCAAAGGCAGCCTCCTGCTTGTCCCTTGGGGTAGTAGAATCTGCTTCGTTCTGAGAATTCAATGTCTGGGTATCTTTTGTGCCAAATCTGAGGCCCCTTCAGGTTTTAATTAAAGCCCTGCAAGGTATTCACATATACAGGCATGCCCGTGCCACCATCAGGGTTTCGAGGAGCCTGGGGGGAGCACACACACAAGCAGATCCCAGCATCACTGCCAGAGATCTGAACAAAAGTGTGCCGACACCTGCCCCATCCATCCAAACAGGGAGCCAGGCGCCCAAGGTCACCCCACAACAGCCCAAAGACCCAAGACACTGTCAAAGGCCACTACTGTGTTCTTCCCGTGCTTTCAAACCTCGGGGGTGTTGTTCTTCGACATTTGGGACAATAAGTCAGTATTCTCAGGTATTCTCAGAGTTTTCAAAAGGATAATATATAACACATGCTTCTAGCAATCTTCACACTCTGTAACTTTAATAGTTAAATTTTTTTTTTTTTTTTTGGTTTTTCGAGACAGGGTTTCTCTGTGGCTTTGGAGCCTGTCCTGGAACTAGCTCTTGTAGACCAGGCTGGTTTCGAACTCACAAAGATCCGCCTGCCTCTGCCTCCCGAGTGCTGGGATTAAAGGCGTGCGCCACCATCGCCCGGCAAGTCAATATGTTTAGCAGTACTTACAAAGAGCCACACCCTAGAGGAATACTCAATGAAAATCCAATGCAAAATCCAGGTTTTTCAGTCAGGTCACAGATTTCCTGGGACTCACTTGTAAACTCTGTCCCTTTAAAGACTCATTTGCACTGAAATTGTGTTACAGCTTGAGACAGCACTCAAAGGACTCACACGAGTATCTGCCTATGTGAGCTTGTTTTTTACTCCCCCAAAAGCAAGTAGCAAGGGGTCCCAGTGAGCGCAGGGAAAGCTGTCTTGAGGTAAGTCTGTGAGGATCCTGTTGGCTTTCTATCGCTGTGACAAACTACCAAAGGCGAACAACTTACAAAGAAGAAAGGTTCATCTCGGTTCACAGGTCTGGAGGGTTCTGTCCTTGGTCGTTTGGCCTCATCACTTTGGGCTATGACAAAGCAGAACATGACAGGGAGCTACTCACCACACAGTGACCAGGAAGTAGAGAGAAACAGGAAGGGTCAGAGTACCAGCATCCTCTTCAGTGCTATGCTCCCAGTTAGATCACAACTCCTAATGTCCCTACCACTTAGCAGTAGCCCTGTCAGCTGGGAATCAGGTCTTCAACATAGAAATTGGTGGCAGCGTGTGTGTGTGTGTGTGTGTGTATGTGTGTGTTAGGCATTTAAGATACAAACCACAGCAGGCTCTTAGTTCATCTTAGCTGGAGTTTTCATATATAGCTAATGGAAATATAAAAACAGCACCCTTCCTTAGCAAATTGGTTTGACAGCTGTTTTTTAAAAACTAAGCATGCTCTCTATATAGAATCTTGTATGTGGAGTCCCAAAGCAGTTTTATTTATAATACTCAAAAGGTGCAATCAACCTAAATGTTCTTCAAAGAGCAAGAGGTTGAACAAATTCTGAGCATTCGCAAAGGAAATTTTACTGAATAATACAAGGAATGAGCCATCTGCATGTGCAACAGCTGGACTCCATCTCAGGGACTTTCAGCTTAAGGAGAACAGCCTGCCTAGGAAGGTTCTGTGTGAGTTCATGAACAGTGTCTTCAGAGATAGAGAACAGGCTAGGTGTTTCCAGGGGACAGGGTAGGCATGCGGGGCTAGATGAGAACACAGAGTGGGACCATGGAGTTCCTCGGGGATGACAGAAGTGCTAGTCACCATTCTGCCAGCACAACACGTGCCTGAGACAATCTACTTAGAGAGAAGTGCATTTTAGATCACAGCGTTGAGTGTTCCAGCTCACAGCTGAGCCACTTGTTTGGGGACGAAGAGTCATCAAGGAGGGAGCATGCAATGGAAGAAGAGCTCCCTCCTAGCTGGGAAGCAGAGTGAGGGAGGATGTCGGGGGGGGGGCACATCCCCGTGACATAACGATTCATCACTAGGCCTACTTCTTAACAGTTCTGCTGCCTCCCAATAGTGCCACCCAGACCCCAAACCTGGGCCATACAGGCCTTTGGAGGACCCTTTGTTTTCCCCGAATGTTTGCTCCCTTCCCACCCTCTGTGTTCAGCAGTCTTTCACTTTAACTCACTGGGTCTTAAATGCACTTAGGTTCCCCACCCCTTCTTACATTTTCCTAACTTTTTGAACTTTTTCAAGACTGGAAAATATTTTTTGTTTTCATTTTCTTCCTTTACAAATTTGACTTGCTTGCTCTTTTCTTCTCTGTAGCTTTCTTCTCCACTCCCCCTTTCTGTTTTTTTTCATCTGTCAAACCTTACTTTCCCTCTTTTCCCCCCTTTGCTTATTGTCTTAGTTGGGGTTTCTATTGCTGTAAAGAGACAGCATGACCACGGCAGCTCTTACAAAGGAAAGCATTTAATTGGGGTTATCTTTCAGTTACAGAGATTTAGTTCATCATCATCATGGCAAGAAGCAACCAGCATGCAGGCAGACATGGTGCTGGAGAGGAAACTGAGAGTTCTACATCTTGATCATCAGGAAGTGAACTGTCTACCACACTGGGTGTGGCTTTAGCATAATACACAAGACCCCTGAGCCCAGCCCCACAGTGACACACTTCCTCCAACAAGTGCCACTCCCTATAGGCCAAGCATTCAAACGCGTGAGTCCATGGGGGCCATCCCTACTCAAGCATTGCACTTATCTTTCTTCTTATCCCATTCATATACTGTCCCCACACTTACCCTAAGTTATTTGTAGCTTCCTAGCACATTCTACAGTAGCTTGGGCATTTTCAGTCCTATGATGGCTGGTGATGGATTAGTGGGTGGTAATAGCTTTACTGTGTTTGTATCTTGAATGGTGTGGTGTTGTTCTGCCACAGTGGGTTATTATCCCTTGCTGAGTGGTACTAGGGGCTGTGCCTTCAAGGCTAAGCTTCTCAATAGGAAGATCCTCGTCCCATTCCAAATCCCCAAGAGATGTCCTAACTGACAGGTGCACAAATTGCAACCCAGAAAGGCAAGGAACATGGAAAAGTAGGGCAACATGACTTCAAAGATCACTGTGGCTTCTCATCTGCTGAACTCAAAGATACTGAAATAAGCAATATGTCTGCTGAAGACTTTGAAGTTTTGTGGCAAAAATGACGGATGACCTAAAAGAAGTTACAAACAAGCATATCGATTCAATTCAGGCCCCAGAGGGAGAAGTCAGCAGGGTGAATAAGAAAATCGGCAATAATATGGACCAAAAAGTCAGCAACGTGGAAGAAAGAGTCAGCTAGAAAATTTGGATTTGAAAAAGAAATAGAAATATTGGAAATGGCAAACTCACTGAATCACAGAAAAACACAGTGAGGAAAAAAAAAACAGACATGGGCTCAACAGAGAAGAATACATGAGACAGAGGAGAAGGTTGAAGGGCTCTTGCGTTTAGACTTCAATAAGAAGAAAAGGGTGCTGAGCCCTGGGATGTGGTCAGGAGGCCAAACACGAGTCCCTGAAGAGAAGAGACAGAGGCAGACACTAAAGACACAGAGAATACACACTCACACTTCAGTGAAGATATAGCAGAAACATTCTCAAATCTTGAGAAACAGGCTTTCAGACACAAGGAGGCATCCGGTGCCTCGAATAGATGCGGGCATAGACGTGAGGGGGGGGGAGAATACCCCTATGACGAACTATAGTGAAGATGTCAATACGAAACAAAGAAACAATGTTAAAAGCTGCAAGGGAAAATGCCACCTCACCTACAAAGGTAGAATCAGCACAGCACCAGCAGCGCTCACCATCAGGAAACCACGGAAAACAAGGACACCATCCATCCAGGCCCTTTGAGTTGGGCTTTCTTGTTGGCTTGGAACTCACCATATAGATTTGCCTGGCTGGTCAGTGAGGTCCAGGGATCTGTCTGACTCTGTTGATCAAACTCAGGTTTTTCTGTCTGAGTCCCCTCCTCCCTGCCAGTCTGGAAAGGAAGGGATCTTTTTTTTTTCTTTTTTAAATTTATTTATTTATTAAAGATTTCTGCCTCCTCCCTGCCACTGCCTCCCATTTCCTTCCCCCTCCCCCCGATCAAGTCCCCCTCCCCCAATCAAGTCCCCCTCCCTCATCAGCCCAAAGAGCAATCAGGGTTCCCTGACCTGTGGGAAGTCCAAGGACCACCCACCTCTATCCAGGTCTAGTAAGGTGAGCATCCAAACTGCCTAGGCTCCCCCAAAGCCAGTACGTGCAGTAGGATCAAAAACCCATTGCCATTGTTCTTGAGTTCTCAGTAGTCCTCATTGTCCACTATGTTCAGCAAGTCCGGTTTTATCCCATGCTTTTTCAGACCCAGGCCAGCTGGCCTTGGTGAGTTCCCGATAGAACATCCCAAGGGATCTTAAGGGAAGTAGGAAGTAGGAAAGGGAGCATGTAATCGAAGAGCAGAAAGGAGACGAGCAGGGAGGGAACCAGCTGCCGGGTGGAGGCACAGCAGAGGATGGGAGAGGAAGAACATGAGAACAAAACGTAGTAACACATACATATGAAGATAACAGAGCTTTATATGTGAAAACAGAAAAAAGAATTACAAAACAAAGAAACAAAACCATTCATGGCTATTTTCAGATACCTCTCAGGAACTGGCATTTCCATGAGTTCTGCATTTGCTGTTAATGGTGTTATCTCAGCCAGGGGAGCTCTTGTTGCCTAGTGGTGGGGTTTTCAGCTTGTATGGCTAGACAAGCTGTATTCCTGTCTTCTCTCTATTCAGTGCCTATGTGACTTTACAAAACCTGCCATTTGTGTGTCTCAGCCTCAACTCTCCAGCTGGAACACAGAGGGAATCATCGTCTAACCTCCTTAGCTTTGTCAGTGTGAAGTAAATTTGATCACAGTGAACTGTTGCATCATGCTAACTTCAGCTGCCTGGAGAATGAGCCCCACCACCTCACTCTAACCCACTTAGGACCCAGCTGCCAGACCTATCCTTGCAGAGATGATGAGCATACAAGGAAGCCTTCTCGGGGAAGACACCACGGCGCTGCTAATGAATGTGGATGTGTTTCCAATGCTTCAGAAACTGATCCTTAATTCTCCTCAAGTCCCTGTTCAACCCACTTAAAAGCAAAGAAAAAACCAGCAATGAAAATAGAATTCAGGAGTCGGGCATGGTAGTGGCCCCTTTAATCCCAGCACTCGGGAGGTAGAGGCAGGTGGATCTCTGAGTTCAAGGCCTATGGAGGCCCAAAAATGTGAGCCTGTTTCCACCTTGTCTGAAGGTCAGAGAGTTTTAGCTTGTTCAAATTTATTGACAAGTGTGGCTATACACCCTAGCTTAGGATGTGGTTGCTTGGTGTTTTTGACATTAAGATGACCCATACAGGCAGATCCACTCCAAAGTGACCAAAGATCAGGGAATTCAAGCAGACTTCTGCTCCTTCTTTTGAAATAGGAGGTTTGACCTAGGGAGTGACTGCTTTCGGCCTTATTGGTCTAGAGTGGGTTCACTGCTCAAAGAACAAAATGCCTTTCTCAATGTCTTGATGTCTCAAGTATTGAGTCAAATAACTCTTTGAGTTGTCCTTTGTATCATGTTAAAGCAGTCTTTTGTCTTCTTTCCCTTTTTGTATTGGGGTATAAAGGTGTATGGAGAATTAAATGCAGGTGGATTTCAGTATTCACTAGAACTCCCTTTTGGTGCTATCCTATGTTTTCTGTGTTATTATTTTCACTCGCATTTTTGTACTCTTTACTTATTTTTCTAATCCTCAAGCCCTTACCCTGGTAAGTAGTATATTTGTCGAAGCTGGTCTCTGACAGAGGCCAACCTGGTCTACAAACTGAGTTCCAGGGCAGCCAGGGATACACAGAGAAACCCTGTCTCAGGAGGAAAAAAAGTCGCATTCAGTTGCTTCAAGAGAATCTCCAACAATGTCAGGAAGCCATGGATGATGGTGTTTAGGGTGGGAATGATCATAGGCTGTCACCCAGCTGTTCAACAGAAGCTCCTAGACTCCAGTTAGGATTGTATCCCTCAGAATGTGGCAAGTTTCAGATGTACACTTTTCTCCTCTTTGGGAAGGACAAGCTCATCTCCATGGACACCTTGTCAGTCTCTGGGGATCACTTGCCCGAACAAACTTGCTAGGGAATATGTCCATCTGTCTGTCTATCCCCCCTCTCTCTCTCTCTCTCTCTCTCTCTCTCTCTCTCTCTCTGTATTTCTGTGTCTCTTTCTGTGTCTGTCTCTGACACACACACACATACAAGCAACCAATAAACTACTAAGTTAACATTTTGGAAAGCAAATTTAACAGCTTCTGCAAAACCTTTTAAAGAGACATTGCATTAACATCTGTGTCTTCTAGAGTAGGGATAGTGAGAGAAGAATGTGGAACCCAGGTACAGAGACGAGTCTCCCAACACCCATCAGCCCCGTTGGGCCCATCACAGCCTTTTATATGGTATCAAAAGCCTCCTCTTCACACACTACAAGCTGGCTCTGCTACATCTTAGCAAAAAGAAGTCTGCCCTCAAGGTCAGGGGCCGCTAGTCTGTCAAAGGCATGCCATAGCGAAGAGCTTTTGTAATGGACAAGGGGCTGCTCAGTTTGAAAGGCATTGTTTCAGAATGAGGGTTACACTTCAAAAGGGACTTGTCTGTTGAAGTTTGCAAGGCTGCTGTGCACTGCTGTTGTTGGAGGTGCATTGGCCAGCACTGGTGCTCATGTGATCCTGCTGCAGAGGAACCCGGGGCCCAGGTCACCCCAAGCGATACGCGAGCCATAGTGAGAATCAACTCTCAGAGCACCCATTCCTCAGGGATCTAGGCCATCAAAAATGTGCTATTGAACAGAGTTTGTGCTTCTTAGAAAGAATATTTTTACACTGCAACCCTGAGGCAAGAAAACATGAGTTTGGAACCAGACATGTGTTCTCCCCTCTGAGTCCCAAACACCAGCATGAGATGAGACTTCAAAGAGACTAATTGCATAGGATTCCAGTACAGTTGGAAAACCCACAAAGTGTTCTTGCAGCAGAGTTTCACATATGTAATTAAACATGGGAAGATGAAGTCTTAGTTTTTGACCATTAAGACCATGTAGAATAAGAATTGCAAATATTGGAAGTCAAAGATGAAATTACCTGGTGCGAGTAAGAAGGAAACATGGAACACAAACAAACCTGCTTAGGAGTTTATTAGAGGGGGTGCATAGAGGCCTGGGGACCAGTGTGCAGAGAGAGAGAGAGAGAGAGAGAGAGAGAGAGAGAGAGAGAGAGAGAAGAAAATGGCGCGTCCAGCTTTTAAAAGCTGCCTAGCACATGCGCACAGGGGGTTGGCGTGACTACGCTATACACTGATGATGCAGATGGGTGACTCACGCATACGTGCAAGGGTTTTAGCTGAGTCATAAGTGGATGTAACCACACATGCATACACGTAGGTCACACGGGGGTGGGGCTTTGTGCCCAAGGGCCCATCTGAACATGCCTGCCTTTAGAACCTGGAAGTGCAGCCTTATCTGTGACTGAATAATTACAAAAGATATGATCAAAACAACAACAACAACAAAACAAAACAGAGGGAAAGCCATTGTCACCCGTATCTCAAGGAGAAGGAAGACCATGGAAGTGCAGAAGCATCTGATGAAGAATTGCATAGTATAGCAAAAATAGGGACAGAATCTTTTATACATGTATCGGGAATTTGTCAAGATAAAATCAGAGAGCAGAAGCCTAGGGGAATAGGTGTAGCCATGAGGGTTAAGATACACTGGCAAAAAGAGCCAGCCAGAGTAAAGGAAAAGGATAAGTTAAAAGCACCCTTGGTATTGCTCAAAGACGTTTCCTGAATGATTAGTTCTGAGCTAGAAAAGGATGGGGTTATGGTGAGTTATCTTTTCATTCAACGAAGAGTAGTGGATAATTGGGGCATTTGGAGGGAGCAGGGAATTCCAAGAAACTCTGGGACATGGCTTGTGTTGACCTTAATGCATGGTTTAGTTTTCAAATTCAAGTGTATGTGTTGACAGCTTGGTTCCCAGAGCAGCAATGTTGAGATTTGGGTCTTTGAAGACATGTGGATCACATGGGGGTTCTAAAAGCCACTGATGAGTGAATACATATTATATTTATCTTTCATGATGTTTTCTAGATCCAACCATTTGCCGGCAAATTTCAATATGTCATTTTTTCCCACTGTGTAGTACTCCATTATGTAAATGTACCAAATTTTCTTTATCCATTCTTTGTTTGAGGAGCATCTAGATTGTTTCCAGGTTCTGGTTATTAAAAATAATGCTGCTATGAACATAGTTAAGCACATGTCCTTATAGTATGATTGAGCATCCTTTGGGTATATACCCAACAGTGGTATTGCTGAGTCTTGAGGTAGATTGTTTCCTAATTTTCTGAGAAATTGCCATACTGATTTCCGAAGCAGCTGTACAAGTTTGCATTCCCACCAGCAATGGAGGACATTTACCTTATCCCACATCCTCTCCAACATAAGGTGTTGTCAGTGTTCTTGATCTTGGCCATTCTTACAGGTGTATGATAGAATCTCAGAGTTATTTTGATTTGAATTTCTCTGATGGCTAAGGATGTCGAGCATTTCCTTAAGTGTCTTTCAGCCAGTTTAGATTTGTCTGTTTAGAATTCTCTTTTCAGGTCTGTACCCCATTTTTTATTGGAGTATTTCTTTGTTTGTTTTTTTGATGCCTAGTTTCTTGAGTTCTTTATATATTTTGGAAAGCAGCCCTCTGTCAGATGTGTGTCTGGTGAAAGTCTTTTCCCATTCTGAGGGCTGCTGTTTTGTTCTGTTGACAGTGTCCTTTGCCTTACAGAAGTTTTTCAGTTTTGTGAGGTTTTATTTATTAATTGTTGCTCTTAGTGTCTGTGCTACTGGTGTTTTATTCAGGAAGTTGTCTCTGGTGCCAGTGCGTTCAAGGATATTCTCCACGTTCTCTTTTATCAGGTTCAGTGTAACTGGATTTATGTTGTGCTCTTTTATCCATTTGGGACTTGAGTTTTGTGCAGGCTGATAAATATAGATCTATTTGCATTCTACATGTTAACATCCAGCTATGACAGCACCATTTGTAGAAGATGCTTTTTATTTCCATAGTATAATTTTGACCATTTTTGGTCAAAAATCAGGTGTCTACAGGTATGTAGATTTAAGTCTGGGTCATTGATTCAATTCTAGTAATCAATACATCTGTTTTTATGCCATGAGGTTTTTATTATTATTACTATAGCTCTGTAGTAGGGCTTGAAATCAGGGATTATAATATTTTATTGTACAGGACTGCTTTAGTTATCCTGGGTTTTCTGTTTTTCCATATGAAGTTGAGTATTGTCCCTTTAAGGTCTGTAATTGTGCTAGGATTTTTAATGGGAATTGTATTATATCTGTATATTGCTTTTGGTAAGATGGCTATTTTTACTATGCTAATCCTACTGATCCATTAGAATGGGGCATCTTCCCATTTTCTGATATCTTCTCCAATTTCTTTCTGCAAAGACGTGAAGTTCTGGTCATAGAGGTAGGTCTTTCACTTGCCTGGTTAGAGTTACCCCAAGATAGTTTATATTATTTTTGGCTGTTGTGAAGGGTGTTGCTTCTCTGATTTCTTTCTCAGCCAGTTTATCATTTGTGTAGGAGGGGCACTGATTTTTTTTTTTGGTTAATCTTGTGTTCAGCTACTTTACTAAAGGTGTTTATGAGTTGTAAGAGCTCCCTGATAGAATTTTTGGGGGTCATTTTTGTGTACTATTATGTCATCTGCAACCAGTGATACTTTGACTTCTTCCTTTCCAACTTGTATCCTCCTGATCTCCTTCAGTTGTCTTATTGCTCTAGCTAGAACTTCAAGTACTGTGTTAAATAGATATGGAAAGAGCAGACAGCCTTGTCTTGTTCCTGATTTTTGTGGAAGTGCTTTGAGTTTCTCTCCATTTAATTTGGTGTTGGTTATAGGCTTGCTGTAAATTGTCTTCATTATGGTGAGGTATGTCCTTTGTATCCCTAATTTCTCCAGGACTTTTTTTTTTTTATCATGAAGGGGTACTGGACTTTGCCAAAAGCCTTTTCTGCATCTAATAAGATGTTCATGTGGGTTTTTTCTTTCAGTTTGTTTATATGGTGGATTACATTGACAGATTTTCATATGTTGAACCATCCCTGCATCTCTGGAATGAAGCCTTCTTGATCATGGTGAATGATCTTTATAATGTGTTCTTGGATTTGCCTTTTGAGTATTTTATTGAACATTTTTGCATCAATTATCATGAGGGAAATTGGTCTGTAATTCTGTCTTTGCTGAGTGTGTGATTTGGGTAACAGTGTGACTGTGGCTTCATAAAATGAATTTGGCAATGTTCCTCCTGTTTCTATTTTGTAGAATATTTTGAGGACTATTGGTATTAGTTCTTCTTTGAAAGTCTGATAGAATGCTGCAGTAAAACCATCTGGCCTCACATTTTTTGTTTGGGAGACTTTTAATGACTGCTTCTATTTCCTTAGGAGTATAGGTCTATTTAAATTGTTCATCTTATCTTGACTTAATTTTGGTATGTGGTGTCTATCAAGAAATTTGCCCATTTCTTTTAAATTTTGCAGTTTTGGGGAGTACAGTTTCTTAAGTATGATCTAATTTGTCTAGATTTTCTCAGTGTTTGTTGTTACATTCCCCTTTTCATTTCTGATTTTGTTAATTTGTATATTCTCTCTTTGTCTTTTAGTTAGTTTGGATAAGGGTTTGTCTATCTTGCTGATTTTCTTAAAGAACCAATTATTCGTCTCATTGATTCTTTGTATTATTCTCTTTCTTTCTATTTTATTTTTTCAGCCCTGAGTTTGATTACTCCTGCTGTCTACTTCTCTTGGGTGTTCTTTTGTTTCTTTTTGTTCTAGAGCTTTCAGTTGTGCTGTTAAGCTTCTAGTATGAGATTTCTTTGAATTCTTTATGTGCGGACTTAGTGCTATGAACTTTCCTCTCAGCACTGCTGTCATTATGTCCCATAGGTTTGGCTTTTGTTGTGCAATCATTTTCATTGAACTCCAAGAAGTCTTTAATTTCTTTCTTTATTTCTTCTTTGACAGTGGTAATTCAGTTGAGAGCCGTTCAGTTTCTATGAGTCTGTAGGCTTTCTATAGTTATTGCTGCTGTTGAACTCTAGCTTTAATCCATGGTGGTCTGATGAGATACAAGGGGTTATTTCAATTTCTTTGTATCTGTTAAGACTTGCTTTGTGACTGAGTATGTGATCAGTTTTAAAGAAGGCTCCATGAGGTGTTGAGAAGAAGGTATATTCTTTTGTGTTTGGGTGGAATGTTCTATAGATATCTGTTAAGTTCATTTGAGCCATAAGGTCTGTTAGTTCTGTTATTTCTCCATTTTGTTTCTGTCTGGCAGATCTGTCCATTGGTGAGAGTGGGGTGTTAAAATCTCCTACTAATAATGCGTAGGGTTTGATGTGTGATTTAAGCTTTAGTAATGATTCTTTTACAAATGTGTTTACCCTTACATTTGGGGCATAAATATTCAGAATTGAGACATTATCTTGATGGATATTTTTCTTTGATGAGTATAAAATGTCCTTCTCTATCTCTTTGAGTTAATTTGGTTTGAAGTCTCTTTTGTTAGATTTTAGGATAGCTACACCAGCTTGCTTCTTAGGTCCATTTGATTGGAAAAAAGCAGAGATAATGCCTATTGATCTTGATATAATGTTATTGAGGTGTATTTCTTGTATACAGCAGAAGGATGGATTCAGTTTTGTATCCATTCTTTTAGCCTGTCTTTTTGTTGGCAAATTGAACCCACTGATATTAATGATAAGTGACTGTTAATTTCTGTTATTTTGTTGTTTGTGGTGGTGGTGGTAGTGTGTGTGCGTGTTTCCCTTCTTTGGGTTTTGCTGGTGTGAGATTATCTATTTCCTGTGTTTTTGTGGATGTAGCTAACTTCCTTGGGTTGGATTTTTTCTTCTACTACCTTCCATAGAGCTAGATTAGTGGATAGATATTGTTTAAATTTGACTTTCATGAAATATCTTGTTTTCTCCATCTATGCTGATGGAAAGTTTTGTTGGGTATTGTAGTCTGGGTTGGCATCTGTTGGTCTCTTAGAGTCTGTAAAACATCTGTCCAGGCCCTTCTAGCTTTTAGCTTTTCCATTAAGAAGTCAGGTATAATTCTGATAGGCATGCCTTTATGTGTTACTTGGCCTTTTTCTTTTGCAGCTTTTAATATTCTTTCTTTTGTCTGTAAAGAATTTATTCTGTATTTATTTTTATTATTATGTAGTGAGGGGACTTTTTTTCTTGTCCTGAATATTTGGTGTTTTGTAAGCTTCTTGTACATTTATAGGCATGTCCTTCTTTGGATTGAGAAAATTTTCTTATATGATTTACTGAATATATTTCCTGGGCCTTTGATCTAGGATGCTTCTCCTTCTTGTATTCTTATTATTCTTAGTTTTGATCTTTTCATGGTGCCCCGGATTTCCTGGATGTTTTGTGTTGGGATTTTTTTTTAGATTTAATATTTTCTTTGACTGATAAATCTATTTCCTCTATTTTATCTTCAGTGTCTGAGATTCTCTCTTCCTTTCCTTGTATTCTGTTGGTAATGCTTGTAACTGTGTTCTTGTTCCTTACCTAGATTTTTCCATTTCCAGAATTTCCTCAGTTTCTGCTTTCTTCTATTTCCATTTTGAGCCATTTTCCCCATCCATTTGTTTGTTTGCTTTTCTTGGCTTTCTTGGCATTCTTCAAGGGATTTATTGGTTTCTTCCAATTTTTGTTTGTCTTTTCCTCGATTTCTTTAAGGGATTCTTTCATTTCCTCACTAAGGACCTCTATTGTCTTCATAAAAATAATTTGAAAGTCACTTTCTTGTACTTCAGCTGTGTTGGAACGTTCAGCTCTTGCTGTCATGGGATAGCTGGACTCTAGTGGTGCCATTTGGCCCTTCTGTTATTGAATGTGTTCTGTTTTAAATTTTTATTTATTTATTATTTATTACATACCAATCCCAGTTTCCCCTCCCTCCTCTCTCCCCACTCTCCCCTTCCCCTATCTCACCCCCATCCACTCCTCAGAGAGGATAAGTCTTCCCCTGGGAAGTTGACTAAGTCTGTCCCATCACCTCTCTGAGGCAGGACTTGTAGGCCCATATTTCATACGAGATATTTACAGCCACGTTCTCTGGCCATGCTTGGTTTCCAAGGCAGTCACTATCCTGCCAGACAAGTTGTGGCTGTCTAACAAAAGCCTCAGGATGGACTGTTCCTTCTCTTTTGTTATTATGTAGATCGCCTGGGGAGAGGTGTGGATTCAGAGCTGGTGACTGAGTTGCAGGTGTGAAGGTACTCCTGCTCCCCCCAGAAAGAGAATATTAATGAGTTTCCACCTTGGTTTACCTGGGGGAATAACAAGGTGTTTGAATAATAAATGCAGGTGGTGATCGTCAGGAATGAATGAAGCCTGAGACTCCTTTCTGATATTGCTGTGTGAAATGGGTCTCATTATTTCCCGCGCCTCCGCACCGGTCCAGTTAGGGATAAGTGTAGACCGCCTCGGCAGGTCCGTTAGTCTAGGGGTTGTAACCCACCTGGCTGGTCAGTTATTCCAGGGTCCCGGAGAGGCACTATCTGAAAGACATGGGCGGGAAAGAGGAAGAAGGCCAAGCAGATTTGTCAAAGCCTCTGTTTATTAGAGTCATGGTTACAGCTTATATAGCCCCTGGATGAGGAATTTGGGGGGGAGGGGCAGGAGCATGACCAGAACAGGAAGGGATCTTGCAGCGTGGTCCAAGCTAGTCACGAGGTTGTCGGCCAGGAGGTCATGATCGGTCAGGTCACGATTCCTCGGTCAGGAAGTCACAAGTTGACACACCTAGTTCTCTAGATAGTTTGGAGTGTGGGGCGGGTTCCGCTAACAGATAGCTCTCTATTAACAGATAATTGGGTGCGGGATAGGCTCCGCCAATTTTGGGGGGAAATGGCTCCTGACAGAAAAGTAGTTTATATGTTGGGGCATCGGACCCCGACACAGGACCAAGCCCTCCCCCCACCCCATGCCTAGGTTGAGCAAGGTATCTCGCCATAGAGCATGGGTTCCACAAAGTCAGTTCATGCATTAGAGTTAGATCCTGGTACCAATGCCAGTGGCCCCGTATACTGCCCAAGCCACACCACTGTCACTTGTACACAGGAGGCCTAGTGGGTCCTATGCATGTTCCCAGTTGTCATTCGGGAGTCAGTGAGTTCCCACTAGCTTGGCAGGTGGGGGGCCGGCTGTGCCACACAGGGGCTGGCAGTGG
>JABTXL010001975.1:4227207-4251081 GCA_025134845.1 Neodon shergylaensis | reverse complement strand
CAGGGGCTGGCAGTGGAGGGCAGGCTGTGCCACACAGGGGCTGGCAGGCCAGGGCCACAGCTTCAGTGACTTTTGAGGGTCCGCACACTGAAAGGCTTTTCCTCATTTCATCCTCTTCTCTCTGCCTTGGCTGGGCATGGTTGAAGCTGCCCTGCGTGTGGATGCTCCCATGAGCACCACCGCATGTGTGTATATATATGTCTGTTAGCCTTCTGTCGTGGGACCAGAAACCTGAGATAATCCACCTCGAAAGGATTGTTCTGCTTAGTTTTTGAGGTCTCAGTCCATGGTCCCTTAGCCATCCCTTTGAACATGTTACCGTGGACCAGCGAACAGAATTCCTCACTTTGTGGTTACTAAGTAAAGGAGAGGCAGAGAGAGGGTTTGGGCTCCATCATCCCAGTCAAGGGCATGTTTAAACCAGGCCCCACTTTTGAACGCTCAGCCCCCCTCCCCCACGTCGCTAATGGCACTATTCTGGGGACTGAAAGGTCAACACTGAACCTTTAGAGACTTTAGAGATCGGAAACCCTAGCGCTGTGTCTCTGGCACCAGTCACTGAGGAGCAACCGTGTCCCTGGTTTTCCCATAGGCCCTTCCTTCTGTGCCTGGTAAAGGCTGCTCTGCCTGGTGTTAAACCAGCACATTCTTTTCTCTAATCACCCGCTTTAGGATGTGTGATTTAACATAGACTCAACCCTGCCCCCTTTCCCCTAGAGAAAAAGCTTGGCACTGAGGTACTTAACTTAGGTTGAATTTCACATAGAACTTCAATATTCAGAATGGCTTTGGTAGATTGCTTCTTTAATATACTCTATTATTTCCCAACATTATAAGTCCTTGGGTGACATGCATAATGACTTCAGAGGTTTATAATACCTGAAAAGAAGATGGAGAATTACTTGCTACAGTATGTTCCGAGGAAGATGCTGGCTACGGAGAAGTTAAACTGCCTTTAAGTTTATTTTGCTTCCTTCAAAAATTATTGTGGCCTGTGTTTCATAGAAATTCTTTTTTTTCCCAGATCACATAAATGAACCATCTTTATACTTGCACTTGCTATTGTAGAACTCCTCTCTTTCTCTCTCTCTCTTTCTCTCTCTC
Source organism: Neodon shergylaensis (assembly GCA_025134845.1). Classification (NCBI taxonomy): domain Eukaryota; kingdom Metazoa; phylum Chordata; class Mammalia; order Rodentia; family Cricetidae; genus Neodon; species Neodon shergylaensis. The sequence continues at coordinate 4,249,977 of JABTXL010001975.1, read as the reverse complement.
ATGTAGCCCAGGTTATCCTCAAAGTTTCAGTCTTGCCCCCACCCTACAGATGCTGGAATTATGGGTTATGTGCTGCCACTCCAAGCCTGACATAATATATTTAATTAATATATATTTTAATTAAATATATATTTAATTATTAATTATTATATAATTATATATTAATATTTACATTTATATATAATTATATATTGTATTATTATATTGTATATAATTAATATATAATACCATATAGATTATATTATAATATAATATTATATATAATTTATATATTATATATAATAATTATTATATATATATGGTGGATTTGTGTGATTGTGGGCACAGTTGGTTCTCTTTCCACCATGGGTTGCAGAGATGGACCTTGGATCATCGGGCTGTACTGTACTGCATTTTAACCCTCTGAGCATCTTGCTGGCCCATGTTTCTACATCTTTACCCTGTAAGAGACAGTCAGGGCTGGAGACGCAGTTCAGTAATATAGCCATTCCCTAGAATTGGCGAGATTTTCCATTTGATCTGCAGAACCACACACAAACAAATCACCTGCTATTGTCAAAGACTGCACCAAGTGTAGTCTCAACCACAATACAAAACACAGTCCATGTGCCACTCTCCCGAGACTCTCCCTCACTGTCATGTACTCTAAAGAGGTTCATGGGCGAATCTATGTGGACTGCTGGCTTAAATTCCTTCAGGTATCCACCAAGGATGGAGGTAGCTGGGTCATGTGGCAATTTCATTGTTTGTTTTTGAGGAAACTCCATATGGATTTTTTTAAATATTTATTTATTATGTATATAATATTCTGTCTGCATGTATGCCTGCAGGCCAGAAGAGGGCATCAGATCTCATTACAGATGGTTGTGAGCCACCATGTGGTTGCTGGGAATTGAACTCAGGACCTTTGGAAGAGCAGGCAATGCTCTTAACCTCTGAGCCATCTCTCCAGCCCCCTCCATATGGATTTTTATAGTGGCCGCAACAGTGTGCACTCCCATCAGTAGGGTATAATGGTTGCTCTTTCTCCATATCCCTGCTGGCATTTCTGGTCATTTGTCTTCTTGATGATGGTTACTTTGATGGGGGGAGATGGTATTTTAATGTGATTTCAATTTGCATTTCCCTCGTGGTTCAGGATATTGACCGTCTTTCAAATGTTTATTGGCCATTTGTATTTCTCCTTTTGAGAATGTCCCATTCATTTGTCCATTTATTGATTGGATGATTTGTTTTGGTAATTTTTGCGCTGATGGTATTTAGTCTGGAGGATTCTCCACAGAGTCTAGGTGTTAATCCCCTCCAGTGTTTAGCTACAGGTCTCCCATTTTATAGGCTCCTGCTTCACCCTGACAACTCTTGGCTCTGCTATGCAGAAGCTTTTAAATTTCACATAGTCTTGTTTATCAGTTATTTCCCGAGCATCCAGAGCTCTCTCCAGGAACTGCTCCCCTACCCTAAGCTGAACCTCAAGTTCCCTCTGGCTGTTTCAGTGTTTCGGGTCTTCCATTAAGGTCTTTATCCATTTTGACTCAATATTTGCACAGCTGAAGAAGTAGGGGTCTTGTTCTACACATGGACATCTAGAATGAATGAAAGAGGAGGCGGGGCTTGTGAAGAGTGAGTGAGAAGAACACGAATCTGATTGGACAACAAATAAAATTAAATAAATATAAATAAAAAGCTCCCTGTCCCCAGGAGTCAAAGAACTTGTAGAAGGGTAAGTAAAAGGAAAAGGGGAAACATAAGGGGCGGAGAAAAGTGAGTTTGGAGCCGTTTGCTTCTGGGTCTTCTAAAACTGGCTTCCTCCAGGTACATGGACGGAGTTGAGGTCAATCACACTTGTAAGCTTGTCTCTCCTATGCCTTGGGTGCTGAGTCTGTCCTGGACACATGTCCACCAGCACTGTGTTCACTTTAGGAGACTCCCTGTTTCTGCACACCGGATTCTCTGCTGCCCACACTTGGCTTTTCAGTCTGTGGGGCCAAGCAGGTTCTGCCACTCTCCTGAGAAGCCAGTTTGTTAGCCCCTGGCTTGGCTAATGTTATCGTCCCAGCACTTTGGGAAGGCAGAGGGGAAAGGCAGTCCTGGGTAGGTGGAGCCGTTTCAGTACTTCTAAACCTGCGAAGCGTTTCATCAGCCTGCTGGAGAGGACAGCGGCCATCACGTCGCCCGAGCAGCTTCAGAAGTTCTATTTTGGAAACTGGCTCCAGCCGTTGAGCTACCTGCTGATCTCAAGTTTATAGTTTTCCGAAGTGATGAGGCCGTTCATGCCACTGTCCAAGCTGAGTTTAGTTTGTTAGCATCTGGTCCGTCTGATTTGGTGAATGATTGAGGTGGTCGTGTCTCACCCTGGGGCTGACAAGGTTAGATCACAGATCTGCCATTTTAAGATCAGTCACTTTGAGAAGTCAGGTACAGTGGTACAGTGGTCGGGGGGTGGGAGGGGGAGTGGGGGGGTGGGGGGTGGGGGCAGACGTGCTGCGCCCTACTGCAGTCTGTTCCGTGTGGTAGAGCTTGAAGAATGAATACGTATGGCCCCTCCCCAGTGTGACTGCAAGGTAAGAAATTACAGTCCTACCTAGCGCTGGCCTCTTCCCCTTGACTTGTAGGCTAGGCCAAGTTAAGTCACGTGGTATGGAGCATTCTGCTACCCTTCTGCAAATCTGAGTCAGAAAACCTCTCAGTTTGTGGGCTTTGAGGACTCTTTCCTTCGGCCTCCCTGCCATGTTTTCCATGGTAGCTGTCTTCAGCTCCTCTGGGCTTTGAAGAGAAGGCTCCCTCTCCTTTGAAGGAGCCATCACAGCGTCCATGGTATGATGTACGCCTTCTAGCAATCTCTGTCCCCAAGTCTCTAGCATGCTCTGTCCCCATCTCCAAAGTTTCTCTCCCAATAAAGCTTAATCTTTTTTTTTAGATTTATTTATTTATTATGTACGTAGTATTCTGCCTACATATGTCCAATAGGCTACTAGAGGGCATCAGATCTCATTACAGATGGTTCTGAGCCACCATATGGTTTCTGGAAATTGAACTCAGGACCTCTTGAAAGAGCAGTCAGTGCTCTTAACCTCTGAGCCACCTCTCCAGCCCCCTAAAGCTTAATCTTAAAGGTAATACAGGGCCAACACCTTTCCTAAACCTTGTGATAGACTTCTTGTTCCCAGGCCTTCCCCAGCCTCACCTCATCCTGGGATAACTCAGTTTTAAGCAATATTATGTGCCCAGATAGTTCCTAGCCATAGATAGCCCTCTGAGGCAAGGAGGGTGACAAACTCCTGCTGAGCTGTCCCACCGAGGGAGTCTGTCTCAGCTCTGCACCCAGATGTGAGGCTCTAGGGATCAGTGGGCCAGAGTCTTTGACCTTGGATTCTTCGCTTGCCTTTTATTTATTTATTTTTATTTTTTTAAAAACATTTATTTGAGCCGGGCGATGGCGGCACACGCCTTTAATCCCAGCACTTGGGAGGCAGAGGCAGGCAGATCTCTGTGAGTTCGAGACCAGCCTGGTCTACAGAGCTAGTTCCAGGACAGGCTCCAAAGCCACAGAGAAACCCTGTCTCGAAAAAACCAAAAAAAAAAAAATTTTATTTATTATGTATACAATATTCTGTCTGCGTGTATGCCTGTAGTCCAGAAGAGGGCACCAAACCTCATTACAGATGGCTGTGAGCCACCATGTGGTTGCTGGGAATTGAACTCAGGACCTTTGGAAGAGCAGGCAAAATGCTCTTAACCTCTGAGCCATCTCTCCAGCCCCCTCCATAGTTGGATGTTCTTCTTCAGGCCTTGTGCAGGGACCAGTGCTGCAGAGTTAATGAGCACCATGTCTAGGAATGCACAGGTTAGCATTTCTTAGCACCCTTCCCTTCCTCTGGCTCTTAGATTCCCTCTACCTCTTTCTCAAGACGTTCCCCAAGCCATGATGGTGGAAGCATTACTTAGATAACCTGTTTAGAGCCAGGCACACGGTATCTTGTTCTTATCCCTTTCACTAATCATGCATCCCTCCACTCACTGATGTCCACTGCAAACTGAAGTCTTTCCGAGCAGGGATGAGAGCTGCCTAGGGGATGAGTACAAAGCTCTTGATTCTTTTTCCTCAGCCTCATGGATTCTGGGATTACAGATCTGTACCATTGCAGATGACATTTTTAAAATTATTCCTTTGATTTATTGAGCTTAAGATATCAAAAATGGTACTAGTTCATTAAAAGTTGCCTACAATGTGTTTTGATCACATTCCCTCTCAGTTCATCCCAGATCCAACCGCTAATTGGTGTGCTCTTTGCTAAGGAAGACCTTTTCTCTCCTCAGCGTTCCTTTGATGTATTTAGTTTTTTGTGTAGTGTTGAGGACTCAAGGTCTTTCCTCTCCTTGTGTCAGAATGTCTATCAATGTCTTTCTTGCTTTGCTCATGGTTAGGCGGTCATGCTGGTGAGACTTTACAGCTATACTTTCTGACATTTCTAAAGGAAAAAATTAGTTTAAAACAAGAATTTTTTTTTTTTTTTTTGGTTTTTCGAGACAGGGTTTCTCTGTGGCTTTGGAGCCTGTCCTGGAACTAGCTCTGTAGACCAGGCTGGTCTTGAACTCACAGAGATCCGCCTGCCTCTGCCTCCCAAGTGCTGGGATTAAAGGCGTGTGCCACCATCGCCCGGCAAGAATTTTTAAATTAATACATTAAATGGAAAATCTGTATTAGTAGTCATATGTAGGAATTAAAATAGGTAAATAAATCGGGAGGTGGTGGCACTCGCTTGTAATCTCAGCACTTGGGAGGCAGAGGCAAGTGGATCTCTTGGGGGACCTGCTACTCAGCTCCCAAATAAATCACAAAGAGGCTTATTCTTGCTTATAGTTGTCTGGCCTTATCTTGGCTTACTTATAGCCAGCTTTTCTTAAATTATCCCATCCACCTTTGCCTCTGGGTTTTTATCTTTCTTTATTCTATATGTCTTCCTTTACTTCTTACTCCATGGCTTGCTGTGTAGTTGGATGGCTGGCCCCTGGTGTCCTCTCTTTTTCTTGCTTCTTGGTCTTCTTACTCTTCTATCTCTCCTCCCAGATTTCTCCTTCTATTTATACTCTCTGCCTGTCAGCCCTGCCTATCCTTTCTCTGCCTAAATATTGGCCATTCAGTTCTTTATTAGGCAAACCAGGTGTTTTGGACAGGCAAAGTATCACAGTTCCACAGAGTTAAACAAATGAACCATAAAACAATGGAACATATCTTTGCATCATTAAAAAATGTTCCACAGCATAAAAATGTAACACATCTTAAAATAATTATTCACAACACAAAATCTTATAAAAGAACCAGTGTTTGAGTCTAATATATGGAAGGTGATGGGATAAGCATAATATATTTCTATTTTTTTCAATGAATATCAATTGTATTAATGATTAAGTTTTTGGACAAATATAGATAAAACTACAAATAAGGCAGATCAAGTTTTAACTAGTTAGTGGAGATGCATGTCAATCATAAGTGTACTAATACTAGTGTATGAAAAACAGTAAATACAGGGTGATCATCTCTTTCAAAGAAAATCTCTTTTTAAGTATACTGATGTTTTCTTTTCTTTATTGTTTAAGCTTCTCTTTTTTTTTATTGAAGGTAGATTCTTTTCTCATATAATATATTCTGATTATATTTTCCCCTCCCTTTACTCCTCCCAGTTTCTCCCCACCTTTTCTCTCCTCTTGACCCATTCCCTTTCTGTCTGTCATTAAAAAAGAACAGGCTTCTAAGAGATAACAACTATACATGAAAAAATAAAATATAGTAAGATGGAAGAAAAACGATCATATCGAAGTTGGGCTCAGCAACCCAACAGGAGGGAAAGAGTCCCAAGAGCAGGCACAAGAGTAAGAGACCCATTTGTTCTCACAGTCAGGAGTCCCATAAACATACTAAGCTAACAGCTGTAATACACATGCAGAGGACCTGGTGTAGACCCATGTAAGCCCTGTGTTTGTTGCTTCAGTCTCTGTGAGCTCCTGTGTGCTCGGCTTAGTTTATTCAGAGATTCTTATTCTCTTGGTGTCCTCTATCTCCTCTAGCTCCCACAATCTTCCTGCCTCCTCTTCTGTAGGGTTCCCTGAGCGAAGATAAGAGGAGCCCAGTGGAGACCTCCAATTTTGACTCTCTCTCTCCACATAATGTCTGGCTATGGGTCTCTGCATCTGTTCCCATCTGCTGCTGGAGAAAGACTCTATGATGATGACTGGATAAGTCACTGATCATATTTATATCTTCCTGGGTCTGAATTACTTCACTCAGCATGATTTTTTTTCTAGTTCTATTCATTTGGCTGAAAATTTAATAATGTCATTAAAAAACACTAAAGTAGTATTCCATTGTATTAATGTACCACATTTTCTTTATCCATTCCTCTGTTGAGGGGCATCTAGGTTGTTTCCAGTTTCTGACTATTATGAATAATGCTGAAATGGACATGGTTGTGCAAGTGTCCTTTGGTAGGATGGACCATCCTTTGGGTATATGCCCAGGAGTGCTATAGCTAAATCTTGAGGTAGATTGATTCCCAACATTCTGAGGAACTGCTAAATTGATTTCCATAGTGGCCGTACGAGTTTTCACTCCCACCAGCAATGAGCTGTCACTTACGTCTGGCTTAGTTTTTGCACAGACTGAATCCACCATATCCACATGCTTGGTGTGAAATGAGAAAGCGGCATCATTTCACTAGCTTCGTCCCAGCAGTTGGAGATTTCATAATTAATATCACTCACGGATGACGCAGTTGGGATTTAATTAGCCTTATCAATCATAAAATACTTTGTTCCAATGCTTATGGACTAGCTTCAGATCTAAACATCATCAGAAAGTTCTCAGTGTCGTTTTAGCCTTTGGGGACACGTACGTGAAGCAGTGCCCTTTGGGGCACTGCTTTGGAGTTCTGCACAGTCTCCAGCCCTGGGCTTCACGGATGTCAAGACTCTACACTGTATTTAGAGCAGATCTCTTTTCTTTCTGCATTGGGGGAAGCAGTGCGACTTAATGTGTGCATTACGTACAGGAGACTTAAGCTAGTGGAGAGCGGAAAGTGGCCAGATGGTGTCTGTTTTTGTGGTGCAGGCTCGTTGAGTATATGCAGCAGGAGTCTGTCGAAGTGGGCAGGGTTAACACCTGGGCTGCGTTGTTCACACTTCTAATGGGAGAAGAAGCTAGGAGACGGGGCTCTACTTCTCCATATTGACGTGACTAAGATGCTACGATTGCTAGGGTTCTGACAGATCCAGAGGTAATGCGGAAAGAATTCGGTGCATGGTCCATTATTTTTCAGATGCAGCGCATGAAAGTGACATACAATCCATAGCAGATCGTGCCCAAAACAGATCTCCTGGCTTCTAATACTATGTTATGTTTACATAGTTCTGTCTCTGAAGAGGAAGTAGCATTAATCTTAGGGAGCGTTTTTCTTATAGACATAAAGTACTGTGGTAGGTGATTGGGAGTCAGGGTGGGAGGTGTGTGTAGATTCCATCTCAGGTCCAGAGTCTTGCTAGCTTCAGGCTCATTCTGGCTCTGCAAAGGCAAAATACAAGCACTGGCAGCCTTCACTTGTCATAGTTCCGATAGGCATGAAATTCAATTATTACGGTTTGGTTAAGTAACTCCAGTTTCCCAAAAACTTGGCTCAGGTTTCAGTTGCCATGGCATGTTAGCTGAGAGTACAAACTGCAGAGAACAAACCCTGGGAGTGCTGGGCCCACCACTCCATATATAAATAACCTACTCAGACCACAGCCAGTGAGTGGTCGTCTCCCCACATCGTGGGTTCCGTTCATTCACTGGGGTCAGTGCTCAGTTCTGCTGCCTTGTTATTATCAGGAATGAGCCCAGGTGACATTTTAGAAGAGTAGATAACCAAAAGGAAGAGTTACCTGGTAAGAATCAAAGGCGATGAAGACATAAGTGAAATTGTATGTACAGGAAGTCACGGAGGAAATAGTGGACAAGCATTGAGTCTTTAGGCCACAGGCATGCGGGTGTTTGTTCCCAGAGCATGACAGTAGAAATGCCACCAAACCCACAATAGCTGTGCTAAATTACACAGAACAGGAACGGAGGCCATTTCCGCAATAAAGTTCCTAGGTTCCTTGTGGAGAAATTCAGTTGGCTTCTCTGGTGTCCTAGGCTACTGTGTTAGCTGCTGTTCAGTCGCAGTGATAAAGCATCATGAACAAAGATGGTTTAAGGAAGAGTTTGTTTTGGCTCATGATTCCAGAGACTTTCATCCATCACAGCATGGAGGCATGGCAGCAAAGGGCAAACATGGTGGTAGGAGCAGGAAGCAGAGAGATCACAGCTTCAACCGCAGCCTTTGTGACGTAGAGCAAGCAGACCGGAAGTAGGACAAGGCTGCAGGTTCTCAAAGCCTGGCCTGGGGACATACTTCCTTCACCAGGTCACACCTCCAAAACAGCACCAACTAGGAGCCAAGGGTTCACACAGCCAAGCCAGTCAAGGGCCATTTCTCATCCAAACCACCTCAGCCGCCCAGGGTGGGTAGACTCTTGGACTCTGAGGAGAGGGATCCGGATCAAGCCACAGGGTGGAGTTAACCATGTGTCGGCTGGTTTTGGGATCTCACACTGGGTGTTGAAAGATTTGGGCTGTAGAATTTGGGTGGGCTGAACTCCTGACGTCATTGCCTGGGAGGCAGCTTCTTACCTGTGCTGGCTGTCAGCATTTCCAGTGTCCTATGGAGCCTATGCTCCGGAGATGATAAGCCTGCTGTAAAAGGTCAGTGTAGCAGAAATGACAAGCTTACGAGAAATAGCTGTTTGACTTGGGCCCGTGGGATTCCCCTGTCACTTCAATAATCCTGCCACCTCTGGAGAACCCAAGGCAGGAATGTAGAAGGCATTTTATGACACCCAACTGACAAGTGTAAAAGCAGAGGGAGGATGTGACAAGAGTGGTGTTGTTCCCAGGGAAAGCAAGGTCAGCAAATCCCAACCCAAACAAAAGGAGCCCTGGGTACACTTCCCAACTTTCAAAGCCAGAAGCAGCAAGCAGAAGGGATCCTAACTTAGGAGCTCACTGAGGCCTGAGACACAGCAAGGCCATTTGGCCTGTGTGTCATCCCTACCAATGAGAAGGCCACTTGAATCTCTACCAATGAATGAGAAGGCTCTTCCAGTCTTGTCAAGTTTCTTACAAAGAAATGGACAACTTCAGTTTTTGAATTTTATTGCTTAAGCTTATAATGTGTAAAGCAAATATTCATATTCTATTTGTTTCACTTATTTGTTCATTTTTGAGGGGCTGAGATCCAACCTAGAGCCTCAGGCAAGCACTCTGTCACTGGGCCTCACTCCTCACCAATTTCTCTATGCATTTGTAAAGCTCTGGAAAGACAGATCTCACAAGTTCTGGCAAGCGTATTTTTGGTGTCCTTGGAAAACTTTGCTTTTCCTATGGATTATTAATATTTCTTTGTGTGCTTTCAGATTTCATGGCCTTTATTTATAGTTCTGTGCCACCATTATAATCTGTAACTTAACTTTTCATTGATATGTGAACTGTTTCTTCTTTAGCTGAATCGGGGGCTCACCTATATGTGAAGAGTTAATCTATAGATTATATGGTAAGACGTAATATAGCAGGCATCAAAGAAACATAGGATTAATGGCTAATTAATTAATTAGATTCTAAAAACAGAAACTTGCAATGTGGCCCAGGTTTACCGTCAATGCTCAATGATACATTTTTTAAAAAGTTTCAGCCAACCTTTTCAAGTCAGGAAATTTTATGTGAAGCCAAGAATTCTAGCTCTAAAAATGAAAGAGTTGATGAGTCTTATACTCCTGGGTCTACATGTCCAAGAGCCAAGGAGCAGCCCAGCTCAAGAGACACAGTAGCACTCCAGGATACGGAGGATCTGAACCTTCCCAGTTGTCTCGGCTGTATGCTATAATCATAACTATGGAATTACAGGTGACTACCACTGTCAGAGAGGGCAGCAGGACACCTGAGCAGCAGCCACGTGAGTAGGGCTGAGGGAACCCTCCAGAGGCGTGGTGCTCATCCTGTGGGTTGCGGCCCTTTCATGGGGGTCACATGAGATACCTGTATATCAGATACTTACACTATGATTCATAACAGTAGCAAAATTACAGCTACTGTTATTTACTGGAAAACAGCTCAATCCTGTGCTGGTTCAGGCTGCTCATGGCGACTGCTCTGCCGGATGGTGGGGCTGTTCTATACCTGGTAGCTATCTAGTCTTGATAAGGCCGGGATTGCAGCAGGTGTGAAGAAACAGGCTTGGCAAGCTGACGGAGCTTACCCAGGAAGGGCTTAGGCTAGGATCAGTAGTCTAATGTCTCAAATGTTGCTTTATTCTCTACTCCATGAGCCTCTGTTGGTTCATCAACCACAAGAACAAAATAAACCCCAGCTATCAGCCTGCAAAGGGCATAGACCAACCAGGACGGCTCTGCATATACAGAAAGCAAGACTTCATGGCGTATCTCTCTGGGGCTTCATCACCGGGCTCAAGTTGAATCCATCTGTCCTTATTAGTCTAATCAAACGTGTGATCAATACAGCCGTCAACTATTCTTGCTCCGCTGCTATTTTACTTACCTAAGCTTGCTGCCTGCCTTTGAGGCTAAGAATGCTGCCTACTAACTCCAGTCACATGATTTAATAATTAGAACCGGGGGTGTGGTTAACTAGACACTTAAGTACAATAAGGTACTTGTTATCAGCGTGTTACAAAAAGACAAGCTTTCCCTGCACGTAGATCAATTCAGGGTGTACTGTTGGATTGGGTCAAGATTTTAGGTCAGCTCAGCAAGTGATGCATAGATGGAGGAATACAAAAGCTTCAAGAGTTAACACAGGGCTGGAGAGATGGCTCAGAGGTTGAGAGCATTGCCTGCTCTTCCAAAGGTCCTGAGTTCAATTCCCAGCAACCACATGGTGGCTCACAACCATCTGTCATGAGGTCTGGTGCCCTCTTCTGGCCTGCAGACATACACACAGACAGAATATTGTATACATATTAAATAAATAAATAAATAAATAAATAAATAAATATTTTAAAAAAAGAGTTAGCACACACACAAGATAGTTTTGTTTGAAAATAGAAGATCTAATCTTGGTGATAAAAATCTCTTAGCAATGTAACCGGGGTTGGAATGTAAAATAAATTTTTAATTAAATAAAAAAGAAAAAAAAACCCAAAAACTATGCGATGACCCTGTGGATACCACAAGCAAAACTAGCAGCTAAGATTTGCCCTAAGCCTGTGGTTGAATCATGTTTCTGAATCAATATGACCATTAGTTGTAAGCAAGTTCAAAATGGAGACATCTGCCCAGACGAAGCTTCAGAGTAGGTCATCTGTAGCTTCCCATCATTTATTATTGGAGAACTGCTAATTATGTTCCAATGATTGTTTATAATTAGATGCCCTCCCACACCTATAAATGATAACCCTCATCACAAACCTGATGATACCGGCTACCAAAGGAGAGGAGGAGCAGGAGGTGTGCTCGTTCACTGCTGCTATGGAAATGAAAATGACACCAACACTTCAGAAGAGAATCTGGTAGGTGTTTAGATAGTACTAGGCAGTCCCATCATTGATTCAGAGGCCATGGTCAGGTGACTGAAACCTGTCCACCCCCAAACCCTTGGTGTAAATGTTTACAATGGCTTTACTCATAATTGCTCCACACTGTAAAAACAACAACAATGTTTTATAGTTGAGTGGGGGACAGAGAGACACAGTGAGGTAAGTCCACATGATAGGATCATTTTTAGCAACCAGAAGGCTGAAATAGGAAGCCACAAAATGTTATGGATTATCTTACTACATAGTATTGCTAATTGAAAGGAGTCAGTTCAAAAAGCCACATGCTGTACCATTCCAACCTCATGGCAGTCATGAAAGCAAAGACCTGGAGACAACAGAGGTACCAGTGGTGGCCAAAGTTGACAATAGAAGTTGAGTAGGTGAAAGACAGGGTATTTTGTATGGCACATAGTATATAATGGTGAACTCACAAATCTTTCCAAGTCATATGAAGGAGTTCTATAAACTTTACGTTATAAAGTGAATCTCAGCTACATTTTTTAATGAGAATTTGGGGTAACCCAGGATGAGATGTAAGATGGGACCAAAGGGTCTACACAGAACAAAGATGTCTAGAAGAGTCTCACCGACGGCAGCAAAGAATAAAGTGGGGGCCGAATCGTGTTTGAAACCAGTGGGACCCATTGTCCATTATCATGAGCTAAAGGTTTGGTCTCCAGGTGGCAGTGCCGTAGAGAGGTGATGGGCTCTCTACCCATCACCAGTGAGCTCTCTACCTTCAGCGATGGACTTCTCTATGAATGAATTCATAGCCCCATGACTGTTGGGATAGGGCTAAGTTGGAGGAAGTAGGTCACTTGGGGCATGCATCTGATGTGTGTATCTTGTCCTGGTCCTTTCCTGTCTGCTTCCTGCCCATGGTCAGTGAGCAGACTCCCATCCACTCTGAGTTCCTACCTTACTCAACAGAACCGGTCAACCATGAATGGAACTCTCTGACACAATGAACCAAAAACAAACCTTCCTCCTTTAAATTGATCTTCTCAGTATTTAGTTACAATGTCCGAAGCTGACACGGAGTTTTACAAAACTAAGGGCGCAAGGTGATAAAGCTCTTCCCTCGCAGTGTGGCTTGACAGTTCTGAAACTTGTGTCTGCATGAGGATTTAAAAAAATAAAGTATATTAAGCAGATGTTGAAAATTACCTTTCTCCCTGCAGGAACGAGGAGTTACAAATAAGTAGGGAAGGGGCTGAAAGGATCTGCATGGGGCCGGGTTAGAGGTCGTGACACCACACGAACACAAGTCTTTCTTAGATGGAGACGGTTGCATCCAGAAATACAGATATGCACCCAGGTCAGTATACACACACGTGTATCTACGCACCTGTCATCTGAGATGGCTCACCAGCCATGACTCCCCAGCAGCCTTGAGCCTGTATAGTGTATTAGATACTGATTTCTAATATGATTCTTCAGTGGAAGCAACCAGTGCTCCTGAGAGAATGACTGAATCTAGAACTTGCAGGAGGGGAGACATAGACAGAGGCTGGCGCATCTATCAGTAAATAAGGAAGTGTTCACACAAAAAGGTCTTCACACCGATGGGAAACAAGGGGCGGCTGTGCAGAGCAGACGCGTTATGGTGCATGGCGCGTCTCTGCCGTCAAGGAAGAAGCAAGTGTGAGCTATGTTCTGTGGCTTTCGTGCAACGAAGACAGTATGGAGTGAGGGACAGGAGTAACTCCACCACAGAGAAGCTGACACCCAGTCGTTGGAGTCAAAGTCACTGTCAACAGCCATCATGGCGGCAGAGTATGGTGAGGAAGGCCCTCTGCCACTTTTTCCTCCTCAAAGCACATCACCTTAGTTTAATTATGGGGAAAAATATCCCAGTTTCCAATTAAAAGAGTATCTACAGAACAACTAAATTCTCAACGTATGAAGGCCTTAAAAGATACAGACTGTCTATGAATTGTCACACCCATGAGAAGTCACAGAAGATATGACGATCAGATGCAACATATACATGAGCTAACCTTAGGGAGGAAAGCCCAATGAAGCGTGGCCTCTGTTCATCACAACGCACCAAAACTGGTTCAGTGATGGTGACGAATCTACCAGACTGAGGTACGATGTTGGTAATGGGGAAACAAGAGAGCTACATTGTTCTTGTTTGTATTCCGTAATAAGTTCTAAAAGGTCTGTTTTTAAAATGACTAAGTTGTTGCGCTGCTTAAAGCCAGCCCTTCCAGCCATTCACTCATTTAAAAAATTCATACTGAGGGCTGGAGAGATGGCTCAGAGGTTAAGAGCACTGACTGCTCTTATGGAGGTCCTGAGTTCAATTCCCAGCAACCACATGGTGGCTCACAACCATCTGTAATGAGATCTAGTGACCTCTTCTGGCCTGCAGGCATACATGGAGGCTGAACACCATGTACATAATAAATAAACAAATCTTTTTTAAAAATCCATACTGCTCAATAAAAGCCCACTGGAACTCCAAAAAAAAAAAAAAAAGAATAAAAAAATCCATACTGAATGATTCCCAGGTTCTAGTCCCAACACATGAGGCCGAGGATTTAAACAAGATTGAAGACAATTTTGAGCTTGTCACGTAATGAAGAAGATAAGATCTTTTGTACCTCATGAAAAGACTTTCAAGGAGCCAGGAGAGCCCACAGGGACCTCTCAGAGGCAAGCAAGTTGTCACGGATCGAAGTTGCTGCACTCCAACTCCAGGGTTGGCAGGGCCTGTTGGGCAGCCTAGCATCTCACACAGACTCTGGTTTTCCTCAAGAAAGATAGGAACTGTTGGTCTCATTTCTCCTCCTCAGCTGCATGAAGACATGAAGATTGGGTGAGCTCTGGGGTTGGGAATTAAATTTGAATGCCTTAGCTGTTTGGAAATGATTATAGATTCACAAGGACACACACACACACACACACACACACACACAGAGAGAGAGAGAGAGAGAGAGAGAGAGAGAGAGAGAGGAGAGAATTTCCAAGAAGGTCCCATGTGCTCTCCAATGTAGCATCTTTTAACTACAGTACAATCTCAAACCTAATAAACTATATTGCTACAACACACAAGCCTTGTTCCAACTTCAGCAGTCATACATGCACATGTGTGTGCTCCTATGCATCTGATTATGTAACCCGTGGAAAAGATGCTGTACCCGAGACACACTCACCCATTCTTTACAATCACCACTGGATGGTGGTTTTGCAATTCTGCCTTTTCTTTAGGAATGTCATGCTTTGGGTGACCTGAACAAAGGGTGTAAACCTCCCCTGGAGGGACTGAGGGAGGGAACGGAAGCATGAGCATTCCCATCCAGAGTGGAAATGATGGCGGAAAGGTAGACGTTTTGGAGTGGGCAGACTGCAGGCTGTGGACAGGGATGACATCCATGGATTTTGCACTTGGGCATTTGAACCGCTTCGGCTGAACAGATAGGAGGGACAGCTGGAATGAGGTGGAGAAGGAGATGAGGCTTCCAAGGAGTTAGGAGACCATGGATAACAGTGGCTACTCAGGATGATGGCAGGGTTTGAATGGAGGGACCGCCGGGCATAAATAATAGCATACAAGCAACCCAACACAGAAGACCGGTAGCTTTGGATTTGACAGCAGTGTCATTAGTATGAGGTTGAGCCAGGTCACAGTCTACTACAACTGAAAGTCATGAGCCTCCCAGACTGTAACTACATGGAGAGATGTGCAAGGGGCAGCCTGCACCAAATTCCAGAGAAGCACCAGGGACGGCACACTGGGGCTAGATGGGGGAAGAGAGTCCCTGCCTCCCTCCCTGTCTAGACCCATGGGTCCGTCCTGAACCCCACCCATTTGGGCTTGCTGCAGGACAGAGGTGGAGATGAAATAGGGACTGAGAGTGAAAAGACTTCACTGTGCCCCAGGTGCCAGAAAACAGAGTGGGGAGTCAAAGCTTCCCCTAGAAATAAGCAGTTCATATGTTTGGCTTGGTTTAGTTTTGAGGCAATGTCTTGTTCATGTATTTAAAACAGCGTAATAATGATGAAATCTCAGGCTGTCATATAGAGATGAGAAGCACAGTGTAGTATGTACATCATCACACTGTGCTTTCTGCCTGCCAACAACCACCCAACAGTCAGCAAAGCCACTGCTGAGGCCACTGGAGTGCAGGAAGTCACTGCACCCAGCCAGTGAAGCCACTGTTGAGGCCATTGGAATGCAGGAAGCCTTTGTGGAAAATCTAAGTATAGTAGTCACCTTTCTTATTGCTGTGGCCAAACATCTGGCAGAAAGCAACTTAAAGAAGAAAGGGTTATTTTGCCTCACAGTCCGGATGAATGCAGTCCATCACTGCGGAGAAGGCATGGTGGCAGCACCATGCAACAGCTGGTGTCATTGCATCCACAGTCAGGAAGCAGAGAGAGATGAGTGCTGGTGTTCAAGTCTTCTCTTTCCCCTTTTAAAATTTAGTCCTGGACCTCAGTCTCATAGGAGGGCACCACTCACATTCAGGGAGGGTTCTGGAAACACTGTCATAGGCATGCTCAAAGGTGTATCTCCTGGGCAATTCGAAATCCCATCAAGATGACACCTCCTTTTGTCACCGTTCCTCCATCACCAACTCACTTCATCTCATCTTGCAGGTGTTGGAGCATCTCCGTCATTCACAAGATCGGATACAGCAAGCTGTTCAGAGAGAGAGCTCATATTCACATGACTTCTATGGCAAGCTACGTTGTAACTATTTCATTGTGTTGCTCTTGATAACCCAGTACAGCAAAACTGAATGTTACTAGAGGCTTCTATGAACAGGAAAAGCATGGTATCTGTAAGATTCAGCCCTGTCTGGTTTCAACCTAGCACCTCCCATCCAGGGATAGCATTGCCCACAGTGGGCTGGGCCCTCCCACAACTATCATTAATGAAGAAAATGCCCCATAGGCTTGCCTACAGGCCAGTCTGGTGGAAGCGGTTCCTGAGTAGAGGAATCTTCCCACGTGACTCTAGTTTGTGTCAAGTTGACTAAGAACTAGCCAGCACGTTCAACTTGATTACACCTGCGGAGATCCTGTCTCTAGACAAGTATACACCCCAAAGCTCTCCAGTTCTAAATCATATACGATTCAGCCCATAGCAGATTAGATGGCGTGTAGAAGTCCTGTACAAATTCTATTTGATCATAGATTAAATAAATTGTCCTCCTTCATGGGGTGGGAAAGTAAGAGAAAGACAGACTAGAAATGTGTCTTGGCTGTTCCCCTTACGTGCTGTGAAGATGAGGAGAACGTTTTCCTTTAGCAAGAGTTGCCCAAATTGAATGATTTTGTTAAAAAAAAAAAAGATTGAAAAGCTACTTAGGCACCCATCTCCAGAACATTCATTATTTAGAAGGGACTGATTTATTACAGCCCTATTTAGCAAAGGCAGATCATCTCCGGTGTTTTGGTGTGTTACAATGTTTTTAAAGATTTCAGGGAGAAAGACAAATGTTTTCAGAAGGACGGGAGGTAAAATTGACGTTGCAGAGATCTACTGGGAGACTGGCGGTAATTACGAATGTATAAGATGAATGCTGAAAGTAGTAACAGTTCCCCGCTTACACAGCAGTTCGTTGAACTGAGGAGGATCATCACATCTGAGGTCTCCTGGGCATCATTTGCATACCAACAGGAAGCCATGCCAGCTCACTGATAAATCATCCTTCTTGTTGGCATGAATGACCATTCGGATGCCTCTAAGACCTACTATTGTAGCAACCATTCAAACTCCCTCCCTCCTCTCTGTCAAAGGCTTTTTTCCCCCCTGAAACTTGCGGGGCTACTCAGCACTTTGTATGGTCTGCCCTGGAAACAGTTATACAGTGTGTCTGTGGTGGTTTGAGATCAGTCCTACTTACAGAAGAGAGGGAGGACTCCCTGGCCCCCCAAAGATGCTTGGTCTGTTTCTTCCCAGACTGTAATTAAACTGAATGTTCTCTCCAATACGAATGCCTCCTCCTTCCTGTGGACCACTTAGATGGAGCATTAAGGATCACAGGTCACTCGGATGCCACTCAGCTGCATGCATTAGATGATCCCACTGCCTTGAAGCACTGATCTGCGCCAGAGTAGCCCACTCTCTCTAAATTACAATGGTAATTTACACCATTTTACTGGGGAAGTCATTTCCTAAATGGCACCCTAGTGGCCTGAACTAGCTATTACAGTTTCCAGTCCTACTTAACTTAGAAGACGTAGCCTATAGAGAAGCAAAACAAACAAAACAGATGGGTTTCATCTCTAACTCGCCAGTGTGTGTTCTTTCTTGGGAGTAGTATGCAGGCAGACTGAATCGGGAACTCTCCGAGGAGGGTCAGGAGCAAGAAGCAAGGCTTTAGCACTCTGTGTTGGTCATGCTGAAGACCATGGCTAGCCAGCCTGCGGCTAGTCAACACAGAATCCTTGTGCCGATTAGAAAATGCCAAGTAAGTTAAATCTGCTATTCATCCACTTCTTTGACTTGGAGTCTTTGACGTGGCTTCCGACTCCCATTGGCCAATGACTGATTTTAGTTCCAGTCATAAGGTGGAGACAAAGCCTTGAGGCGCCATGAAGAGGGATTTGGCGGAGATGATACTGGCATGGAGTCTGGAAGAAATACATTCTGGCTGCAGGCCTACGTGTCACTAATGGATTCGTTGTTTCTATTTTATGCCCATTCTAGGTCTCTGTTCCCAGGTGTAAAGCAGGGATTCGAACACATATCTTTTGTTGTTGTTGTCTGCCTCCTCAATCTAGAAAAAGGGACTGGGAGGTTTGTCACACAGAAATAGATTGGATGAGGCAGGCGTGTGGTGCTTGTGTGCACTCCCATCACCGGGAGACTGAGATACATGGAGTGTAAGCTTGGGGCTAACCTCAACTACACAGAAAGACAGACTCTGGCTAAAAACAAGCAAGCAAGCAAAAACTCCAAACAACAGCAACAACGCTCCCCCTAGACCCCACAAACAAAGAAACCAATTCAATGACATATTGCTAGTTCAGACAAAGCAGAAATTGAGGGTTAGCATACTGTCTGCTTCATTTTCTTGATCTCCCAGTGGTCCCAGATGCTGGCCATGAAATGCCAGGTCCTTCAGAAAGAACTCAGGAACCAGAATGGTTCTGAGATATTCCAAGACTCCACCTTCCTCTCTTCAGCTTCCTTATGGGACACATCCATTGGACACTAAGCTATTTTATTTATTTTGTGTGGTGTCTGGTGGGGAGGTGTTAAAATACACCCATGACTGTAGGAAATGACACCAAGAAAGAAACTCATTGAGAGGCTGCTCTCTATGCGTGCTGGTGTTACCTTGCAGTGGCAGCATGTGTCAACTTCTTTTCTGTCCATCCCTTCCTTGTAGCATCACAGCTACCATGGACATCACCACCACATCCACACCAGCAAAGGGATGCAGGAGCATTTAGTAGTTTGCCCCTGCTAACACAACTGGAAGGAGTTGCCAGTGCAGCCAGCTGTTTTGATTCTGAGCCTACTATTTCTGCCTAGTCTGTATGGATATGGTCGTGGTCATGTTGATCAATCTGTAGATTAAAACTGGGAGGACTAGAGAGGTGACATTAAAACAGCTATAAATCTGTAGTGGGTCGACAGCGTGTTAGCATCTAAAAGGCTGCGGAGGTGGTAGAGGGAGAGCGGAATGAGGTGTCCACAGCCCCTGGTTTCCTTTCGTTACAAGGGTTCACTTGTCAGGCACCGTCTATGAGATGATATGCAGCCACTTCTTCATGAGGAATGGAGACACACAGAGGCAGGTTCCAGCAGAACAGCACATATATCTTTGTTCAGTGATGTCAGACGCAAAATTGAGCTGTTTAAAAACATGTTTCCAAACACAAGCACGGAAGTCATGCTATAGGAAGGTCATGCTAAACGAGCCAAGAATACAAACACTGAACAAACCTGTCTGGAGAGGAGAGCTAAGAAGCCTTTAAATCATATGATTTCTGTCCCTAAGTTTATATTACACACACTAGGTTACACAAATGTTATATGTTGAAACCAACTTTGAATGCTTGATATAAAACCATGGTGGTTATGTGGAGTATAATCTTTGTCACGCCCTCATGAATTCAATTTGTGTTTTATTGAGAATTTCTGTGCCTGTGTTTATCAGGGAAATTAGTCTGTTTTATTTTTGTTTGGTTGTGTTGTGATCTGGTCTTAGTTCCAGGGTAATACTGAGTTTGTAGAATTAATCTGCTAGTGTTTTTTCTTACCATTTTGTGGAGCAGTTTAAGGAGTACTGGTGTGAAATCTCCCTTAAATGCTGGAGAGATAAATATGTCTGGTTCTGGACTTCTATTTCTATCTTCATTTTACCTTTTTTCTTTTGGATGTGATTTGTGTGTGTGTGGAGGCCAAAGATGACAAAGATGAGTATCACGTATTTTTCTCACTCACCCGCTCCCCATTTTATTTATGTATTAATTAATTAATCGGTTAATTAATTGATTTATTTGTTATTTTGGAGACAATAGCTCCGCCCTCACCCCACACACCATGCTGCAATTTCAGAGACACAGCACTGTGCCTGGCTTTTTATGTGGGTGTTGGGGACCTGAACCCTTGCAAGCACTTTACCAACTGATCCATCTCCCCATTGGGCTTCGTGTGGAGACTTTATTATTGCCCCTTTCGAATCTGTTTAAATGTTTTGTCTTCTTGACATGACTTGAGATCAGATTCGCCCAGGAATTTATTCATCACTTCTATATTTTCCAGGTTTAAAGCATATAACCTTTGAAAGTATTTGCTAGTCAACTTTTGGTCCTCACTGGCATCTATTAGGGCAACCTTCTTTATTTCTGGTTTTATTAATTTGGGTCTTTGTTTTGAGTAGTTTGGATAAGAATTTGTCAATTTTGTTTATTTCTTTCAAAGAACCACCTTGCCATTTGAGTCTACATATTGTTATTTTGGTTTCCATTTCATTAATATCTGCCCTAATAATTATTACTTAGTCACAACTCGTTAGGTTTGGCTCATTCTTCTTTTTCCATGACTTTGACTCATATCATTGTGTTATGTAAGGTGCCTCTGCCTTTTTAATGTAAGCACACATTACTGTTAACTTTCTTCTCAGAGCCATCTGAGATGGATCTCAAAGGTTCTGACAAGTTGTGTTCTCATTTGCTTTTGATTCAATGAATTTTTAAATTTTTCCCTCAATTTCTTAACTGACTCACTGGTTGTTCAAGTGTGTCTCACTCAGACTTCAATATTTGTGCAATTTCTGTGTTCTCTTTTGTAGTTGTTTGGACTTTCTTAGTGGCCTAGAACAGTGGTCTCAACCTTCCTAATGCTGCCATCTTTTGATACAGTTCCTCATGTTGTGATGACCCCCAACCATAAAATTATTTTTGTTGTTATTTTATAACTATAATTTTGCTACTGTTGTGAATCACAATGTAAATATCTGATATGCAGGATATCTGGAAAGTGACCTCTGGTCAAGGGCTGTCTGACCCCCAAGGGGACAGCGACCCACTGGTTGAGAACCACTGGCCTGGAATGTGGTCAGTTTTAGGGGAAGGTGCCATCCATGACTGCTAAGAAGAAAGTGTATTTTGTGTATATATATATATATATATACACACACACAGTATATATAGCCTTGGCAATAGTCTGTGATGATTAGGGTGGGCTCTGTGTCACTCTTTTGACCAATCACTCAACAAGATATGATTCATTCCTGGCACCGGAGGTTTTACTCCATGTCATAAAGAAAGTGTCTATGTGGGACATTTTGTCATTCATCATATGACAACTCCATTTAAATTCCTTTCATATATGTATATTTTTTAGGAAGCTTGTACACATGGCTTTTCAAAGGGTCTTCAGCATTAGTTATACCTCATATTTCCTCCTTCACTGTGCCCTCCCATCTTCCTGCCATCTAACCATCCTATTCTAGTTTCCCCTTATCTCTTCATAACACTATACTCTAGTCCCCCTTCCTTGAAAGGTCCCTCCCTTTATTATATACCTAATCTATATGATTATCTGGATTGAAACATACATATCTAAATCCTAAAAGCTGACATCCGCTCACAGGAGAAAACATGTAGTAAGGGTTTTGTCGAGTCTGAGTTTTCTCACTCAGGATGACTTTTTTCTGGCTCTATCTATCCATTTATTTTCAAATTTCTTTATATATATACTATATACATATATACTTTATATATATACTATACACATACACACACTGAAAGAGACATGCTAATTAAAAATAAAAATAAACTGGACTCTATCTATTTAAGGGTTGGAAAATTGAAATATCACAAAATAATAATAAATATCATGTTATTGGGGAGCTATAAGGGATAGAACCACTTTCCCTAACAGATGAAAACGATTCCATTGGATCCATGTGGCACGCTTCCACTAGCCATCATCAGTTGATGGACGTCTGGGCCGTTTTCAAGTTCTGACTACTTTGAATAGACAACAGTGAATGGGGATGAGCCAGTGTCTCTGCAGTAAGACGCAGTCTTTGGTATATGCCCCAAAGTGGTGTAGCTGAATTTTGTGGCAGATCACTTTGCAGCCTTTCAGGGAACCTCCACGCTTGTTTCTGCCATGTCTGCACAGAGTCTGCACTCCCACTAGTAAGGAATAAGTGTCCCCTTTCCCCATCCTCACCAACATGTGCTGTTAACTTGCTTTATTATCTTGGCCATTCCGACTAGCATAACATGAATTTCAAAGTAGTTTTAATTTGCATTTCTCTGATGATTAAGAATGTTGAACATGTCTTTGTTTCTTAGATGTCTGTGTTTCATTCTCTGCTTAATTCTGTACCCTATTTTTCCCAGTACATCCTAAGCACAGTTATCCCTCCCTTCACTCCTCCCAGCTCCACTCCTCTGTTTCCCTTCAGAAAAGAGCAGGCCTCCCAGGAATAATGAAATCACCGGGCGCAAGAGAGAATGGATCACGAAACACACAGCAAAACCCACTTTAAAAGTTTATTAAGAGAGAGAAAGACATGTGCGCAGGCCTGAGGAAGTTGGTTCAGGGAGGTGGGGGGTGTGTGAAAGAGTCCCAGCAGCAATTTTCTTTTCAAAATTTATTTATTCATCTATCATCTATCTATCTATCTATCTATCTATCTATCTATCTATCTATCTATCTATC